>BTHU01000004.1:1597500-1910000 GCA_036184795.1 Tokudaia tokunoshimensis | reverse complement strand
TGTAACATGACTCCAGCCAGTTCTGAGGCTGAGGCAGGCTTATTTTTTCCCAATCTGCTTTTATACCATTTTAATTACATGCAAGTAATAAGGTCAAGCAGTACACTAAACACAAATAGTCAAGGACAAGTAAGGCAATAAACATAGTCCCGTGATCACTCTGGTGCTCAAAGTTTCGAAGGGTTTATCATGATGACCACGATATCCGAGCCTACTTCCCTGTTCTAGCCCAAAGTCATATTCATGCCTGAAGCCTACTTCCCTGTTCTAGCCTAAAATTAGATTCCTGCCTGAGCTTACTTCCTTGTCTTGGCCCAATGTCAGATTCCTGACAAGCAGCCCTCAAGAGCTCTCCTATACTTTTTGCTCTCTACTCTCAATAAATCTCTAAAAACATTGTTTAAACTCTCTTATCTCAGGATTAGTAAAATCATTGGGTGTGACTAAAATCTGTAAAATCTGCAACAGCAATTTACCTTTAAGCTTGTAAGGAGCTTGGAAATAGTGGCACACACCTTTAATCCCAGCACTGGAGAGGCAGAGGCCGGCAACTCTCTCTGAGTTCAAGGCCAGCCTGGTCTACAGTTTTAGGACAGTCAGGGCTTCACAGAGAAAGACCTGTCCCAAAAAACAAGCAACCAACCAAACTCCCAAAAAACTTGTAATAAAAAGGGCTGATGGTAAAATAAAAATCTGTATATAGGATATATAATGACATTATTAGTGTTAGTATTAGTAGTATTAGTAGTAGTAGGACTTTTTTCCAAAACAGGATTTTTCTGTGCAGCCTCTGTTTAAACTCTTGTTGGGCAGGCAGCTGTTGGACAGATGTTCTCACAGATGTACTTTCTGTGCTAGTCTTTTATAGTGGTCATGTGTAAACAAACACACATAAGACTCTTCCTTCATATCCGTCCTCCTTTCTTTCCTTCCTTTCTTCCTTCCTCCCTTCCTTCCTTCCTTCCTTCCTTTCTTTCCCTTTAGTGCTAGGGATAGAATCTAGGGTCTTGTGCAGACCAGACAAGTGCTATTTATTTATTTATTTGGGTTGACACAAATGATTCCATTCTGACTAACAAGTTTTACGGGCACAATCTCTCAGTGATAAGACAAATAGTTTTGGGCCTACCCCGTACAGAATGAGTGTGTTTGACAGTCAAGGTGCTAACTTGAGTTTTGCAGTGTAGTAGATTATGACTGCCTAACTGCACTTGCAACACTAGCACACACATTTGCCTTCTCATGCACGTATATATGCCTGCACACATGCTCACAGTCTTACACACATGTGCACACTAGCATACAAGTACACATATGGTTATACATGCATGCATGTGTGCGCACAAACACACACACACACACACACACACACACACACACACACTGTTGTATTTTATAAAAGAAGCAGCAGCAGCAGCAGCAGCAGCAGCAGCAGCAGCAGCCAGGGATGTTTGGTGGCGGTGAGGTGTGGCGTGGTGGAAGGGGGTGCCTCTGTGGGCCCCTGCAGACTCTTTCTCCCTGACTATACCACAGTAGAGTAGAGAATAAAGTTTATTTAGGGCATGGGGAGGGGAGTTGAGAGGGTAGTAGAGACAGAGAAAGGCAGAGAGAGAGAGAGAGAGAGAGGAATGCGGAGAGAAGGGACAGAGGGGGAAGAGGTAAAAGAGCAAGAGAGCGAGAGCGAGGAGAGAGGAGGGGCCCCTTTAGAGCGAGTCCAGGTAACTGTGGGGGCGGAGCCTAGAAGGAATGCTAACGCACATGCTCCTGAGTGCCATGCATATATGCTCAGACATGTATATAAATGCACACATATGTGCACATATGTAAGCTTACACAATGCCCATGTGTATGCACACACACACATACTCATACTCTCACAAACATGTGTACACATACATACTTCCACTCATGCGCAGCCACAGTGGTGAGTATGTTAGTTACTGGACTGTGATAATTGCTTCACAGAGTATATGGAGACCAAGTCACCATACTGCATGCTCAAACCCTGTACCCCAGCCATTATGGGGGGAGTAAGTACATTTTGTGAATTTTTAAGTTCAATAATTGATGTAGTCCTGTCAGCAGAATGAACTAAGGACAACTTTTATCAGGATCTCTCTCTAAAAAGGGGAAAAAATGGCCTGACCTGGAGCTGTCCCTCTTCCCCTTCTGCCCTGGGGTCCTGCTGTTTGTTTGGCAGCCAACAGGGGGAAAGTGTCCCTTTGGTTTCTGATCCTCCAAGAAATGGAAAGATATGGAGGTTGCCCACCCCACTGAGAGTCTGAGCCCTGCATCAGGCGCTTGTCTACATTGGTGAAGGGAGTGTGTGGGATCCCACTGTGGCTGAGTGGGAGGTTGAGAGGCCACAAGGGACCAGAACGCACAGAGAGGAGCCAAGCCAGGGCTGAGTCAGATCCAAGCAGAGTGTCAGAGGGGAACTGCTCCCATGTGGCCTCCAGGGCCTTCTCCTTTTGAAGCAATTACTTGCGGCCTCTTTTCTCAGTGGTTCCCTCTGATAGCAGCAATACGTTCCTGTTATAGTCTAGATGAAAGGCTCGGGGTTAAAATTCGCCTCCCAGGAAATTCATTCATATGGTGTTTAGTGGAAGAGGCTGCTGAATATGTGTGGAGAATACCAACTCAGTCCAAAGCAGCAACCTGAACTCAAGCTCCCGACCCAGGAGCGAGGTGGGGCTTCAATGGGACCCAGCGGGAGTCTGTGAGAACCCAGGTCATCAGAGCTGGCTGGGCACACCTGGTAGCCTGGATGTCTGTGAGTTCCAGGCCTGTCTCAGACAAAATGAAGAGCTGTGGACACCTTCTAATCTCAGCACCGGAAGTGGGGGCACTTTGGTTACATAGTGAACTTGAGGCCGGCCTGGGCTACATGAGACCCTGTCTAAAAGAGCCAAAACCCCAAAGAAACAATAACAGCAAAATCAGAATGTTCTATTATACCACATATTTCCAGTTCTCACCCTGGGGTACAGGCTGTTGGCACTTGGAAGTGGAGGACAGGGATGTAGCGTAAGGTTTCAAGGTGGTAAAAATGGTCCTCCAAGCCAGGAATTTATCCAGCAGCAAGGCCAGTCATGCAGTGTCAGAAACCTCTGCCTTAAATGGGCCTTTTAGGACAGAGGGCAAACCTGGCTTTTGGCAGAAAAGAACGCAGGCCTTTTTCTATTTTCTATTTGTGTGGAAAATATGTATATTATAAAGAGAAAAGAGTCCGTTAACCCCCGTGGAAATGGCAGTCTCTCAGTGCATCCTGTGACTCACACACACACACATTCATCCCTTGCTTTTTCATTGTGATTGATTTAAGGCAGCCAGCGAATTAATTGGTTTAAATGTTCCAACCTAAAGGCAAGTTCCCTTGATGGATGTGTGTGCCTGGCACACAGACGACAATCAATAGACATTTGCAGGGTGCACAGGAGTGAAGGGATGCAAGGCAGGGAGGAAGGTGGGGACTTCCAGGAGACAGCCTGGGGTCACAGGCCCCCTGTCTTTAGCCAGGGAATCCAGGAAGAACCACACAGGCCAGCAGATGGAAAATAAGCTGGATCGACACAGAGGACACAGCAACTAGAGTTAGAAAAAGCCTCCTCAATTTCTCAGACTCTCAGGATGCTTCCCAGCCTCAGAGGGGTCATTAAAAATGCTCTTTGGAGAAGCAATTTTAGCTCTCGTTGCAAATACTTCCCTCGATTCCGATGTCTTCTTTAAAAGATTCTGCCTGCCTTCTTCACAGAAAATACCTTGAGAAAGAGATAATTAGAGGGGCAGAGCTGAAGCTCTGGGCTCTGCTTATAGAAAACCCTGGGCTCCATCATCTGCACTTGCAAAAATCAATCAATCAATCAATCAATCAATCAATCAATCAGCCAACTAATCAATCAACCAAACTAAAATGAAATCAAAGCAAAGCAATAAAAAACAAACAGGTCAGTGGGTATGGGCAGCTGGGAGCCAGGGCACCCCCCCTCTTGAATTTCAGTCTAGTCTGTGGAGGGTGGTGGTCTTGACACTAGGGCTGTAGGGATTCAGGAGTTTTAGGGACAAAGGCCTCCATCTGTTTCTTACACATGATGCAGAACACCAATAAGCTCCAGAGGTGACATCCATCCTCACTTGTCTGTCTTGTGACATTCATCAGGAGATACCCCCAGAGTGCCTCCTCACCCCACAGCTCCCAGGAGAGGGAGTATAAGGGCAATGCCTCCATCAGTCAGATGGCTCATCAGGGAAGTAGACTTTTCTTACTATTTTCCTGTTACCATTTGGGAAGGAAAAGACTCCCCCACCCCATACAGAAAATTCTAACCAGTCCCAAACTCTAGATAAGATGGAGGAGGAACTTTTTTTTTTAGATTTATTTATTTATTATATGTAAGTAAACTGTAGCTATCTTCAGACACACCAGAAGAGGGCATCCGATCTCCTTGCAGATGGTTGTGAGCCACCATGTGGTTGCTGGGATTTGAACTCAGGATCTCTGGAAGAGCAGCCAGTGCTCTTAACTGCTGAGCCATCTCTCCTGCCCAGAACTTAACAGGCATGCCAGACATGAATATATTCTGAAGAGACACTTTAGCTTTCAGACTGTTAAGACAATGACCCTAAGAAATGGGAATGATACCCTAGAATCTTATGCTGGGAGAAAGCCTCCTAACCAGAAGGGGATCTTTTCTCTCCACCAAAGAGGGACTTGCAGCATTACAGAGACAAGGGCGTTGGCAGTGGGCAGGAGCACCCCTTGACTGGGCTGTTTGGATGTGTACCTTGTCCTTCACATATATATGTGAGCCTCATGCCAGAACAAAAGACTGGAGGAGGTCACTAAGAAGTCTTAATTGGCTTTTCAAGAATGGGTGGCCAAAACTGGCTTTCTGGGGTGCAGTATCACACGTGGGAACATAGAATTAGGAGCTTAAAGTCAGACCGGCACACCATGGAAGGTTCTGGTAGTATGCACATGAAGAGGGCCTGGACCTTAGAGAGAAGGGCAGTGCCAGGGTGTGGTGGAATCTTGCAGTAGAGTAGATTGTTTTATTTTTATTTTATGTGAATGAGTGTTTTGCCTGCACGTATATCTCTGTACCATGTATGCAGTGCCTGGAAGGGCCAGAAGATGGCAGCAAATCCTCTTGTCTTCTTGGACAGAATGTGTGATTGCTGGGGATTGAAGCCCGGTCTTCTGGAAGAGCAGTCAGTACTTTTAACTGCAGAGATACCTCTCGAGCCTCTGGTTGTTTGTTAGGCTTTGACTATGTTTCTTATGGAGTTTCTTCCACCAGTGGGATGACTCAGGGAGGAGGCAGGAGGCTCCCCTAACAGAGGTGGGTGACTGCAGGGCTCATGGTCCACCTTGGGCTGCTGATGTAATGGAGGAGAAAGCTGAGTGGACAGCTGTTGATGGGTGGACCTGCTCAAGTTCCCCTACGTGGCTTGTGCTTACCTGGATGCACCCCAGAAGGAGTCCGGTGAAACGGTCTAGTCTTTGCTGATTACCTCCAAACACACAAGGCCTCATTTTCCTGCTGGTGGAAGCAGTCACAGCTCACTAGAGGGAGGGACAGAGACACCACTATAGAGTGGACAGAAGGTCAGAGATATTGGGATCCTCAGTGTCACCACTGCTACCAGCAGCCATGTTGGGGTATGACTTCATGTTAATTCTGTGTGTGTGTGTGTGTGTGTGTGTGTGAGAGAGAGAGAGAGAGAGAGAGAGAGAGAGAGAGAGAGAGAGAGAGAGAGAGAGAGAGAAAGAGAGAGAGAGAGAGTGTGTGTGTGAATATATAGGCTAGAGGTCAACACCGATTGTCATCCTTAATCAGTCTCTACTGTATGTTTCTTTAGTTTGAGATAGGGTCTTACTAGCCTGTAACTCATTATATAGGCGTGACTAGTCTCTGACTCATAGAGATATGCTGTTTCTATCTCCCCAGGGTACTGGGATTAAAGGCATATACCATTATGCCAGGCCCCACCTTACTAAACTTAAATATTTAGATTTATTTTATTTAACTTTTTGTGTATGAGTGCTTGCCTGCCTATATATAGATGTAGCACATGCTTGCCTGGTGCCGGTGGAGGCCAGAAGAGGGCGTCAGATCCTCTGGAACTGGTGTTACAGATGGTGTGAGGCACTCTGTAGTTCCTGGGGACTGACCCTGGGTGTTAGCTGCTAAGTCATTCCCAGGCTGGCGGGCTCCGGGGCCTCCCCTGCCTGTGGTCCACCCAGCCTGGGGTACAGATTTGTGCTGCTGCATCTGACTTTTTACTCCACCTCCAAACTCATGTCTTCCAGCTTCTAAGGCAAGTCCTTTACTGACTGAGCCCTCTTCCCAGCCCCTCATACTAATATCTTTAGGGAAGAAAGGCTCTGCCATGGTGTCTCAGGGTCCAAAGGGACCGCGCTGAGTGTGACACTCAAAGCCCTCCTGAGTGAACCCCTCCCACTTCACGAGCGGGGCCTGATGCCTATAGGATGCTCTGCAAAGGTGGAAGAATGGAGGCGGGGAGGACTGAACACAAACCAGAAATCCCATTCCTTACTGACTAGACCTTGGCACCGTGGTGCCTGACCCCAGTGACTTCTGTCTAATACAGATGTGTGAAGTCTACCTCCTAAGACCCACAGGGCCTGACTTTTCTGTTGCTGTGATAAAGCATCACAAGGGAAGGCAGCTCAAGGGAGAGTTTGTTTTGGCCTCTGGTTCCAGCAGGTTAGATGTCCATGATGGTGGGAAAGGTGTGACAGCAGGAACAGGAAGCTAAGAAATGAGATCTCAGAAGCACGTGGGAAGCAAAGAGAGTGAACCGAAAGTGGGGTGAGGCTGCAAACCCTCAAAGCCTGTGCCCAGTGATGTGCTTCTCCCTGCCAGGCTCTGAGCACATCCCAAAGGTTCAATAACTTCCCCCAAACAACTCCACCAACCAAGGACCAAGTGTTCAAATACACGAGCCTGGAGGGCACATTTCTCATTCAAACTATGACAGAGCCTTAACCCAAATGGTCACTCTCAAGAAAGACAATGTGCACAGTGAAATTTACAGCTCAATAAGACAATGAGATACTTGTGTGTCTATGCACAAGAGGCCCAGGAGACAAGAGCATATAATGTCTCTCCTCACGGTTAAAAAAGGAACTCTCCCTTTCCTCACCCCAGAGTTCTCTCTCTGTGAACTCCCTGCTGTGTGCCCTTAAAATGTGTTTTAATACATTCTTTTTATCTTTTCATAACCTTTGGTAAATTCTTTTACTCCTGTCACTGGATGTCACAGATGGTAGAAAGCTCTTAAAAACAAACAAACAAACAAACAAACAAACAAACAAAAAACAAAGTAAAATCGCACATAATAAGAGATTGGAGAGATGGCTCAGTGGTTAAGGGCACGTTTTCAGAAGACCCAAGTTTGATTCTCATCATTGATACTGGGAAGTTCACAACCACCTGGAACTCCAGCTCCAGAGGGTCCTATGCCTCAGGTCTCCTTGGAGGATCTGCACTCACGTGGACATAGCCACACATATCCCCTCATTAATAAACAAACAAACAACAAACACTTACGTAATATAAAATTAGTCATCTCTTTAAAGAAGCAGATTTGAAAAATTACATTTTAAAATTTATTTTGTGTGTGTGATCTCATGTGCTTGTGAAAGTATTTGTTGCAGCATGCATGGGGGAGGCAGAAGATAACTTTCAAGGGTTGGGTCACCCTTTCAGTTGGGTTCTGGGAATTGAACTCAGGTTGTCAGGCTTGGCTGCAAGCGCTCTTAACCACTCAGGCATCTCTCCATCCCCTCTATAACCCCCTGCTCCTTGGCTAGCTTTTATTTTCGTCCTTGGCTATCTCTGTGGATATTTATTTATTTATTTATTTATTTATTTATTTATGTGTGTGTATGTGTGTGCATTTGACTGTGCCACAGTAAGTATGTGGAGGTCCAACTGGGTTTCTTTTTCTACATAGTATCAAAGTCAAGTCCTCAGGCTTATTCCAGGACTGGGGGAGAATTGGGCAAAGTTAGAGGCTGTCTCTAATGAGCATTTTGCCCTCCCATGAGCATGATAATTGTGCAGAGAGGGAGCTAAGGTCTCAAGTAGCCTAAGCTAGCCTTGAATTCACTGTGTAGCTGAGTCCCCCTTGAACTTCTGACCTCCTGCCTCTACTTTCTAAACGCGGGGATTGCAGGCATGCAGCACCGTAACTGTCCTGTGGTGCTGGGATGGAAACCAAGGGCCCCTGCATTTTGTGCATGCTTGCCAAGGGCTCTCGCAGCTTAGATACATCTCCAGGCTGGCTTTGCCTTTTCAACTCTAGGGCTGAAGCCCAGGGCCTTGTTCATGATAGGCAAACGCTCTACAACTGAGCTAGGCTCATATTTTACTTTTTATTTTGAAATAGAAAAATCCCAAGGCTGGCTTTCAACTCCTTCTGTAGTCCAAGCAGGACCAGAACTTATGATCCTTCTGCTCCATCTTGAGTATCTGAGATTATAGGTCTGCACTACCAGGCTCCGTGAGAGTAAACAGTTGTATTACCTATTTTTTTAATCTTTGTGACTCTCTAGCTTCTCCTGCGCCTGCCCTGGGCTTTAGATCATTATCTCACCTCATTGTGGTCCTTGTCCTACTCCTGGGGTTTTGGTAAGCCTGATCCCAGTGGATCCAGGGATCCAGGCCTTTTCAGCAGGCTGCAGGAACAGGCCCTTGCAGAAATGCTAGTTTGCCATTGGGTATAGGGAGCAGAGTGACCAGCAGGGGGCAGCAGCGTGCTTCCTTTGATTGCTCAAACACTTAAAAACAACCAACAAGTCATCCCACCAGCCCTTGGGAGCCCAGCAGGGTGGGCTCTGGGATGAGCACAGGAGGGCTGTGTGTGAGTGTGTGTGTGAGTGTGTGTGTGTGTGTGTGTGTGTGTGTGTGTGTGTGTGTGTCTGTGTGGCACATGACATCTCTCTGCTGTCCTTTGCTCAGATATGCCTTCTCCTTAAAACTTGCATCCTCTGAGGTTCTATCCGGCTCTGGTAAATGAAGGGAGGTATCCAGTTTCCGTGGTAGTCACTGGTCATATACTCCAGAATGTGAGAAGGGAGGCTGGTTGGAATAAAGATGGTTGTTTGGATGTTGTATTAGTCAGGGTTCTCTAGAGTCACAGAATGTATGGGTAGTCTCTATATAATTAGGGAATTTGTTGATGACTTACAGTCTGTAGTCAAACTCCCAACAATGGTCAGCAGCAGCTGTGGATGGAAGTTCAAGGATCTAGCAGTTGCTCAGTCCCACAAGACAAGCAGGCAAGAAAGAGTGAGTCTTCCTTCTTCCAATGTCCTTATATAGGTCTCCAGTAGAGGGTGTGGCCCAGATTAAAGGCATGTGCCACCACGCCTTTAATCCCAGATGACCTTGAACTTGGAGATCTCCTTGTCTTAATCTTCTGGAATTCATAGTCACTGTGCTTCAAGATCTCCATGCCAAGATCCAGGCCAGAAACTTGTATCTCTGAGCCTCCAGATTAGGATCCTAGGTGAGCCTTCCAATTCTGGACTGTAGTCCATTCCAGATATAGTCAAGTTGACAACCAGGAATAGTCACTACAGATGTACAGTCTGTGCTTGGTTCCGAGTGGTTAGAAGAAAAAAACAACTGCAAACAAACAACATAGTAAGTTTTCTGTTGGCCACTGGGTGACAGGGCTGTAGATGGCCTGGTTCTAGAACTATATTGGTAGAATGAGTTTTCTGGGCTCCTTTTGCCTTCTGAGGCATGCTGGGTACAGTGTTAGAGGACAGTCACGTCTAGAGAACCAGGTTTGCAAAGACCATTCCCATCTGCCCTGAAAAGTCAGTTGTCCAGGCTCCCCAAGGACAGCGAGGCACTCCAAGTGGTTCTCATGGGTGCTCCTGGGGTTCAGTAGGCTTGGGGACACACCTTGTTTTCCTGCCCATTCTGCTTCCCATCCCACGGCCTGCTTATGAGCAGCTCTTGATGTGAGAGAAAGGGTGTGTGTCTTAACACTGTCCCTGATGACCAGAGGGAGAACTTGTTCCCAGACCTCTGCTCCAGAGGTGGAAGTCTTGTTTCAGGGGGCCACTGCAAGGGCCACTGCAAGGGTCACCTGTCCTTTGAGGCTGCTGACCAAAGTCAGGCTGTGTTCACTCACTGGGTTCTGCTCGGGACAGGCAAAGATCGTGGAGGGAAACTGAGGCAGGCCAGGTGCTTCAGGCTGCTGTCATGTCACAAAGATGACTCTGCGAAGTGACATCCTGGTCTCTGGGCTCCATCCGGCCTTTCCGGCTCCACACTGTCTCTCCTTCCTCCTCCTGGATGGACTCTCCCCAGGTTATACCCATACCCTAGCCTGGCATACCCTGTGCCTTCCTGTGGCCTTGTGACCTCGTAGCTTCAGTGGCCCCATGACTACAGAGCTCTGCAGAGTGCCTGTTGGCCATTGACCCTGCCCCAGTGTAGAGAGCTAGACTCCTGTCTCCTCTTGGATTTTGCTCCTGGGACTCCCACCTTGGCTCCTGTAGTCTTGCTCCAACTTGCTAAGATGGAGGGATTTACTTACCTCTAGAGTCCCTGCCTCCTTTCTCCTTCACCCCATCCCAGGTTGTATCCAACTCTAGGCTGCCTAAGTCAGCTCTGACTGCCCCTATCTCATCAGTCTGGCTACTGAGACCTCTTCTCAGGACTCTGAAGCTCGGAACAGTTTCAGGATAGTGACTCTTCTGGCCCTCTGTCCCGCTTAGCTGAGGAGGGAGGCTCAGTCAAGAGCCCAGTGTGTGGATCTCTCCAGAGCAGCACTGGCTGCTCCAGGAAAGCCTCAGCACAAAGCAAAACCCAGGCTGAGTTTGTGAAAGTTGAACCTAGGGCCTTGAGCTCCACCATGTTGGAGCCAGGACCCTCACAGCCAGGAGGCTTCAGACTGTTTCTGTTAGGCAGGAGTCTTTCTTCTTTTCACTTTTACTCATGGACAGCACCTGGCTTCCATTTTCAGCCTCATGTCTTTTTGCCTCTGGGACCCCGGGGATGGCTGGAGGGGTGGTGCCAGGATGGACAGAAAGTGCTTGTCATCCCGCAGCCATCCACCAGGGGGTGCTGTGAGCTCACCTATGATGGTTAGTGCCTAGTAGCTAGTCCGAAGACTAGCTAGCTGGTGGCTGGTGGCTGGTGGCTGGTGACTTAGGGAGGCAGGTTACAGGACTCTGGGACTGCGGTGCTTTTCAGTGTCAGAGAGATAAGTAACTTCACAGGCCTGAGCCTGTGTGGGACCTGGGTACTTCTCCTGGTGCAGCTGGGCGTGGGCAAGGATGTGTATTGGGCAACCACTGGGCATGGAACAGGGGCCTGCAACCTGGAGACAGAGGTTTAATTCAGTGCTGTACACTGAATGGCTTTGGTGGGCTCTTCAGCCTTTTGGTCCGGTGTCCTGGCCTCTGCACTGCCCTGTAGTAAAGCCCCACACTCTTAGTTGTCAAGCTTTCATTGTCACTATGGGTTGCAACACTTGGTGGCTGTTTGGGAGGTGTAGAGGTCACCTTGCATGTCCCACTGCGCTTGGCTGGGGCCTCAGCAGTCTTTGTATTGCATGGGGCAGTGTGAGGTACAGGTCAGCTCTGATGGGGCTGAGAGTAGTCTCATGAGATCCAGACCAGAAGGGGTTCAGTGCAGGTGGATGGGCTGGAGGGGTGGACAAGGGTCTCCATACAGAGTCTGACATCTTGGAGGAAGAATATGGGCATAAGAAAGGCAGGGGATGATCTACAACTTGGAGGGGTAGATGGAGCAATGTGAGTGAGGCTGCAGTGGGGTCCTCCAGGTCAGGGTAGGCCAGGATGAGGGCACACCCACAGGATAGGCCTAGAGCAGGAGTCTCCATCACCCTGTGGCTGTTCACACCTTTTTCTGACATAAGAATCGGGTCTGGAGAGGTCTGGAGGGCCTTGACTGAGTGAGCAGAGAGGGAGGGAGGGGAAAGAGTGACAGAGAGACTGAGATACAGGTACACACGTGTATGTATGTGCATATGCACATGCACACATACTCACAAACAGACACATACACAGACACAAGTACACAGACACACAGACACACACACACATGCACACACATACACACAGACATATACACAGACACAAGTATACAGACACACAGACATGCGCACACATACACACACAGACATATACACAGATAAGTACACAGACATACACACACATGCACACACATACACACAGACATATACACACACAGACACATAGACATACACATACACACACACAGACACACACACACAAACATACACTCATACATAGACGCATATACACAAACACACATACATACAGACATACACACACACAGACACGCACACAGTCTCACACACACACAAACATACATAGATGCATATACACAAACACATACACATACAGACATACACACAGATACACACACAGACACACAGACACAGACACACACACACACACACACACACACAGTCTATCTTGGCCCTCCAACCCTCTTCACACAGTCAATATGAGGACTCTGCAAACATCAGGTGCCTGGCCCCTCCATCCTGTCCTAGGAACTCATGGCTTCAGGCACTCTGAGACCTGACTTAGCCTTCAAGGCAGGCCCTGGATGTCTGTCTGGAGGGCTCTCAGGACCCTATGTCCCTTCCTGTTTCATCCCTATCTGATGGCCTCTTCTGGTACCTGCCCTTCGCCAGGTAGGGCCCTGCCCTGTGGCCTCATTTTTGTTACCAAGTTCAGTGTGCAAGTCTTGTGTTTTCTGTCGCCACAGGGCAGCCAAGGGGGAGAAGTTCTGCCTTTAGTTTACTGGAGCCCAGACAACCCTGACAACAGCGCACAGAACTGGGGTCTAAGTGGAAGAGGAGGTGGAGAGATGGTAGGAGCCAGCCAGAGGTGGCTGATGACTCTACAGGGACACAGCAGGACTGATGGACACATGGACACACAGAGACTGCCTACACCGGTTCCAGCTAGATGGGACCCCAGCACTGAGTGGGACAGTGACCGCAGGCTCCCAGCCCTAATCAAGAAGCTGTCTGCAATTTGTACCTACTGGAAAAGGGAAATTTAGTTACTAGATGTATCAACCACACTCCAGGGCAGGCCTGTGCACAGGATTATTTGTTTCTTATTTTTGTTTCATTTTGGTGTTTTTACTTTATTTGTTTTAGTTTGGATTTGTTCTGTGTTTTTGTTTTGCTTTCCTTTGTTTAGAGAGAGAGAGAGAGAGAGAGAGAGAGAGAGAGAGAGAGAGAGAATATAAGGATGGGTGGGTAGGATTTGGGAGGAGCTAAGAGAGGGAAAACATCAAAATGGACTGTATGAAAAAGATTTTAAAGGAAAAGAGAAGTGTTTGTTGACTGACTGGATGAAGTTAGTCCCCCAGCTCTTGGTGTGGCCCTGGGCTCTCATCGGCCTGTGACCTGTCCACAGGTAGGCCTTGGCCTGGTGCCCACACATAGCAGCCAACAAATGTAAGTGATACTGTTGTTATTTCTATGATTACTGGTGACACTTGGGACTCTGATACAGTGTGCTGACCAGGGCAGGCTGTCATTTCTATCAGCCCAGAAGAGGCGCTCTGGGGAGGTGGGGAGCTTCACACACAGGCACCAGTCAGCATCACATTGTACAGAGTATGGCAAACCGCCAGTGGCCTTGGGTTGAGCCATAGCCCTGCCCCCCAGGGCCTACGACACTGTCCCCAAGCCACACATGTGCTTCTCTTTGCAAATTGACTTGGCACTAGGCATGCTGGAATGAGGCCGTGCCTGGCTCTCCTGCTGCGCTGGACTCCTTCCGAATGAAAGACAAATGTATTTTAATTTGTTCCAACTTGACACGGAACCCCCCCCACCCCTCCCCCTTGAGAAACTGGGTCACTAAGCAGAGAATTTTATAGCTGGCTCCAACTTATATTCTTGCTCACGAAACAGCCTTTGTTCCTTTTGCAATACAGAGAAGGTTCTGATGATGTCTCTCTGGACATGTGGGCATGAACTGAGAGAGGTCCAGAAATGTTGGGTGTCACTGAACAGACCAGACCGTGATGAGTCGGCTCAGAAGGGTTCCTCTCCATTGCTCCTCTAGAGAAGGTGCGTGCTGGGAGGGTCCAGTGAGGGGAAGGAGCTGCCTCTGGGCCACACAGCAGCAGCTATTGGTGCACTGGGCATTAGGAAGGCTGCCTGTAGCCCACCTCAGTCAGGTGGCATCTCCCTGGGCTTAACTCAGCTGTATGCAGAGGCCTCCCTTACCTATAAAATGAAGAGAGCACAAGGTTTGTAGAATGGGGACTCTGTGTCCAGATGCCACAGGTTTTTAGGGTAGGTTTTCGGTACTGCAGGTCCGAGATACCAGGAGCACTCAAGGTCAAGACCTGGACTACTCGTCCTCCTCGGGTAGTGGACATTTGGGTCCCTCTGAGTCAGTGTGTGCCACCTCTGCAGATGATGGGAAAGGTTGGCCATGCATGAGATGCTGTTCAGATGCTGCTGGTGAGCCTGAGTCTGATCAGTTAGACACCTTGGACTCTATACTCTGGGTAAGTCACTCACGTCAGCCTTAGTTTCTCCGTGTGGAAGCAGAAGCGATGATAACCTGATTGAAAGTCTTGTGTGGGACTCGCATAAGTGGGGACATGTGGAGAGGAGACAGGTCTGGCTATCAAATCCTTCTGCATGTGAGGAAGGACAGACAGATGTGTGTGGCCCCAGTGGTGGGCTGAGATCACAGAAGGTGATCCTGAGTAGCCTGAAGCTGGGCACTGTGAGAAACTCTGTGTTGGGTTTTCTCAGAGGGAGAGGGCAATAGGGCCTCAGAAGGTCGTGGGTGTCACCCAGGTAGGGACACTTCCTGCTCTAGGGTCAATGGCTTCTTCGCTTCTGGACTCTGTGGGCCGGGCCACCCTGGGCTGTGGTTGGGTTGGAATTGGAGAGTGTGCAGCTGGAAGCAGCTCAAACCTCAATTTCTATTTCTGATGAGATTTCCCTGGCCAGCACCTTAATGAAGCCAGGGCTGCTGGGGCTTCTGGGAAGTGCACATGAGCTTAATTACTCCAGCTCTTGCTCTGCTTGGCAAATAGTCCCACCTCCCTGGGCTTCCTGTTCTCACACCTCCAGCCTTGGATCTAAGCCCAGGTCCTGCCCTGTCCCTGTCCTTCTCTCCATCTACTGTCCTTCCATTTGTGTGCCAAGTACATAATTTATGTCTACTGACTACCTAATCCTGCGTCATCCTCTGTCCATCCATCTATTCATGCCACCTGGGTGTTCATCCACTCAGCTCCACTCATGTATCTACCCATCCACACTGTCCATTGTCCACTCACCTAATATCTATCTATCTATCTATCTATCTATCTATCTATCTATCTGTCTATCTATCTAACCATCCATCCATCTATCATCCATCCATCCACTCATTCATCTATCCATCCATCCACCCATCCATCCATCCATCCATCCATCCATCCATCCATCCATCCATCTATTCATCCATCCATCCTCTTATTTTAGAAACATTTTTCTAAGATTGGCTGGTTGGGAAAAGATCCTAAGGGGGAAGAGCCCAGTAGCTTCAGCTCCCCCATAGGAACAGACTGCTGAGTCTGATAAGAAGATGGCTAGGGTTATCTATGCAAGGGAGGATGGACCAAGGGCAGGACAGGGTGTTGGGAGTCAGTGGGACTGTGCTGAGTTTAAGTTTGTATGTAATCTTCCTAGAGGCCAGGGTGGCACTGAGAGACTGGAGCTCATCTCCTGTGCCAAACCCGCTCTCCCATGGCATCTCCTGATCTGGTGCGGAGGAGATAGCACCAGGAGAAGTCTGCGTCTGCCGCCCACATGGGGGTGGTGCCACCAGCCTTCCCACGAGCCATCTGCCTCGTCCTTTCCTTCCCCAAGCTTGCTGCAGCCCACGGGCTGCCTGGCTCCTGGCACAGTTGCAGCTGCACATGTGGGCCTGGATTCCTGCCCCATGCTGTGCCCAGCACTTGCTCTCATGGACTGGTAGGGACGGGGTCTGCCCGGGGGCTTTGGCACGACCATCATGATACTCCCAAGGCTCAGAGCTTTACAGTTACAGATGCGTCTGTGTTCAGTACAGTGGTCAGTTCTTGGGACTGATTTGGAGATGGCAACTTTGGGGCTCATTGCTGCTTCTGGGAAGTGGAGACTGAGCCCCAGCAGTGGCCACTCCAATGTGGCTCAGATGGCAGGCAAGGGAAGGGCTGAGATAGTACTTGCAGCAGGTCAGCTTCAGCCTCGTCCTGCAGGGAGCCCAGGAAGGCAAGGGCTGCACATAGCGAAGGTGCTGGTCACTCATGGGTGTGGCTTCAGCGTTGTAGGGTAGTATCAGGGGGTCTCAGAGGAGGATACAGGGTGAAGCGCTCCGGGGGGAGCAGTGACCTGTGCCTCCTCCCTTACTTCCTTTTGCAGAATGTTCTCCTGTGTGATCTCCAGCTTGCCCTCTGGAAGGTCCTTGCTCCTTTGCTGTTGCCCTTGGCTGCCTGCAAGCTTCTCTGGAGCTCAACTCTGTTTGGCCCCGGCTGGACGCAGCTTTGGGGCCGCTTCACATAGTAAAGCTGCTATTTTGGGGACCTGTCCTCAGCTCACCTGGTGGCTTCAGCACATCCCACGTTTTTCTGGAGCCCCATGTGTAGCCAATGTTACTGCAGAGAATGCGGGCTCCAGACCTCACTGCCCTGATCACAGTGAGTCACCACTGTGCTGGTGCTGGAGGCAGGTTTGGATTCACAGAGACTTAGGTCTGCCCTCACCAAGCTGGTCCCCTGCTTTGCTCTTGTCATAGGGGCTCCAGGGACCTGGGGTTTTCTTCTAGGAATGGATGGGAGGATGGTATTTTCCTGGTAGGATTCAGCTCCCACCAGCTGAGTGGGAGGATCCAGCCTGGGACCCTCCCTCCCTCCTTCCCTCCCCACTTACCCTAGATGCTGATGGATTTAGGGTGGAAGTGCCTTAATGCCTCTGAGCCCTCACCTCTTCTATCCCCTTCTCTGGTGTTTTCCTGGACAGAACATCTCCTCACAGCCATTTTTGGTCATATTTATTTTATTTTATAGCTTTGATCTATAAAATGCCCAAGAAACCCTTTCTCAGAAGGTGCTGGCTTCAGCCTTCTCATTAGTAGTGAAATATGGTGTTTAAACATTTCATGGCTTCAAGGTACACTTTTTTTTTTAAAATCAAGTTTAAAATGTTGCATGTCAGTGGCTTGTCTCTGTTGGGAAGGACCATGGGAAGCAGGCTGGGGAGAAGTGGCCTGGCCCTGTGTCTATGGTAGCCACTATGGTAGCCTGCTGGGGAGGTGCGGGAGACTGATGTTGTGAATGTTTGTATATACCCGTGCTGGACGAATCCTATCATATTGCAGACTGTTGAGATGGCTCAGCAGGTGTAGTGGTTTGACTAGGTTTGGCCCCCATAGACTCAGTGTTTGACTGCTTGGCCCAGAGGGAGTGACACTATTAGGAGGTGTGTCCTTGTTGGAATAGGTGTGTCCTTGTTGGAGGAAGTTTGTCACCACTTTGGGAGTGGACTTTGAGGTCCTATGTTCAAGTTCCACCCAGTACGGAAGTGCTCCTCCACTTAGTGTGGGAGTGCTCCTCCCCTCAGTGCTCCTCCTCCTGGCTACTTGCTGAGGACAGTCTCTCCTGGTTACCTTTGGGTCAAGATTTAGAACTCTTGGCGTCAAGTTTTAGAACTCCACGTCTGCCTGGATGCTGCCATGCTTCCCACCATGTTGATAATGGACTGAACCTCTGAAACTGTAAGCCAACCCCAATTAAATGTTGTCATTTATTTATTTATTTATTTATTTATTTATCTATCTATCTATCTCTTTAACCATTTATTTCTCCCAGCCGGGAGGTGGGTATCACTACTGGTGGATAAACAGAGAACACTGCATGCAGCGAGGCTCAAAGAGCAGTGGTGCAGGTAAGTGTGACCAGGACTCAAGAGAAGGTGGAACCATTCCAGTTCACGTTGGCTGCATTCATGTTGTAATAGTTGATGTAGACCCGGTCCGGGCTGATGTGCAGGCGATTGGACAGCAGGCCGCACAGCAGCTTGCTGTAGTTGTGGTTCTGGGCGCCATCATCTTGCCAATGCTGTGCAGGCTGCAGAGGGTGCAGGATAGGCTGCAGAGGGTGCAGGGGTCATTCGTGCTGCTAAAAGTCATGAGCTGGTCTGGGACCATGTGCACTGGGCGGGCTTGCCAGGGGCCTGCACCAGCTGCTGGGTGAGCTTGGAGAGAAATCCCTCTGGCACAGAGGCGAGGGGAGCATTGGTGTTCACGATGAACATGATGAACATAGGCATGGTGGCGAAGAAACTGCGAGTGAGGACCAGAGGACAGCAAAAAGCGCGGTGTGCAAATGTTGTCCTTTTAAAGAGTTGCCTTGGTCATTCTCAGCAATGAAACCCTAACTAAGACAGCAGGTAAGGGCTGCCAAAACTGATGATTTGAGTTTGACCCCTAGGCATTGTAGTTAAGTTTCTTTTAGCTGTGCCAAAGACCATGACTGAAAGCAATTCTGGAAGAAAAACATTTATTTCATTTTACAGGTTATAGTCAACCACGAAGTGAAGTCAGGGCAGGAATGGAAGGCGGGAACTGAGGCAGAAGGCATGGAGAAGCGCTGCCCATTGGCTACCTATGGCTTACTCCATCTGCTTTTTTCATACAGTGCAGAGCCTTATACACCATCACCAACCCAGCAGTGCCATTGCTCACAGTGGGCTGGAGCATCCTACATCAACCATTAATCAAGAAAATTCCCCACAGGCTTGCCTACAGGCCAATTTGATGGAGGCATTTTAAATTGAGGTTATCTTTTCTCAGAGCAACCTAGATTATGTCAAACTGATTAAAAACAAACAAACAAAAAAAAAAACCCCAAAGAACAAAGAACAAACCAAAACAAAAAACCTAGCAGATAGTGGGACCCACATGGTGGAAGGAGAGAACAGCTTCCTATAAGGTGTCCTCTGACCTCCACATACGTGTTTTGTCTTGCATGTGCACACATATGTGTGTGTGTGTGTGTGTGTGTGTGTGTGTGTGTGCGCGCGCAATTAATAAATATAACCGCCCATTCTTTTTTTAAAAGACTGATGTGGTACAGTTTCCCTCTCTATATTGCAGGTCAGGAGAGTGTGGGCTGGGGCAGGGATTCTGGCAGCGGCTCTGAGTGGAACACCTAAATGCCCTGGAAAGACTCCCAGGCTGTGCCAGGAGAATGGAGGGGACCAGGTGACCTGGACAGTAGAACACACTTGAAGAAGCCAAAGTCTAGAGTTGAATTCAGTTACTATTACTCCCAAACTGTGCTCCTGTCCGGAATCTGTCCCTCTGTTCTCTCCTGACTCAGGTCTCACCAGAATCATGTCGGCCCCACACTCTGAGCTCTGAGGATCTCTTCAGCACCAGGCAGGTGATTGACGTCTCTTCCCTTCCAGCTTGGCTTTTTACAGGCTTGCTAGAGCTTGTCTGAATCTCCAAGAGATGAAATATGGACAGGGGCTGTTGCTGTGGCAACCATTCATCATTTATGGATGGCCAGAGAGCCCACTTGCTCTTACATCCAAGAGTGATTTGCTGGTTCCTCTCTGCAACTCACAGGCTCAGGGTGTAGGAGGTCAGGGGCCAGCGGAGGTCCCGTGACCCTACATAGTATCCTTTACTATTCTTTAGGTCACCAGAAGTCATCTTTCCTGCTTCCTTTCCAAGTGTTTAGTTACATACTCAAAGCAGACCGGATGCTGACCTGCAGCTGACCTCCTGACCTCCATTTCCCAGGTCCTGCATGCTCCATTCCACCATACAGGTTGGCCTGTAGGCCTGCATGTGTTCCTGACTTGTGTGGTATCTCTGTGGAAAACTTCTCAGCAGACACTGGAAAGGGTTGCAGTAGCTGGTGGATACTACGGCAGGCAGAACAGCACTGACCTTGTTCGAGAGAGCTCTGCTGGAGGATATTTATAATCAGCGTGTGCTCTTAAGGTAAAATGCTGGTGACTTGAAGCCTAGAGTACTAATCCCCCCTTTTTATGATGTGCAGGGGATGGGAGCCAGGGCCTTGAGCCTGCTGTGGATGAATTCTACCAACTGAGCTACACTCCCGACTTCTCCTAACCCTTCTAGTCTCACACATCAGTGCATTTAACTCGCTGTAGCATTGATTAGCCACCACCTTATCCACCCACAGAGTTCTTCCCTCTCTCAAAGGAAACTGTCCCCCATTGAACCCTCATGCTCCACCCTTCCACACCTTCTGCAATCCCCATTGCGAAGCCTTCTGTCTCTGCAGTGCTTATGACTCTAGGGGCCATGAATGAATGCTGTGTGTTCATCGCTTGGGGACCAACCTGCAGCCTAGTACTCAGCCTCAGCTTTGCCGCACTGTAACCCATGTAGGGGCCACCTTTCTAGCTTTGTCAATGTTTTATTTATCCATCATCAATGGTGTGTGGGTCCGCACCAGGCTCAGCACTGCAGAAGCTGCAACTCAGGTGTGGCTGCAGAGTGTGAGAAATGCAGATCCCCACTCCATAATAAAAACCCTGGAGTCACAGAGCAGTGAGAGCAAGGCAGCTTGTTTTGTGACTTTGCAAAGCCTGGTGCCACCCCAGAGTGACTAGGCCGTCTGAGCACAGAGAACAGTTTCATGGGCTTGGATGAGGGTCTCTTCCTCCCTTCCTCATGACCGGGCAATCAGGAGGGCACAGTCTTACATGTAACCTGTGTCTCAGGAGGGCACAGTCTTACATGTAACCTGTGTCTCAGGAGGGCACAGTCTTACATGTAACCTGTGTCTCAGGAGGACACAGTCTTACATGTAACCTGTGTCTCAGGAGGGCGCAGTCTTATATGTAACCTGTGTCTCAGGAGGGCGCAGTCTTACATGTAACCTGTGTCTCAGGAGGGCGCAGTCTTACATGTAACCTGTGTCTCAGGAGGGCGCAGTCTTACATGTAACCTGTCTCAGGAGGGCGCAGTCTTACATGTAACCTGTGTCTCAGGAGGGCGCAGTCTTACATGAAACCTGTCTCAGGAGGGCACAGTCTTACATGTAATCTGTGTCTCAGGAGGGCACAGTCTTACATGTAACCTGTGTCTCAGGAGGGCACAGTCTTACATGTAACCTGTGTCTCAGGAGGGCACAGTCTTACATGTAACCTGTGTCTCAGGAGGACACAGTCTTACATGTAACCTGTATCTCATCTTTCCCTCTGTCACTTACACTTGCTTTCTGACAAAAACTGTGTGTAAATTCATCTCTGCATTTAATTTTTTTAATAAAAAACCTAAAAAAATGTGTGTGTTTTGCCTGTATGAATGTCTGTGAATGTCTGTGCACCATGTGCAATCGGTGCCCTGGAATTGGGCATCCAATAGGTGTCATACTCCATGTGGGTGCTAGGATCCGAACCCAGGACCGCTGTAAGAGCAACAAGTGCTCTTACCATCTGAGTCAGCTCTCAAGTCCTCATCTCTAAAGTTTACAAACTGTTTCTTCTATTTTAATTAATTTTTTTATTTGTCTTTTGGCTGGCCTGGAATTACGTAGACCAGGCTGGCCTTGGTCTGCCTGACTCTGCCTCCACAGTAGCCCTTCTGTTTATTTTTACAATTTATCAGATGCATGGCCTTGTCCTGTCTGCAGACAACTGGACAAGCTTGGCTATTCTTGATTTTCTACTATGAACCTATAGTTTTGGGTTGGGCTGGGTGGACTAGCAGCATTTGGGAGGGAGTACCTAGCCTACTTAGACTCCCGAGGTTTGCTGCTTCTCTACAACAGGACCTGAGCTGACTCAAGGGACTTTTACTTTGAAAATGAACCACTTGATTTGTTTCTTGTATCTACACAGCACAAGGCTCTGGGTTCCATTTTTAGGACTGCAAAACAAATCAGAAGCAAAATCCCTAACCAAAACAAGCCAGGGTTTGCTCTGCCCTGCGCTCTTCTTTCTTCCCTTCATTCCCCTTCCCAACCTCTCCTCTCCCCTCCTCTCTCTTTTCCTCTCCTTCTAATCCTTTCTCCATGCGCGCGCGCGCACACACACACACACACACACACACACACACAGATAGACACAAATATACATAAACAAAAACACAGACACACCGACACAGGCACACACACAGATATACACAGACACAGACAGACAGACACATAAGCAAAGACACACACACATACATACATACATACGTACACACATGCACACAGACATACAGACACACACATACATAGACAAAAGCACAGACAGACACAGACACAGGCACACACACAAATATACACAGACAGACTGACTAACAGACACACAGACACAGACAGAAAAACAGACAGATATAGACACACAGACACAGACAGACACACACACACACAGAGACAGAGACAGACGCAGACATATAGACACACACACACACACACACACACACACACACACACACACACACACACACCATGAAGCCTAGCGTCCTTATGAAAGCTATTCGGCATGTATCGAGATCGCCTACTCTACTGCCTCATAGAGAACTAAGCTGCGTAGTGGTGCTGGGGAAGCAGAGAACAGCCCCTGAAAGACTCCCGGCCTGCAGGCGCCTTGCTTGTGGCCCTGCAGTCGCAGAGCTCTGAGAAACTTCTGTTTGGTGAACTCCTCAGCCTTGGGTGTTTCTTTAGAGCAGCACATGTGGAAAAACTCTTCCTCATCAAACACCAGGCAGAGCTTGGGGAGTCTTGTGGAGAAGTGGGAGATGGAGGCGGGCAAGCTGGAGGGGCCAAGGACACCACCTAAAGACCTCTAGTCACTAATCTGGGACCATGGGCCGCACAGGGCCTGGGTCACCAACCAGGGAGCATGCACCTAGACCCGTACATATTTGATAGCAAATGTACGGGTCTACATTTGCAAATGTGCAGTCTGTTCTTCATGTGGGTTCCCTACCAAGTCTCAGTCTCTGTTCCCCACCATTGGAACATTTCACCCTACCTGGACTTCCACAGAGTTGGGCCTCTGTGGAAGAGGATGTGCCTAGTCCTGCTGGGGTTAAATGTCCCAGGATGGTACCCAAGAGGGGCTCCCTTTCTCTGAGAAGAAGGAGAGGGAGAAATAGGGGGAGAAATTTGTAAAGGACTAGGAAGAGAGGAGGGGGCTGTGATTGGGATGTAAAGTAAATAAAATTATTGAAAAGAAAAAGCTCTTCTTCGTGACCGACAACAAGGCTGGAGCAGACCTGGAGCTTTTGGAGCAGCTTAGAGGCCAGCTCTGCAGGGAACCACAGTGGAAGCTCGTGACGGGGGTGAGGGGGTTGATGCTTACTGTACATGAGTGGATGACCTAGGCCCCTGTTAGCTCTTTGACCTCCTGCGGTAATAGGCTATGAAGATGCTGGGGCCACCTAGAGAGTCCCAGATGCAGCTGACAGCATATTGGCTGGGTCACATGGGAGGGTGGCAGGCACTGTGAGGCCATAGTAGGTGCATAGCTCCAGAGGGAGGGAAAGATTTCTTTGAAGAGGTCTCTTCATGGAGCTACCTGGGCTGGGACGCATGCGCCCTGCCCCTGGGCTGGGAGGGCCTTTATAGCAGAGTTGTCCTTGTTTCCTTCCCTATAGTGGGGGTGAAACAACCTGACAGAAGCATATTTGAGAGAGAAAAGATTTATTCATCTCACAGTTCCAGGTTTCAGTTCACCATTGAGGGGAAGTCAAGGCTGCAGCTTGAGGCAGGCAGTCACATCCACAGCTGAAAGCACACAGAATAGGTCCATGCTTGCTATTGGTCAGCCCCATCTCTACACCTTCATGTCCAGGATCTGCTGCCTAGGGAATGGCACTGCCCACAGTGGGTGGGTCTTTTCACATCATTAACATAATCAACACAATCACCCACAAAACAATTTGATCTAGATAATCTGTCATGGACACTCTCTTCCCAGGCGGTTCTAGATTGCTACAAATTGATATTTAAACTAAACATCACACACACTGTTCATGACCTTGTGAGGAAAGAGGAGGGTAGGAACTTAACCCAGCTGTAGATTGCAGAGGGTGGTCTCAATGAGGTTAGGATTAGGTTAAAGTCATCAGAGTAGAGTCCATAGGTCAGTCCTAGAACAAAAAGACTTGCGCATAGCCTTTCTACTCCTTGCCATGAGATATCTGTGAGGCCTGGATACTCCACCAGCAAGAGACCATCACCAGAGAGATCTCAAGATCCAGAAGCTAAAGTGTTCAAAGTTTCACATTAGTTTTCATACTAACAAAAAGTAGACTGACTGCAGCAAGCCTCAGAAAGGCTGCGTGTACGATTAGGCTCACTGGACCTATGGCTCCTTTCTCCATGTCTACTGTTCTCTAAGGAAGGAGGACTATGGGGGTTGGGGGAGAATGCCATAGTCTTCTCAGTCCCAACAAGGAGCATCTTTGTGGTGGGAGTGAGCAGCAACTATTCTGTGTGTCATTTGATGTTCAGTTGCAAGCATCACAGTTGCTTGGGGTCACCCTCTGGAGCCTGTTACCGCAGTGGGGATCCTACAAGGCATCTTCTCAAGGTCTCCTCTAGGGCCTGAGAAACCCGGGTCTGGATGATGACTGTCCAGTCTCCAGCTCGGCAGCACCTGACCCAACATCGTGCAGAGCATTAACTTTGGAGACCTCCCTGCACTGCAGTAATGACTCCAGTTAAGCTCCATTAGTGCCTCATGTTTGCATTATTAGAACGAAATCTCTGCAGACATCAAAAATGCATCAAATTACTCAACAGCCCGCATTTGGTTATAATTAAATGTAGAAGTGATGGGCAAAGAGAGGCTGGCTGTGTCAGCTCTAAGGCTGGGCTGATGACAGTAACAGGAGACATCGGAGACCTGGCCCCACTGTGGTACCCCATATCTCTGTGACAACCAAGAGAGGGCATTCCTGTGTTGATGATCTGGAAGAGTGAGGAAGAAGACTCACAGGTAGAAGTGAGCTGCTGGGCTGGAAACCAAACTGGGTAGCACTGGAGCATGTATGGCAGGTGTCACGTCCACTGCTTGGGTTTCCAACCAAGAGAAGCCTGTATTCAGAGTACGGGTAGCTAACAATATCTTTCAGCTTGACTCTATTGAGACTTGTCCTTGACCAAAGAGAACATCGTAGGCCAGTCTCATGCATCTTCTGAGAGCATCAGGATCTGCAACTGGGTGATTTGGGGTTTCTAGTGTCATAGGTCCTGACCCCTATTTGGGACAAGGCTGAGTACGAGGATGCATGCCCCAGCTTCTAGGCAGCCCAGCCTCTCCCCCGCCTATTCTCTTTTGCTCCCTGCAGGGTTTTATGAGATAGCAGATGAAGTCCTGAGAATATGAGTAATATTGACACAAGCAGCGTCATGCCGAGGACCCAATGCCTTAGACTCATGCGGATGGCAAAGCCTTTCCCTGATCCAAGTATGGACAGTGTGTGCAGAACTATAAACTATAAGCTTCCTGCCTCGGGATTCCTGCTTCTGTGTAGACGTCTCTTCCTTGTTCTTTCTGTAGATAATAAACACGCTGAGTCCCTGGGTTGCCACTGGAATGTCTTCACCAGAGAGCACGGCCCACCCAATCCCAGCTTCTTTGTATGTGTGTCTGTAACTTCTTCATTCCCCATCACCCCAGTCAGGTCAACACAGTATTGATCATCACAGAGGCTCCTGGGAGACCTCTTCATCCCCTATCTCCATGTCAGAGAAACTTTCAGAGGACCATTGCCATGGGATACCAAGCCATCCAGAGTTTTCCATGGGCATTAGCCCTGAGCAGCTTCAAGAGGTATCTGGGGAACTTGGGTGCAAGATCCATGATTTGAATCCCCACTCCTACCATGGGACCCTATGTCCTAAAATTGCCTGAGGCTAGTGGTGGCACTGAAGCTGCCCGGGGACTCTCCATCATTGCCGGCTCCATTCTGACCAAATGTGGTAATGGAGTTTGTCTGGACACTCCATGACAGCTTATTTCCTGCATCTCCTTATGGGGGTCTTGTAAAAATTCTGATTTAACCCCCATCCACGATGATGTAAGTGTGGGAAGCATATTTTGGGGACTGGTGCAGCCTTTGGACCTATGAGCAAGAGGTGCTGAGGGTTGGAGGTTTGGTCCCATGGTTCTAGAGTCCCTGAATCTGAGTCTCAGCCCAGTTACTCAGCAGGCATGCTGTGCCAAGTGACTTGCTTTGCTGTCTCGGCTTCCTGGGTTGAAATGATGGCACAACTTCTGTGACTGGCAGGGCAAAGATTGAAAAGACAGTGCAGGGCGTGTGTGCACACACACATTCAGTGTGGGGAATGGGGCTGGCACATGCAAGTCCACTATCAAGGTGGAAGGACCATTGCTGCTGGTGAGTTCAGACTCTAGTCCTGCTCTACCGGGAGGCCCTTCAGTCAGGACGCTAAAGACAACCTTCAAAGCAGCCTGTACCAAGCCCAGAGTTGTCACAGTCACTCAGATTCAGCAGCTAAGGTCCAGAATCAAGGTAGAGGCTGGACTGCACCCAGGGCGGTAGGGGCAGCAGGGGTGGCAGCAGGAGTGGATGGGGTGATTGGTGTCTTTGCTGTCTTTCCTGACTCCAGCTGGCTCCAGTGTCTCTTCCTCCTAGTTCCATCTTTGCATCATATCTTTCTTTTCTTTGGTGTTGAATGTCCCTCTCGTCGTCTGCTCAGCACACAGTAACTACACAGTTCCTACTGTCTCACCCAAGATGATCATCTTGGCTCAATGCCCCTCATACCTGTTAAGATTCCTTTCATAGGAGGTGGCCTTCACAGGTGCCAGGGATTAGGGAGTGACAGCCTTAGGGTCTGTCATCCAGTTGATCACAGGAGCCCTGGTTTGGATTAGTCTAACCACCACCTTGGACAAGAGGATGGGGACACAAGGCTAGCCTGCAGTCATGTTTGATCTGTATAGAGGCCCCTCACCTGGACATACAACTTTAGAAGCTTCCTGGAGGGCTATAGGCTTGCAGGCCTTGGGTTTTCTCACTGCTGGGGATGGGTATAGGGCACAAAGCTCTAGTCTCTACTGCCTTGGATAGAAGGAAGCCAGTCACCTGCCTAAGAGGGTCTTGGTTAGATGGGGTGGCACATCCCAGAACCTTCAGAGAACCTGTCCCTTTTCACTCTGAAAAGTTTTTGCCCATAGAGACATAAATCTCCCACATGGTCACTAAGGGCCCCTTTCATCTGCTGGCGTCTTGTCATTCCACTTACAGGATCCTCTGTGAAGATGAGAGCTGCCAGGAAAGCCACCACAATAAATTATAGTGGATTAGTCTGACGCTGCTTGTTTTCAGTGCTAAGTTCTATATCCCAGGATATGGTTGCTCCTGGATGAGCAGATCCTCACCTATCCCAGCTTTTGTTGTATAAGCCTTGCCCATCAAGTTATCTGTGATTGGGTAATAAAGATGCCTACAGCCTGTACCTGGGCAGAAGAGAGGTAGTCAGGGTTGCGATTCCAGGGCTTGGGATCTGAGGCAAGGGACCGTGAGGGAGGAGAGAGAGAAGGAAGAAGGAGAAGTCACCATGGGTAGGTGGATTGTGAGCACATAGCCTTGAGGGCCAGGCTAACGGAGTAGGAGCGGCCCAGGTGGAACATGGCAAATGATATCTTGGGGTTGTTGTCAGGGAAGCAGACCAAATAGCACAGAGCGTTGCTATCTGCTAAGTGCTATTAAGGATTATTATAAATATAAAGGTTTTGTGTCTTTTATTTGGGAACTGAATGATCTAAGGTGGGGTAAAAACCCCTGAATAATACTTAGGGCAACAATAAGTCTTCATAGGGTAATTTCAGAGGTTGTGGTTACCTGTGGCATGCTTCCTTCCTGTTCCCATCACTGACATCTCCCCATACACAGCCTGCTGCAGGCTAGATCTCCATGGCTATGGAGCATGCAGGGAGGGTTTGCCCACTGCTAAAGGCCCAGTCTTCTGCTGCCTGGAGAGACAAGCTGGTCTTCCTGACACATCCTAGCCACTGTGCTGTGTGTGTGTGTGTGTGTGTGTGTGTGTGTGTGTGTGTGTGTGTGTGTGTAGCCTGGTATTCTGAAGTGAAAGGAGATCAGGTGCTTCAGGCCCAGACTTGGTTATGTGTGAAATATGTCACAGACCCTGGGGGTCCACGCAGACTGAGCATACCGTTTGGGAACCTCAAATCTATTCACAGTTGGTTATTCATCACCTGTCTCGTACCAAAACAACCTCCATCACCCCAGAAAGAAACCTGTGCTGGCCAGAAGTCCTGCTGCATGGTGTTCTCCTAAGCCTATCAACCTGGCACTCCACTTTTGGCTGAGGCCTGTCTCTGTGCTAGTGGCCCGGTGACCTTGAGCAAGCAGCAAGATTGTATTACCCTGAGCTCACTCATTTGGACAGCTGTGTGGCAGGCGGCACAGGGTGCCATTTCCTTTATGGCAGGTGGAGTCCTAGGATGGGGGCTTTCAATTCCCCTTGGCAACAGGCATAGGAACTGGCTTAGAAAGATGTTCAGAGGGCTGGAGAGATGGCTCAGCAGTTAAGAGCATTGACTGCTCTTCCAGAGGTCCTGAGTTCAAATCCTAGCAACCACATAGTGGCTGCCAACCATCCATAATGACATCTGATGCCCTCTTCTGGTGTGTCTGAAGACAGCTACAGTGTACTTAGATATAATAATAAATTAATCTTAAAAAAAAAAAGACTAGGGCTGATAGCCAGTCATCTTCGCCTCAGTACAGTCCTTCCCACCTCTGCCCATCCTCATGTTAATGCTGTTTAGTTAGCGCCTATTGGATGCCAGTCACCACAGTTGACACCTCTCTTTCTTCCCAGGATTACTCTAGACAGAATTGAAACCAAGGAGTTAGGAGCCCCGAGTGATGTTATTCCTCAAGGTCACTGGGACTTGGGTGTGTCAGGAGGTCCAGCTTGTCTCTCTAGGCAGCAGAGGGCTGGGTCTTTACCAGTGAGCAAATCCACCTTGCGTGCTGTAGGGCTCTACAGCCGAGGAGATCCAGCCTGCAGTGGGAGCAGGAAGTGAGCGTGTCACGTGGAACTGCAACCTCTGAAATTACCCCACGATGATTTATTGCGGTTGCTTTCCCGGCAGCTCTCGTCCTCACAGAGGATCCTGTAAGTGGGTAAACAGGAAGGAGATTTAATTAGGAACGTGGAGCGGGGGAGTGGTGATTAGCGGGCGGATCCTCCGATGCCCTGGGTAACATGCAGTTAATTACACAGACTGCAGGGGAATTAATGTCGGGCAATGCTAATGGCTTTTTTTGGGGGAAGAATAATTTTATTTACACAACAGAGATGCAAGAAGTATTGAAATGAGAAAAATGGAAGCATCATAGGACTTAGGACTGGCAGTTCCTAGGCCAGGAGGACTTGGCCACTTTTGGATGCTAGTGATAAAGAGAACCCAGGTCTTCAGTCTTGTGTTACCTGGCTGACAGGGAGTTGGGGAGTCCAGGTGGGTCATAGGCTGCTGGCTCAGGATTGGCCTCTTCAGGGTTTGCTTTCCCACCAGAGTCTATCCACTGCCAGGATGGGGTGGGGGGTATCTGAAGGGCCACACTCTACAGGATACTGGGGAGACATGACCCTCTCTCAGGTATAGTCTATTCAAAGGTCCTGTGGTGGTTAATATAAATTGTCAACTTGCCCAAATTTAGACTCACCCAAGAGAAGGTCCTCTGGGCATGCCTGTGGGAGATTAATGTGATTTCTTTGAGCTTGGAAGAACTGCCTGCCATGGGTGGCATCATTCCCTAGTAGCCTGCTGTAGGCAGCATCATCCCCTGGTTAGTGGACGGTGTAGGAGTGGAGAAATGGAACTGAACACTTGGATGCATTAATCAATTGCTTTCTTCTGACTGTGGATATAGTATGATGATCTTCAAGCTTCTGCTTTCTTTGGCTTCCCCTCCACGATGGGATGTGTATTAGTTAGGGTTTTACTGCTGTAAACAGACACCATGACCAATGCAAGTTTTATAAAAGATAACATTTAATTGAGGCTGGCTTACAGGTTCCGAGGTTCAGTCCATTGCCATCAAGGCAGAAACATGGCAGTATCCAGGCAGGCATGGTGCAGAGGAGCTGAGGGTCCTACATCTTTATCCAAAGGAAGCCAGGAACAGACTAGGCATCCTCAAGCATCCAGGAGGAAGATTTCTAAGCCCAACCCCACAGTGACACACTTCCTTCAACAAGGCCACACCTTTTAATAGTGCCAATCCCTGGGACAAACATATACAAACCACCACATTCCACTCCCTGGCCCCATAGGCTTGTTCAAACATAAGTCTATGGGGCCATACCTAAACATAGCATAATGCAAAATACATTTAGTCCAACTTCAAAAGTCTCCACAGTCTATAGTATTCTCAACAGTGTTAAAAGTCCAAAGTTCAAAGTCTCTTCTGAGATTCATCCAATCACTTAACTGTAATCCCCAAAGCAAGGCAGGAAACAGCTGGGCAGTCTCCAAACTCTGCATCTCCATGTCTGATGGCAAAGCAGTCTTCAGACCTTCAACTCCCTTTTCATCTTTGTTGACTGCAACAAGGTTCTTTCTCCTGGGCTGGTTCCACTCTCTGTTAGCAGCTTTCCTGGCAGGCATCCTGTGTCTCTGGCATCTATAACATCTTGGGGTCCCCAAGTCAACTTCAGCTTCACAGCTTCTTGTTCCAATGTCTGAGTTCCACACATGATCTTCTGTGCAGCTCCAAAGGGCTGGTGTCACTTCTCCAGCTCTGCCCTCTGTAGCACTCTAAGTTCAGGATGATCCATTCTGCTGCCACTGCTGTTCTTGGTGGTCATCCCATGGTACTGGCATCTCCAATATGCTAGGGTCTTCTACTGCAACTATGCTTCACCAAAGCCTCCCGTAGACTGTCTTCATGGTATCAAGCCTCACCTCCTTTGCATGACTCCTTCAGACCTTGGCTGTCAACTACAACTGAGGCTGCCCTTTCACCAATGGCCTTCCTATGGCCTCTCACAGTGCCAAACCTCAGCTGTTCTTCATGATGCCTTCATGCCTTCAAAACCAGTACCACCTGGATTATTCTTACACATTACCAAGTATAGCTGCAGCATGAGGTACAACCTTGGCTATCTCTGGAACACAGCTTCTTTGTGCTCTCAGGAAACACTTCCCAGAAGATAGCACCTAAGTGATGCTGGTCTTTTCTTAATCACCACTAATTTCTTAGCTCCAGATAACCAGCATCAATTGTCCCAATAGTCTCCTTCTCCTCTTGAATATAAAGCCAGAGACACATGGCCTAAGCTGCTGAGTTCTGCTGTTTGCAAGAGCTGGAACATTGGCCCCCTTGTTCTATTACATTATCACTAGCTTCCTTTATTCCAGCTCCTCCACTGCCTAAGCTTGGCTGTCCTGGATCTTGCTCCATAGACTGACTTTGAATTCAGAGATCTGCATGCCTGTCTCCTAAGTACTGGGTTTAAAGGTGTGGTTCACTAAGTATGGATTTAAATTTTTCTTCACCTAGAATTTGCTCTGTTCTAGGCTGGCCTTGAACTCAGAGATCTACTTATCTTTGTCTCCTGGGATTAAAGGCTTGTACTACCATGCCTGAACCTAAATTTAGCCGGGAGGAATCTTGCCTCAAAGTTACTACTTCCTTAATTCAGTTTAATATCCTTGAATTTAGCTCCATTTCACTTCCTGGTGACCCTTTAATGCTCAAACTATATATTTTGTATGTTTCCTTTCTCAGCTTGCTATGTTTGTTCAAAATGCTCTTCATCAGACTTAACCAGAGAACAAAGTCTCTGTTGGGCTTTTTTGAGACTTCCTTTGTCAATACAATTAATATACATCTCTTTTCCTTAGCCTTAGGCAGTCTCTTCAGAAAATGGCAAAAAGCAGTCATGTTCTTCACCAAAACATCACAAAAACAGTCTCTCAGCCACATATGAAAGTTCTTCTCCACTGAAACCTCTTGGGCCATCAGGCCTACACAGTTCAAATGACCCTCAGCACCACTGTCTTCCATATTCCTACTAGGCTGGTCCATTAGGCCCCACTTAAAGCATTCCATGGCTTTCCAAATCCAAAGTCCCCAAATCCACATTCTTCCAAACAAAAGCATGGTCAGGTCTATCACAGCAATACCCCACTCCTGGTACCAACTTCTGTATTAGTTAGGGTTTTACTGCTGTGAACAGACACCATGACCAATGCAAGTTTTATAAAAGATAACATTTAATTGAGGCTGGCTTACAGGTTCCAAGGTTCAGTCCATTGTCATCAAGGCAGAAGCATGGCAGTATCCAGGCAGGCATGGTGCAGAGGAGCTGAGGGTTCTACATCTTTATTCAAAGGAAGTCAGGAACAGACTAGGCATCCTCAGGCATCCAGGAGGAAGATCTCTAAGCCCAACCCCACAGTGACACACTTCCTTCAACAAGGCCACACCTTTTAATAGTGCCCCTCCCTGGGACAAACATATACAAACCACCACAGGATGTACCCACCACTACCAGAGGAAGTAAACCTTTTCTTCCATAAGTGATTTCTGCCAGAGTGTTTTATCACAGCAACAGGGAAAGAAACCAAGATGTCATTAGAGACACACACAAGTCTGCTCACTCCAAAGAAACAAACAATGTAGGTGGAGGACAAACCTATGGTTTCAAACAGTAAGCACTGTGGGTCTTGCCCTTTTAGTGTGTGGGGAAAGGTAGCCTATAGGTCAGGCAGGCTCTGTGTGCCTCTCCAGTGCAAGCTTAGTGACTTCCCTTTTCTGGTAGAGACAGCTGGCTGAAAAGGCCAACGCCGTCCTCATTTGTCTTCAGACCCGACTTCGGTTACAGAGCTGTCCCACAGTCTCCTGACATTTGGGAGGGAGGAATCTTCCCAGAAATGGAGAGTTTGTGTGTCCAGAACCAGGGGCTCAAACAGATTCTATCTGAGTAGTTTCTCAAATTAGAGGTGGTCAGGGTAGGGAAGGAGAGATGGAGGAAGAAGAGGTGGAAGAGCGAGAGAGGAGAGAGAGGGAAGAGAGAGAGAGAGAGAGAGAGAGAGAGAGAGAGAGACAGAGAGAGAGAGAGAGAGAGAGAGACAGAGAGACAGAGACAGAGACAGAGAGACAGAGACAGAGAGACAGAGAGAGAGGACACAGAAAGGCCTTCACTTACAAATTATTAGCTGGTATATACACATGGGTGTGTTAGGATTCACTGAGGAGCTGTTACCCAGATTGTCAAACTTACATACTCCCTGATAAGGCCCCAGTCTTGGAGTGATGGGAGGACTTGTGGGCAGGGCATGCTGGAGCTGAGGGAGTGACTGAGGAGTCCTAGAAGAGAGGCAAGCTGGGTCTCAGGAAGTCAGTACTGGTCTAAATCTGTCAGTACTGGAAGGCCTTTCTCCAAGACCTCCCATCCTCTGGCTCCCCACTGTGGCTGATGTCACAAACTGCCCTCTTCCGCCCTTGCTGCTATCCATCCCTGTCTCTGTTTCTCTCTTCTCCTGTGGCACTTTTCTTCTTGGGGAAGCCCATGCTGGTGAGGCTCAAGTCTCAGTCAGTCCTGTTGTCCCCACTGTCCGCCCAAATCACCACATTCAGAGTTCATTGCCAAGGTTGTCAGGAACCTGAAGACTGGAAGCCACTGGATGCAGAGCCACAAGGCCTAGACGGGATGCGTAGCATAGCACGTGTGCAAGAAATAGATACCTAGATGGGCATAGTATCACGTGCCTTCAATCCCAGCACTCTGGAGGCAGAGCTCTGTGAGTATGAGGTCAGCCTGGTCTACATAGTGAGCAGGACATCCAGGGCTACATAGTAAAACCCTGTATGGTGGTTTGAATAGGAATGGACCCCATCTCATATGTTTGAATGGCTGGCCTGTACAGAGTGGCACTATTAGGAGTTGTGTCCTTGTTGGAGTAGGTGTGTCCTTGTTGGAGTAGGTGTGGCCTTGGAGAAAGTGTGTCACTGTGGAGGCAGGCTTTAAGGTCTCATATATGCTCAAGCCACATCCAGTAGGACAGTCCTCTGCCATTGCCTGAGGATCAAGATATAGAACTCTCAGCTTCTTCTCCAGCACCAGGTCTGTCTACATGCAGCCATGTTTCCTACCATGATGAAATTGGACTAACCCTCTGAAATATAATTGATGTAAGCCAGCATCAATTAAATGTTTTCCTTTATAAGAGTTGCCTTGTCATGGTGTCTTCACAGCAATAAAACTCTAAGACACTGTGGTGGTTTGAATATGGTTGGCCCAGGGTGTGGTATTATTAGGAGGTGTGGCCTTGTTGGAGGAAGTGTGTCACTGTGAGGGTGGGCTTTGAGCCCCTCCTCCTAGCTGTCTGGAAGGCAGTTTTCTCCTGCCTATCTTTGGATTAAGATGTAGAACTCTAGGCTCCTTCTCCAGCTCCATGTCTGCCTGGATGCTGCCATGCTTCCTACTGTTATGATAATGGCCTGAACCTCTGACCCTGTAAGCCAGGCCCACTTAAATGCTGTCCCTTATAAGTGTTGCCATGGTCATGGTTTTTCTTCTCAGAAATGGAAATCCTAAGACAGATAACTTGTCTTGAAAAAAACCTAACCAATCAATCAACCAACCTCAACTAAAATAACAACCACAACCACCACTACCACCACAACAAAATCCTCAGCCAAACCAAACTAAAGAAAAAAAGAAATAGGTACTTGATAAAGGAAAACCCATGGACCCAGTTATGATCCCCAAAGGCTCCAAGCTCAACTCTCTCCAATCCCTGCCCAGTCCTGCCTAGGAATTTAGGACCGAGGGTACAGAAAGATCAAGCTCTGGGAATCATAGGCTGCCTCAGAGGACACGATGCTCTCCACTCCCAGGACACCCACTCTCTGTCCTCCTCCATAGTACCTTAGCCCCTCTGTCCTGTCCTACCAAGTCCTACTCTGTCCCACTCTTACCTGTGATGTCCTGGATTGTCTCTTTAGATACCCTGGGTGCAACAGGCACATTTGTCAGAGGGAGCAGGAAGGTCTATGTAGGATTCTCTGGGGGTTCACAGAGCTGGCCCTCACCAGGTTTTCCATCATTCTCAACATGACTCTTTCTTAGTGGACTTTCTTGGATCGAATCAAAACTTCTAGACTCCAGGGGTCCCAATTCTAACACAGTTATGAATATAAGCAGGGTTGCATCTCCCATCCCTCCATGAAGGCAGGAGTGAGCACTGGAAAGGGATGGGATGGGATGGGAAGGGTGTGGCAGGGTTCCATGGCAGAGGGCTAGCATCCACAAGGCCCTTGGGGAACGAGGAGCTCCTGGGCTGCAGCTCAGGCATGCCCTGCCTGCAGACTGGCCTCTCTCGGCAAAATGGACACCAAATCTCTCCCTTCCCATTCTCCTTGCATCCAGTGGCATGGGAAGCTTGGGACCAGAGTAGCCTGGGCTCTACAGGCTCAGAACTGACTACTGCTCTGTAGCCCTCCATGGTCTAGCCACCACTGTGACCATCAGAGTCTCAATATGACCTTTGGGGACATGTCCTCCAGAAACAGGCTCTTTGCTCACATGAAGCCCCCTGCTCTTGCTATCCCACTTAGGGACCTCTAGAAACTCTACAGTGTATAAGGGTGAAGACACCTTTGGCCCTATCTGCATGCGGGACCTCCAGTCAGGGTCATTTGGTAGCCTGAAGTTAGCAAGGAGGAAGTTGGGCCTGGTGGCTGTGAGCACATCAAGGAGTATTACTCTGTGACTCAAAATAAGCCCTCACTCTAAGCTTCAGTTTCTCCTCTGAGGAATGTGGATAATCCTCATGTGGGTGCCCTGGGACCTTTTGGGTAGCACTGGATGCCCCCACTCTTGGCGTGGCGGTTTCTCTAAAGGACAGACCAGCAATTAGCGTGCCTTGTAAGGATGGTGTGTGGTGACAGCTGATGGCCGCTGGTCATGAGCTGCTTGTGGCTTTTTAAAAGGTCCCGGTGATCTTGTCTGACTGCTCGTTTGCAGTGTTTGTAGAGAAAGCAAATGTCAGCCTCTGCTGGCTTAGGCAGGCTGATCACAAAGCCCTAATTAGCAGTGTCTGAAATAATGAGGTTTTCCTGTGTTCTCATTACATGGAAATTACTTCTGGAAAGCAACTTGGAAGGGCACGGAGGTGGGAGGCAGCCTTTTCTGGAGGGCACTGGTCACTGGACCAGTGGCTAAGTGCTTTGCCTTGAAGGCCACCAGTGGGGAAGTCCTGGGCTGAGGGGCAGTACCCTCTTCTTGGCCCCGGAGAAGACCACAGTGGGAGGAGACTGAAGGCCGGATACAGGTAAAGGAGGCTTGAGAAGTCTAGGTTTGGGGACACCCCCTGACATTTCCTCACCTTGGAGGGTAGTGACAAGAGTTCCCAGTCATGAGAGGAAGGAAGTTAGAGGAACAGCAGCCCCTGCTTGCCTGCCTTAAAAGGATGCTCATTGGCAGACAGCAGGATGTTTTTAAATTTTCATGGGCTCCACTTGGTGGATGCCTGTTGTCCACAGCCTTGATCCAGAGCTGTGCTGTGTTCATGAGTGCTGCCCCTTGCCAAGCCTGTCTCCTTCAGTCACAGGATGAGCCGTGACCAGTGGGGCCGTGCCTCTTGCTGGCCGGGATGCTGTCAGAGTAAATTCACTTTCCAATAACGCATTGTTAACATGACTATTAAATGCCTGGGACTCTTTTTTTTTTATCTCTAAATGGTGTTTGCCAGTGGCTGTGTGTATATCATCTGAAAGTGAGCTCTTACTGCGTCTGTATGTCTCCAGTCACCAAGGCCATGCTAGGTAAGGGCCCAATTAACTGATGGAGTCCAGGGATTCATAGCAGGCATGGTGACCAGGAGACTTCCAGTGGGCCTGCTGGGCAATGATATCTCAGGCACTATGAAGCCTAGTGTTTTTGTGTCCTGTAGCAGAGGCTGCAATCTCCTTGGCCCAGAGCAATTCTGAGCTGTACACATAGACAGACAGACAGACAGGCACATACATGGAGCAAGACTCTTCTCCATAGGAAGTATTTCTAGTCATCCCAGAGGCTCCCAGTCACACTGGAAGGTCTGTCCCTACAAATCAGGATCAATCAGCAGGGTTAAGTGTGCATGCGAACCCCTGCAGTCAGCAGGAGCTGGAATCTATCAGCACACATTGGCTCTCTTGGCATTCAGTGTGTAGTCCCTGAACATAGGAGAACACTCATGAATGGCTGAAAAGATCAGGTGGACAAATGTGAATTAAAACGCACAGATCTTCAATGGAGTGTCCGTGTCCTTTACGGAGAACTGTCTTAGTAAACACCTGTCAAAGTCCTGGCCACATGCTGAATGTCCAGGGCAGTGATCTACCTTGCTCCCGGGTCACTGATGTCTCTATTGGTCAAGCTGTTTCCTAGCAGGAAGGTCCTGTCCTGGCTTCTCAGTGTAGTGTCCTTATTTCCGTGGAACCACCCAGGGGGTGTATATTGTACCGAGGAAATCGAGGAGAGCCCCCTTTCACAGGCTGCTTGCTTGATAGTTCTCTCCTGATCCTTAATTCCATTGGCTCTTTTTTTCCTACATAAAAAGCTTTATTATTACTTGATCTGAAGCTTGGGATGGCTTGAGATAGCTTCTGCACATCTCGGAAGAGCCTTGCCCCTGGTTGTGCAATTTAAGAAGTTTGGCACCGTGGAGTCTTTCCTCCATGGATTCTAGGAAAAAGTGGTCTATACCCTCCAGAGTGTCAAAACAGTGGCCAGAGAGAGGTAGATAGAGGAGGCCAGACTGCGTGACTTGACTGACCAGGCATTTGAAGGTAGCTTACAGTTCAGAAGAATAAGTCTAATGAATCTGGGTGGCCTTGGCTGATCCACAGTATGGAACCAACCACAAAACGACCGTGCTGGCTGGCCCTGGGAGTCGAAGGTGGAGAGAAGATGGACAGGGAGGCTGTGCCTGCAGAGATGGAAGGTGGTTAGAAGCTTAAGAAAGAGGGAGTCCCTGGGTGTGTTCCAGCCAAACCTTGTTGAAGCAAGAACCTTGTTGAGAGCCCTCTGGGGCTCTGCTCTCCACTGTTTCTTTTGGTCAGAGGTTTCTTCTTGCTTGAGGGCAGCTACCAGGAAGAGAGGTTTCATTTACATATATGTCTGTGTGTATGGCATATGCCATGGTACACACATGGAGGTCAGAGGTCAACTTGCAGGAATAGGTTCTCTTCTTCCACAGCGTGGGACCCAGAGACCATCAAGTTTGTTGGTAAATGTCTTATTGGCTGAGTCATCTTGCTGGTCCTTGTTCCTGCCCCTCTATTTTATTTTATTTTATTTATGTGTATGGGTGTTCTGTCTATCTGTACATCTGTGCACTAAGTTCATGTCTGGTGCCCATGGAAGCCAGAAAAGAGTGTTAGATCCCGGGCAGCAGGAGTTCAGACAGTTGTGAGCCACCATGTGGGTGCTGAGAATTGAACCCAGATTCTCTGGAAAGCAGCCAGTGTTCTTAACCTCTGAACCATCTCTCCAGCCCCCTTTCCTCTAAAACAACAAAACAAAGCAGCTTCAGAAGACATCCATTGTCAGGACTGGAGAGATGGATTAAGAGCATATACTACTTTTGCAGAGAACCCCAGTTTGGTTCCCAGCATCGACAATTAATTGTAACTCTGACTCCAGGGGGTCCAACTCTCTCTTTTGGCTTCTAGTAGCACCTGTACCCACATTTACATACCCTAGTGTTTGTACACACACACACACACACACACACACACACACACACACCACACCACAGGCAAGCATGAGGCATGTCTGGGCATGTAGTTCAGTGTTAGAACATGTGCTTAGCATGCGTGAAGCCCTGGACTCTATCCCTAGCACCACAATAAGCAAGCAAAGGTGCCCTGGGCCCTGAGAATTTTGTGTGGGATCTGAATCTGTTCTCTCTCTCCTGAGCAATATGAGGGTCCTTGCATGATGGTGTTTGTTCTCTCCTGCCTCGCAAGGGGATGCTGACTCCTATGAGGAGGATGGAGGAAGTTAGCTTCTTACTCCTTAGCAGGGCTGGGGCTGGGGGCTCAACAAGTGACATGCCATCACACAGCCTCTCCTCTGTCCACATTATTTGCAGAGCAGTTGTCTAGTGGGGTGGACAGGCCCACCTCCTGAGCATGGAGACTCAAGGGGTCAAGTACAGCTTCTCCCTCTAGGGGGAGTGGTTGGCCCTGAGCACTGGGAAAGGAAGGGATATGATGTGGGCAGTGAGCCTGTCTGTGGGTCTGGAGGGCTTCCTGGAGGAGGAGCTATCTCAGTGAAGATTGGTAGACAGGATGTTGGTGATAGAAGGGTCGAGTTGTACTGGAGTGCTTTCTTGGGAGACAGACCAGTAGAAACTCACTGCAGGTGTCACATGTTCTAGAACACAAGGGCTACTCCATGTTCTGAAAAGTACTTTTCACTGTACTCAGACTAGGAACTGCTGGAGCCACTGGAGAGCTCTATCAGGATTTGCTGGAGCATATCTGCCATGGGCTCAGACTGCTGGTAGCTGGTGTTCGGGGGCCTCAGGTTTGCTCTGGATGGTGTTGTCGAGCAGTGTCTGGAGCTGTGGATAGATAGCATTAGCCATCAGCAGATGCTGGCTGGGCTCTGGCCTTAAGGGTCAGGACCAAGATGCCACAGGTGTTCCCAGCAGCCACTTGGGGTGGGGACTTTCTTGACCTGCTCAGCAGTCATGTTTCAACTATTCCTACTGAGGGGTCAGTGAGAGGGCTCACTGGGTAAAAGTGCTTGCCAACAAGCCTGGCAACCTGAGTTTGACCCTTGGAAATCCCACAGTGAAAGGAAAGATCCAGGGGGAAACTGGACTCACAGCCAAAGAACTGTAGGGGAGAGCCTTGAAGGCTTGGGCAGGATGAAGTCTCATAGGATCAAGGCCCAGCTTTTCAGTGTGGAGAGAGACGCGACTCCAGTGGCACAGTGGTCATGCCGTGCCAAGGCTTGGGCTGCTGTGGTTAGGGTGGGAAGGATATGAGCTCCTGGGGGTTCTGGGGCCTGTATACCCACAGCCATTTGGGGCCCTGACTCCAGAGCCACCCTAGGGCCCTGAGCTCTAGCCTAGGCCCGGGTCTTTCAGACCTAAATTCACATGCGCTTTGATGTCTGTTTTTCATGTTAAAAGTTACCGTCTAACATAGGCTGTAGTTAGCTGGTGTAAGCAGTGTGGCTGCTGGCGCTGCCGGCTGCTGAGCCCTGGGCTCTATCTATTCTGTGCTGGAGTCCAGGGAGGTCAGACTCACCAAAGCCTGCTATCAGGTTTATGGATGCTCCTCTGCCCTGGACCCAGCAACAGAGGATCCAGACTCCAAATTCCTCCTTCTTCCACGTCCCTGCTCTCTTCTATTTTCTTGCAAAACCCGGAGGAGACAGGAATGAAGCTGCTTAACGCAGCTCTCTGAGGCTTCATCTCCTCACTCGAAGTTCCTCAGGGTTCCTCATTTTAAGACGATGTTCCAAGGGTCTGGTCCTCCACAATGGGCAAAGGGTGCCCTGTGCTGCCTCCTGTGAACAGTGGGGCGCTGTGCTTTGGTTTGTTGCAAACAGCACAGATGGGACCTCATTTGCCAGGACCCCGTGCTGTGCTGTTCTGTCCGTGTGTGTGTGTGTGTGTGTGTGTGTGTGTGTGTGTGTGTGTGTGTTTGGGGGGGGCAAGTGGTTGGGAGTCAATTCATCTTTTCAAAAAGAAAGCTGAAGGCAAGGGTGGGTCCAGGGCTGCCTCCCTCCTGACCCCAGCAGCCCCGACTTCCTGTGCCCAATGGCAGCTCTCTCCAATTAGCAGAAGCCAGCAGTCTTCCCAGGAGGACCTGGGTGATTAGAAGGTCATTTCTGGGCTCCTTCTCATTACACTCCAGTGATGGCTGCGCAGCTAAAGCCAGGGACTATCTCTGGCCCTAGAGAATACATCCACACGGTCAAGAGAGAGCTGTGTACACACCAAGGAAGAGTGCCTCCTTGGCTGTGTCGCTCTTGAAGCTGCTTCTGTGCTTCCCAGTGACTGTCTGTCCCGGCCCTGCTTGGAAATTGGGGGGTGGGGGGGTCTACCCCCTAGCTGTAGGGAGCACGGGAAACTTCTTCCTGAAGAGTGGAATGGTTCATGAGCCAGCATAGCGGTGTCACCATGGTGAAAAAGCTTGCTGGCGTGGGTGCTGTTTCCCTCCCTTGTACTCACCTTCCAAAGACCTAAAAGTTAGCACCTTAGAGCCAGCTGGGGTGACTTGTGCCTTTAATCCCAGCACTCAGGAGGTAGAGGCAGACTGGTTTCTGAGTTCTAGGCCAACCTGGTCTACAGAGTGAGTTCTAGAAAAGCCAGGGCTACACAGAGAAACTTTGTCTAGAAAACAACAAACAAACAAACAAACAAACTAACTAACAAACAAAAAGTCAGCATCTTAGTTTGATTCCTAGAGGTCTGCTTATCCATTGGTGCCTCGCTGGTGATTGTAAAGGGAGAGAATGGAACCCATGTTTCAGAACCTGTGTAGCTGCCAGTGTGGCTGTGGCATGCCGAAAGAACCTGCCCTTGGGAGTGCAGAGGCTGTTTAATCCCCAGGCCTGCACTATACTGTACTGTACTGTCTGTGGATCTTGGGCAAGAAGGCCCCTCCCCTGAGAGCCTTGGCTGATGAATCAAGGAGAACTGCTGGGTTCTAGACTTAATTAAGCTCTTCCACGGAGAAGAACTCATTAAACACAAGCTGAGATGTGTGGATGGTTGTGTGTACACAGGAAGAAACTAGAACTTGAGCCTTTGGCCACAGGCTTAGTGTTGGAACACAGGGGGACATGAGGAGTAACATAGGGGACCAACAGCTCACTCAGATCGGGTGACTGGGTTTGGCAGGACCCAGGCCTAAAACTCCAAATCTATCTCTATTCTTTTGACATGAGTATTGTAACTTGACAGTCCATCATCTTCCATTGTAGGCCTGATCCTCCATTCCTCTATTCCTCACCATTGCTCACTCATGCACTGTCTGTCCATCCATTTATCTATTTATCCATCCATCTATTCATCCATCCATCTATCCATCCATTCACCTATTCATCCATCATCCATCCATCCACCCACCTACCCATCCACCCACCCATATGCCCATCCATCCATCCATCATCCATCCATCCATCCATCCATCCATCCATCCATCCATCCCCTTAACAATCCACTTGTTCATCTACTTATTTGCTCATTGGCCAATCTGCCCGCTCACCTCTCCATTTACTTATGTATCTACCAATCCAACTACCTAAAGGCCTATCCACCCATTTACTCATTGACCTTTCTAGACATTAATTCATAACATATTCATCTACCCACACATTCATCTATCATCTATCCATCCATCTACTCATCTACTTAACCATTTATGTATCCACCAATCCATGTATAATCCATTCATGCATCCATACACCATCTATCCATTAATCTATAACCCATCCATTTTTATCCATTCATCCATCCATCCATCCATCCATCCATCCATCCATCCATCCATGCATTTATATATCTACCAAACTATCCACCTATCCATATATATGCTATTCTTTTATTTATATAGTTGTCCATCTATCCATTCATTAATCACCCATTCATCCCCCCATGAAAGAATGGGGTCACTTATTTACTTGCTCACTCCTCTAACATTAGTCAAAAAACCATTTTTGCTAATAGATAAAGAGGTTGACATAACCCAAGAGGTCTCAGGATGAGAGACAGAATTAGATCCAGTTGACATCAATAAAGACTCAGAAGATCCATTGAGCACTCTGAGCAAGTACCTCAGTTTACTCACCTGCAAACTAGGAACAGCAAACAACAGTGTCAACCCCACTCGCTTCTCCGAGGCATCAATACATTTGTGAGTATGACCTCCTCACACTCACAGGGCTGTGACTGTCATCACTGCTCTTGTGATGGGATCCATGAAAGGATGCTGTGGAGCTGTGGGAGGGGCAACGAGAAGCTGGCCCGACTGGGGCAAGGTAATGGGAAGCCTCCTTTAGCCAGGGATGTCAGACTGACCGGGGGAGAGGGAGGGGATCAGGAGGTGCAGGTAGGACTGGGAAGGCTGGCTTGGAAACAGGCACTGAGAGCTGGAGCAGTGAGCAGGAAGAACACCTGGCAGCAGTAGGATGTGCTGCAGAGCTCACCTGGGACTCGCAGGCTGCCCCTCCTCAGCTGCTCATCTGGTCTCTATGGAGCTGGTTCTCAGCATGGTGAGGGAAGCCAAGGCTCAAGGGAAGAACACCCTGCTGCTTTGTCAGTTGTTAAGTCGAAAGGGTTCTCCCCCTCCCCAAGCAGAGCGGTGGTAGGGCTCATTGGGCCAGACTGTACCAACTCCTGCTGTGCCTGCTGCCTACTCTAAGGAGACCATCGGATTCTTCTCCATCAATGGCACAGGCTATCCCTGCTTTCTCACCATCTTCAGACTCTCCTCGTGACCCTGGAGGGTGGTTTGGAAGGTAGGGCATGGTCCCGGACGGTTCTGCCTTTTTAAACATGGGTAGCAGTGGCGCTTCCTGAGAGCCCCAGAATTATCCATATGGATCTCCAGCAGCCTTTAGTTGCGTAGGTAGAGGCAATGTCCTTGGGCATGGATGACATAGGTAGAGCCTCTGTGGCACTGGGCTGGAAGGACGGTGATTCTTTTATCAGTGTGTCACTTGATGACATCACTCTGACCTCCTGGAGCTTGTGGTACTGTCCCCATTTTAAGATGTAAAAGCAGCTTCGGAGATGTGATATAACAGCTCAAAGGACACAGCTGGGAGCAGGTAGGGCCAAGGTCAAACCCAGGTCCTGGGAAGAGACTTGCCCAGCCTTGTGTCCTGCTTCCTCATGGGGGGTGAAGTAGAATCTCGGGCTTACTGGAGCAAACACTTCAAACTGGAGAACCCAAAGAGATAGGAGGGAATTCCCTTCTGGTTCTGGAGGCCAGGGGTCCAAAACTAAGCTCTGGGCTGAGCAGTGTGCCCTCCAAGAGCCCTGGGGAGGACGTTCCTTCTGCATTTATAATTCCTGGCCAGGGACACCTGACCTGAGACTTCACCTCTCTAACTTCCTCCTCATCCTCAGAGTACCTTGACCCACCCTCTCTGATCTCTGCTCCTTTCCTTCCCCCTTCTCCCCCCCATTCTCTTCCATTCTCTACCTCCCTGAGCCACAGGCATTAAGATTTTGAGATTCTCGGTCACATCCACACAGACTTATTCCAAGAGAGCATTCCAGTCTTAGGTTCCAGAGGGGCAGTGTGGGGACATACTTTTTGGACCCACAACAGATGGCAACAAGTGGGACATGCTCTCTGCAAAATAAATCTCACTTGAGAATCTCCAGCCCGTGTCCCAAGGACAGCTACCCTCCATAGCCCCATAGCAGCTTCCATGGTGGGCCTGTGGGTACACAACCCCCAACTCTATTTGAATTCTCCATGGTCGCTTCCTCGTGGGTTCTTGTCCTTGTCTCTGAGCGTGGGTGCTCAGCCCCAGCTTCTACAGACCTGTCTCTAGAGCACAGCCCTCCATGGCTGGGAGACAGTTAAGCAGAAACCAGGAGGAAAAGAAAGGCCAAGGCTAACAAGCCTGGCCCCACTTTCTTAGCGGGGTAGTGGCTTTCTGGAGAGGTGGCCCCACACCTGCTGTGGCAACCCTCTGCACCTCCATGGGCCATCATCTCTCTTCTCTGCTTGTCCTCCCTCTGCCTGTCAGCATGGCTGCAGATTACCGAGCAAACTGCGGACACTCCAACCCTCCCGAGTCTGGAAACTCCAACAGCATTCCTGTCATGGCTGATGGGCACCAGGTACCTCTGATCTGCAGAGTTTGTGACAATTCCACTTTCCAGCTATAGAAACAAGGTCAGGTGGGCTCAAGCCACCTTGCCCACTGCCTAGATCTTTGGTCTTTCAGTTTCTTCTGGAGGAAAAGTGACTGATGTGCATGGACCTTGGCTCTAGGTAGTTTTTTTAGTCTGTGACCATCATGGTTGACAAGAAAGATTGGACACACATCTAAATGTGCAGGCTACAAACTGTTGAGGGAAACCTACTTGTGGGCAGACACCTGTAGCTTGGGTCAGAGCATGCTCGTGGATCTGTAGTCTTAGAGCACCCAGGCTGTCTGGAGCTCAGTGGTGATGGGCGTGGGGGAGAAGCTTGCTCTCTGAACACCTGGGGTGGCCCCCAGCAAGAGCGGTCACACAACATAGAGGGCGAACACTTTTAAAGATGCAGTGTGCCGGCCCAGCAGGAGGGGCTGTGAAGAGGAACTACTGGTAAGGAAGGGACTGGTGGTCTGTCCATGTGTTCTGAGAATACCTAGACGACTTCTGTCTAGCCCCTCCACTAAGGTCTCACTGACAAACCAAGGCACGATTCCACCAAAGTTTGTTCTGGGGAACCAATTGGTTTATTGGGCTTGCTCACCATAGGTGAGGGGTTACCTGCAGGAGTGTGGGTGACACACTGGACTCTTCACTCAACATAAACGATGTTTTCCCCAGAGGAGAGGCTGCATGGAGGAGGCCTCTCTTCAATTAGTCTTTCCTTTTATACACTCTGATACAGTGGCTCTCAGCCTTCTCAATGCTGTGACCCTTAGTATAGTTCCTTATGTTATGGTGACCCCAAACCATAAAATTATTTTATTTTGTAAGTTTGTTACCGTTATGAATCGTAATGTGCAGGATATGAATCTGATATGCAGGATATCTGATATGCAACCCCTGTGAGAGGGTCATTTGACCTCTCAAGGGGTCGCAACTCATAGGTGGAGAATCCCTCCTCTAGCAACTCCCAGTTATCTAGACCATTCGTAGCTAGGGTAAAATTGCATACAAATGTCTGTGAGGAGCTGCTGGAATCTCAAGTGAGGGTCCAGTGACCTCACCACCCTTCCTCTGAGGGGATGGTAGTCTAAGGGCCTGATAATGATGGTCCTTTGCACAGAGGCCCAGCTGATCTGATGAGGGTGGCAGCTGTACTGTTCAAAGGGGCCACACTCTAAGCATTATGGGATGCCACTAGGGTGTGAGGGTGTCTCAACCATACAACTGCATCAGGGGAGAGTGGCGCTCTAATGGTATTCTAAGGTCTAGAGTCCCTCTACCCAAACTGGCTTTCTCTCTACTCACGAGCCTCAGCTCCACACAGGCCTGAGCACTGGGCAACTTCTTGAGATTGTAACCCTCATCACCAAAGACAGGCTGGATACTTTGATGGTTTGAGACTTCCATTCAAAAGTCTCCTTTCCAGGAATCCCTTTCCAGGGATTCCAGGTTAGCAGGTGACCCCTGTTTCCCTCTAGGCCTGCCCAAGCCTTGCCCAGTTGCCACGCAGGCTTGCCCGCCACATGGGCCTGCCTGTTCTGGGGTGGGGTGGAGGAGAACTTCTGACAGCCTCCCTCCCTGGTGGGAAGGAGTGCCAAGGCTTGGCTCTCTTACCATCTGGAAGCCTGTGGCCCATAAAGGGAAGCTCTGGACCTCTACCTTGGAAGGAGTCTGTCCATTTGCTCTGGCCTCAGGACCTTCATGGACACCTTGGGCTCCAGATTCTGCATTGACATCTTAATGTCCTGTTCATGACTTAGCTGGTCCAGAACAGTTGCCATCCTGAGTCGCAGACCTCCTCTGTAAAGGAGAACATGCCTATGAAGGGTGTGTCACATTTTCACCATTGCTGTGGTCACTGTCACTTCACAGCCTGTGCACCCATCCTGGGGGTGTCCGGGTAGCAGGCCTCATTTTTAGACTTACCACCACCACCCCAGGCTGGTTCAGCACAGGGAGGCGGGGGCGGGGGCTACTGGGCTGGGGTGTTGCTGCTTCCCTGTGCTTGAGCCTTGAGCATTCACAGGGATCTGGGCCAGGCTTGAAGCACTTCTTGCTGCTCAGAAGGAAACAGATGGGGCTGTCAGCTCTGCTTACGCCCTGTCTTCCCAAACTCAGTCAAGCGTGCTCAGAAAAGGGGAGAGGCTCCTCTGAGCAGCTGGTGGCATTCAGGGCCAGCATCCCTGGGGTGTGTGACGCTGATTAGCAGGAAATAATGAGAAAGCCAAGGGAGCGAGCCCTCAGGCAACCTCCTGGCCACTGCTGTGTCCCTAAGAGACTGTGCAATGAGCATCCAAGGCAACTCCATACCCGTCCTCAGCTTCCTTATCCTCCAGCCTAGGGAGCTGGGACTGTGAGGGCAACTTTTTGATTACATCTTTTGTAGGAAGGAGGCTCAGAGGACTATTCTTTTCCTGTGATGGCACCAGGGGAGGCTTCTGATCTGTGCTGGGGTGAAGGGGACATACTGTTTTCCTCTAAACAAACAAACAAACAAACAAGTAAGAGCCAACAAACAAAAATCCACCTGGGATTATAGGTGTACACCAATGTACCTAACAAAACCATAGCTTTTGGTTAAACAAATAATTCAGGCCATATTAGAAAGACCAGAGAATCCTCAGACCTGAGAAGAGAGGAGAAATATTTGCCATTCCTGAATTGGGAAGTGGCCCCCCAGTGATAAGTTACTACTTCTCCAAATATGCAAGACATGTGTCACTGTGTGACACACATCCTTTCTGTGGGTGACCTTAATTTCATTGAACAATGTACTGTGAGCACTTGGATAAGTCAGCAAATGTACCTCTACCCCAGCATCATATGTCACTGTCTGGAGTGTTCTGTTGCATCCAGACAACAGGATTTATTCAGACCTCTTTTGTTGGACAACTAAAGTGTTTGTGTGTGTGTGTGTGTGTGTGTGTGTGTGTGTGTGTGTGTGTGAGTTCATACAGAAGTCAGATGACAACTTGTAAGAATCAGTTCTCTCTTACCATGTGAATCTCAAAGACTGAACTCAGGTTGTCAGGCTTGGGATCAGGTACCTTTACCAGCTGAGCAGTCTAGGCAGCCCTAGTCTGTGCATTTTTGAGGACATTCAATATGTGTCGCCACACAGGATGCCCCATAGGTTTCTCTACTCTCACACAAACCGAGAGGTTGTGGCCACTTTGCTAGGCTGAGTGAGCCTTTAGTAGTGTTGGGACAGTGCTCTTGTCTCTGAGGGGCCTCTGTGTTGGGAGGGGTGGGGTAATGAAGAAGGTACCTCAGCCCTGGAGGGAGATGATGATGGCCAGGCTTTCAGAGCAGTCGTTAAAGAATCTTCAAACCAGCAGAATTTTAATTTATCTTAACAGAAAAAAAAAGCAACAACACTGAGCCTCTTTAAAAATTGTTGTTGGAAGAAATTGATGTCAATCTTATAAAATATAACACACAATAGAGGGCTGAAACATTTGCAAAGGTGTGGTTGCCATAGAAACGTGAAAAAAGACTTAATATTTATCACATGGGGAGGAGGACTTGGAATCTGACTGCTCTTCTTAGGAGACCCTTTGTGTCCAACTGGCTCAAGGATGCTGGCATTGCCTCCCATAGGCTCAGAGTATCCTCATCTCTTGGTCCTTAGTCCCCCTCTGCCTGTCCTCTCTGGGTCAACATCACCAAAGCCAGCCTTCTTCTTGACTAGTTGCCCTTGTTTGTCCTGCACAGTTCAGCTCCAGCCTCCTGATTGCTGCTCAGACCTGGCACTCTTTTCTGGGTTCTGCTGAAGACTTAAGTACTATGAATCAAACCACAGTTCCAGCTCCTGCACAGACTCAGCTGGTTTCCACACATCCTTCCCACCTTGACCCAGGCAGGAAGCAAGGCCTGAGGAAAGACAGTAGCATCTACAGCGTATGATGCAGTCCTCAGCTGAGTCCATCCTCTCTTAGGTCACCATCACCTTGAGGAAGACAGAGCCTAATCTCCATAAACTCCAGGCTCCCTACAAAGGAACTGCAAAACCGGGGAGAAAAGTCCATGGTGGAATGTCAGAGCCATACAAGGACACCCTGGCTGGAGGAGGCAGTCACATAAGTCCAGGGACAAAGAGAAGAAGCAAGTGGTCCAGGGATATTTTTGAGGTGTGGAGACATTGCTTCAAGATATGGAACATGAGTGCCAACACAAACATTGCCTTGAAGCCCCCCAGCAGGCTTGAGACACCACACAAGCCGAGACCCTAGAAGCAGGGCCTTAACTCCCTTCACACAGGAATTTCTTTCTTGAAATTCAGCATGAAAAGGGTCACGCATGTCACCAAACACCACTCCTGCCCCCATGGTACACAGCATACCACTAGGATTGAACTGGCCCTTGGGTGAGATGCTCTGAGTCTGTGACTCTGGCCTTGCTCCCAGAGAAGGTCCCCATCTGACATTTGGTCACACAGGAAGAGGTCAGAAGCAACCTCTGCCTTCCAGTCCAGGCTCGGGTACCATTAATATTTCATGTCCAAAGACAGCATTGACATTTTGCTGGATGGCTTCAATTAGCTAAGAGCCTCCTTCTCAGGCTAATAACCAGCCTGCTTACCCTAATGGTTTATTAATCTACTTCACAGCATGAAGGCAGCCGGCACACACAGATACCGCCTGCTGCTGTCTTGATTGGGTAGAAATGACTCAGGTCTACAATTGTGTTTGTTAAAGGGATTGGGTCCTTGTAGGCTCAGGAAGAGGGGGTGTGGAGGGGCTTCCAGTTCCAGTTCCCAGGATGCCAAGAACCCATCTGTTGAGAGTACAGGTCCTTGAGGGCCATGGGATGGCGTTTGAGATGTTTCCTCTTGCTGTTAGTCCTCTTCTGAATTTCCTGGAGGTGGCAGAGGCATTATTGCAAGTTTCAAAATAGATTTTTAAATGGAATTTTGGTGCTGAGTTAGGCATATGGCAGATGACGGATGGTAGGTTATTGGAAGGGGCTGTTTTAATTTCTTTTTGTAGAGTTTTTTTTTTTTTGTTTGTTTGTTTTTTTGCCTGGGCATCCTTGTATTCTGTAGCCTTCCATCTGGGCCCAGAGTGACAGCTACTGAGAGATTTGCCAATGGCTATGAGTTGGCCTAGTGCTACAGGACAAGCTGACAGGGCTCACTGGCCTACAACAGTGGTGGTTTTTATATTGTGTGGTACACAGAGTTGGGAATTGGTACTGGATATGTGTAAGAATATCTTTTATTCACCTGATGTAATTGTTGTCTCTGAGGCTTAGTGCCTCCCTCTGCTAACCTAGGCCTAGTCCTTGAAGCTTTTAGCCTCCACACAACCTTTTCTAGGCCTAGAATGTTTTCAGCCTCTGAGATTTACTGCTGAGTAAGCTCACCCCTTCCTAGTTCTTTCTGATGTCTGGCTGCCTGGTCAACTCAGTTGTTCTGGCTCAAACTCCTCTCCAAGCTGACTGACTCAATCTGGCTTCTCTGAACTTCTCCCGAATTTCTCTGTTTGACTTCATACTAACTTTGGCAATCTGTTCTACTCTTCTGGCTCCTTCTCATTCTTTGGCTCATTCTGTCTTCACCTAGCTTGCTCTCTCTCTACAACTTGTCTCTGTACAACTGTCCCAGTCAAACTGCCTCTCCTTCTCCCTCTCTGTGCTGCTCTCTCCTAAGTAGCCTCTCTTCTCCTGAGAGTTGTGCAGATTCTATTCTGCCAAATCTTTCTCTGATTCATCACTTTGTCTGCCACTCAATTAGACATCACTTTCAAACACAGGTACTTCCTTCTACATACTAACTTTACCTTCATAGTTTGGGATTAAAGATGTGTACAAAGGGCCGTGTCTGTATTCCAGCCAGAGGGACTTCAGGTATGTGCTAAGGCTAAGCCACACCACAAGTAGAAACAGATTTTTCCAGTAAACAGCAGAACCTTGGGGTTCACAGTGTGATCAAATATTCTGCAACAGGTATGGCAAGAGAAGAATTCAGGGATGTCAGGTGAGCTGGCCTCAGCAGGTGATTGACAACCTGCTGTTTTGTGTCACAAGAGTGTGGGTTGTGACCAGTGCTTCTCCGATGGCCACTCACAGTAGTTGCCTCAGATTCATATTCCTATCCCATTATTGTCAGGAGATCCTAGAGGCTCTCTGCCAAGGAGGGTATCTTTTAAATTCAGGGTAATTTCAAAAACAAGAAAAACTTCAACATAGGACACAAGTTTTCTGGGAATCCTCCACCCCCAATATCTCCCTACATAGCCAATCACATTGCGAATATGCAAAGCGAGTTGTTCACAGAGTGTCGCTAATGCAAGGCACACTATTCAGCATCCTCTGGTGGTCCTTCCTATCCCAGGGTCCTAGCCAGAGGCCAGGCTGCCCTTGGTGGATATGCTTTCCTAGCTCCCACACTGTGACATCTCCTTCTCTTCCTTTGAGTCAGTACAGGTCACTTTGTAGAATGTCTCTCCCTTTGGGGATACAAAGTGTTGGTTTTTTTTTCTCTTGGTGTGTATGTACAGGTAAGGCAGCTGCAGGTCAGGCTTGGGTGTTACTCCTCAGGTACTTTCTACCTGGTTCTTATTTCTATGTAAGAGTGGAGGCTGGGAAGAGGTATCAGATGCCCTAGACCTGAAATTACAGATGATTGCTAGCTGCCACATGGTGCTTGGAACTGAGCACTAGTCTTTTGCAAGAACTGCAAATGCTCTTAACTACTGAGCCATCTCTCAAACCTCTTCTGCCTTGTTTTTTGAGGCAAGATGTTTCACTGGGACTCTGGGCTCACAGATTAAGCAAGACCTGACCAGTGAGACAGAGCTCAGCCTGTCTGTGGCTCCCCAGTACTGGGATTACAAGCACATGGCACTAAACCTACTTTTTCTTCCCCTTAAATCTTCGTTTTATGTGTACTGGTATTTTTCCTGCATGTATGTCAGAGTACCACATGCACACCTGATGCCTATGGAGGTCAGAAGAGGATGTCAGGTCTTCTAGAACTGGAATTACAGGTGGTTGAAAGTTATCTTGTGGATGCTGGGAATCAAATGTGGGTCCTATGGAAGAGCTGTCAGTGCTTTTAACCACAGATCCCTCTCTTTGGCCCCCAGCACTTAGCCTTTTGCCTGGGTTTTGGGCCTCAAACTTGGCAAGCACTTTACTGTCTGAACTATCTTCCCAATCCCAGGCACTTTTCATAATTAGACTGAGTGTAAAGGCTTGGGAGAGTGAGGAGTGCTTCCGAGAGAGGCCGGTGGAAGTTCATGATGAGGGCGGACTTAGAGAAGTTAACCTTGGTGGTTGACCACAAGTGGAGCCTACCGAGCTCTTTTCTACAAAGTTACTATTTTGTCTTTGGAATTAGTACATATCTCGAGGGAGATACTTTGTGACTATGCAAATATATTGTTCCTCCTCAAGAGTTCGCTCATTAATTCAGGCCTCCTCCGTGGCTGTCGCTGGCAGCAATGACTTCTGTGGCATTCTAATGGCGACATTTATTCCCCTCAATCTTTCTGCACTCATTAATTAGGATTCTTCTCAAAGACATCCCTTCTCTCCCATTTAATGATTTGTTCACTTATTTATACAGTGCGAGCTCATGGACATTTATGTGGTATTTATTACTGCCTCTTGCACTGGCCGTGGGAACCCTTTAGGTTGGCTGCCATGCCTTTGACACGCTAGCTGCATTTCGAGTCTTTCACACTTCCTGATACAGCTTTGACTGTGTATCGCCAGCGCTTCCCTACAGGGACGTACCTCTCCAGGAGACAGGCTTGCCTGAAGGAGGCACCTGAGCCTGCCTTCTTCGTGGCTGTATCATGGAACAGGACTAAGACTCTGTAGTTCAGGAGGAGGGAAGCATTAACAGGTGGCAGTCTAAGCTTGTCTCTGAATGGTCTCGGATATAATGGAAGACACAGACAAAGACTATCCCTTGCGGAGGTGGGGAGGTGCAGAGGGATTACAAGAATTCTCCAATGTCTGAGAGGATATGTTGGGCTTGAGGCTGGGTCACCCCAGCCTCAATAGCAAAGGGAGGAGTTGCTGAGTGTAGAGCGGGGCTTAGGACAGAGTTCAAGGAGCATCCTCATCCCAGGAAATGGCTTTGCCACTTCCTCCCAGCTATGAGACTTCCCACCCTCCTGCTGCCTTAATGAAGAAGAAGTGAGTGTTCTATTGGGGAACCATTGGCAGGAGCCCGTAGCCTAGGCACCTGTTACTAGAGGTGCCTACCTCATACCCAGTGCATGGTTCCAGGGCTTACAGTGTGAAATCAAGACAAGGTGAGTGGCAGGCAATCTGGATGAGCCCTAGGATGAGTTCTGGGGATAGGTAGGACAAGTGTGGTGGCTCTTGCTTGACCTCAATGACCTCCAAGATCTATCTTCTTGCTTTTGCTCCTAGCCAGTGTTCTTATAAGACTCATAGCCCTGTATTACCAGGAGACCCAGAACCAGAAACATCAGTGACTAAGGGATTTGCTAGAGATGCATGTTCTATTGAGTTAGGACCTGGATGGACCCAGCAGCTGCCCACGCTCCTGTGAGCATCCAGCATTCTGCTGCTGTGTTCCAGCAAAGAGCAGGTAACTCATGGGTTCTAACTCCCCATGGACTCCCTGGCAGGAAGGGCAGCAGGGGCATTTACTAGAAGTTGGGAGTGTGTGGCATCCGTTCAGGGGCTGTTAAATATTCCTGAGAGTAGCAAATGAATCTGTGCATTCCTGCCTCCCCAGAGACAGAGCCAATGTTGACGTTGCCTCTGCTTTGTGTACCTTAGGGCCTCCGGGGAACTCCCCTCCCCCTGGCCTCCAAGGCAGGAAGGGCCAAGCTTCTGGGGTATCCTCTTATCCTGCAAAGAGCTGGTGCCCCCCCCCCCCGCCCCTGTGCCAGCTCTCACCCGTGTGTCGCAGGATGATGGGTTTAGAGCCGAGTTCTGTCTCCCCACAAAGCCTGCAGAGACAGCCCCACGCTGCCTCTTTGGTGTTGCAGGCATTTAAATTGCCATTTTATTTAAATTTATGTCTGGAGATACAGGCGGAGAAAGGGCCATTTCAAAGTCAGTTTCTGCTTTATGGCTTTATGGGGATTGTGGCCGGCAGCTGTCGGAGAAATCTTCTGCTCCCACATGGCAGAGGGGCACGTGGGCACATGACTGACTTGCCCAGCTAGGAACTCTTGCTACCACAATGCTAGGCTAAGCCTGACCTCACTCACAGGCTAAGTCTTGGTTTGGCTTCAGGTTAAGCTTAGAGCAGTCCTGACTTGAGCCACTGTGGCTTACAAGGATGTCAGGTTCACTTGGACTCATTCAGTCTCAAAGCGTCGTTGGGCAAATCTGCCCAATATATAAAAAAAACACACTGTGGCTCTGGGCAGCTGGTCTTCACAGCTGGAGGAACATCTGTCCACCTGCCCTGAGCTGATGAAATGGAAGAAGGGCTTCTCCCAACATCCTCATCAAAGAGCAACACCTTAAGCCCAGAGCATCCCAGTGTGGCTCCTGGAACCCCAAAGAACCCGGCTTCTAGCTGTGACCTCAGCCAAGATTCTTAATGCACTTGAGGTTTTCTACTTAACATGGGGATTTGCAACACGGTTTGTAGCCTGGTTGAAACCCTGTGTGGAAAAGCACTTTGCAAAGCATGTTACTGGAGTTCCCAAGGTGGGTAGCTATGTTGGGGAGCTGTTGAACAGGACTATCCTCCGAGCTAAACAGCTGCCGTCTTCATGAGGTAAGCTGTGCCGGCTTGCAGAAGGTCCCAGCTAGCCTTGCTGATTGTTGTCTGAGTATCCAGCTACTCCTTCCAACCAGCTGCATGCAATTCTGCACATGGCCTTGTGGCCTCGGAGTCTGGGAAGAGGGTATAGGGTGAGGAAGACTGTGGGAAGGGGTTCCTTCCATGGGCCTATGGGGAAGCCATCATCTACACTAGGTGAAGACTGTCTGCCATGTCTGCTTGGGAACATCCCCCAAGCTCCTGTCAGTAACCCACACCCTTGCTTTGCAGTAAGCCCTGTGGACTCATTCGTTCCCCATGAGAAACTTTGGTGGGCTTGAACTTTGGTTTGTTAGTGGGACCTTAGAAGGAGGGGGAATTGTCTGGGACCAACGTTGTAGGATGTGGCCAGGATGCGTGTAGGTGGTCACATGTTGGAGTTTATCAGGCTATAGCCATTCCAGCAGAAAGCATACAGCTTTGAGGTCCACCTTATAGTCACTGTCTTAAACTGATCACGCCTAGGGAATATTTATCATTGGCTTTTATGGTTTCTGCAGATATCCGGTCTTTCCCTTTAGTTGTTGACAGGTATACAAAGTGTTGCCTTAGACCAGGCCACAAAGAACAGAGGTTTCAGGACAAGAAGCAGGGAGAGAAAAAAAAAAATGCATCAATAAAGGAGATTGCTTGAGGCTGTGAAGAACAAGACAGGGCGAGAGTAAGAGGCTCGCCCTGCCCAGTAGGTGCTGTTCCCAGGGTTGGGTCCCGAGTGCCATTGTCATGTGTGACGCTACAGTCAAGACCTAGGCATCAGGAAGTTGCCTGGAGGGAGTGTTCCAGGCACAGAGAAGAAAGATGGGCTGAAGGGGACCAAGGCCACCCACTCCTTTCTGATCCCTCTTATATGAGGAATTAAGGGTATCAGAGGCTAAGAAGGCGTGTCCTGGAGGCCCAGGCTGGCAGCAAAACCAATGAGAGCCACTGGGAGCAGCCAGCACTCTGACACAGGCTGTTGAATCTCCCAATCTCCCACCCCAGGCTTCTCTCCACTCCTGCTCATCCAAGAAAAAGTGAAGCCTCTTCCTGAGCTGCTCAGCTGGGAGACTGGCCCCTTGGCAGGGGGCATGTGCTTTTTTTTTAAATTCAGGAAAAGGATCCCTGAGTGCCAGGGTATGCTTATAGTGGGACAGTAACCCCAACTCTCCCAAACATCTATTCCGAGGATATTAGACTGGTGGCCATGTCAGGAGCCCTCTTGAGGGAGGGGACTGTGTTGAGGTCTCAAGTGTGAGATGGCCGAGCACATGGTGGGACAGGGTGAGTGGTGCTTCATGAGCTGCAAACACAAGGAACAGAAGCCCCAGGGGCTGTGGCAGTGGGAGCCTGGAACAGATATGAAGCCAGGTAAGGTGTGTGTGTGTGTGTGTGTGTGTGTGTGTGTGTGTGTGTGTGTGTGTGTTGGGGTGTGGCAGGTTCTGTTTTCAAGAGGATGGGGTACATACTGGGGACTTCCAGCAAGTCTGTGTGGTGACAAAATGCACAGAGAGGTGGGAGTGGAAGAGAAAGAGGAGTCAGCCGCAGTGGAGCACAGCTGGTGTCTATGGTGGAGGGAGAGACTCAACTGGCTCAGATTGGGCACCTGGAGGAGCCAGAGTGGGTCCAGGACTGGGACGAGAATGGGGACCTGCAGCTGGGAAGCCTTATGTCACTCTACGCAGATAGCACTGACAGGGGTTGGAGCCAGGCAAGATGGCCAGATGAGGAGGTGGGGCCAGAGGGTGGCAGGACCAGCAGGCACGTTGTCCAAACTCTGGCAGGCACTGCTCTAGAAGGGAGCGGCCGGCAGCTATCTTGGGCTGCAGAGGCGGGAAGAGAGATGCATATCAGGCTGTGGTGGTCCCAGGGAGCTGCGGGAAGAAACGCTTTGGGTCTGGGTGCCAGATTGGAGTGGGCTGGGGAGCCTGTGGGAGGTGAGAAACGGAGGCAGTGGGTGTCACTGATGCTTCCAGACTCTCTTTCCTCCCCCCATATATCTCTCTCTCTCTCTCTCTCTCTGTCATTCTACTGTTTTATTTAATACACAACCAGTATAGAGAGTGTTCTAGAAAGTCAGCGTAAATGCACACAAGGAGCAAATAAGTTTGTAGGGTCATCACAGGCAGTTAAGTCCACAGAAGCACAGGGAACTGACTTCAGGGAACCCCCAAACCCAAGGCAGTGGCCCCAAAACTCAAGTGACTATTTATAGGGAGTTGGCCCTGCTCTAGACACAGCCAGGGCTATCTTCTGAGACAACCCAACTAGGAACATGTGCTCCTAAATGCACAAGCTGTGATGGGAGCAAGCATCTCTCTCTCTCTCTCTCTCTCTCTCTCTCTGTTATTCTCCCAAGGTGGTGCTGTTTGGTCATCCGAGAGAGAGAGAGAGAGAGAGAGAGAGAGAGAGAGAGAGAGAGAGAGAGAGAGAGAGGTGGGGTGGGTGTGAGGTGCAGATCATTATCTCAGGGCAGAAATATGACTGTTTAAAATCTGGTGGGAAGGGTTTTGTTGAGCAGGAGGTATTGACTGAGAGAGGAGGGCCAACTGGATGCCAGTTTCTGGAGGAGACAATATCTGCTTCACTCACAGGCCTGAATGTCTGTGTGGCCACTGACCCCACAGATGCCCTGATGTCTACCTCGGGGCAAGTTCCCACACAGGGCTTAGCTTTGCAGTGTCTAAGTCAGCTAGATTTGCAGATCTGATAGTGCTCTGGGGTTTCCATCTGCTCCAGAGCACGATAGGACTTTGGGTAGAGTAATGGGCAGGGGACATTTTGGTTTTCATGGGTACAAACAGTCCCCCTATCTGGAGCTGTCAGGCATTAACATGTACACACACACACACACACACACACACACACACACACATCTGTACTTAGGCACAATGTATACCTACTGTGCATACATGTTCATCTCTGCAGGCACAAGCACCGTACACACATGTACACCTACCAAGCACACCAAACGATACATGCAAATATCATCACTGACCAAACATGTGTTTACACTCACCTCATACACACATGCATACCCACCAAACATATAGGATATATATGAGGCATGCAAACACAGCCACCAAATATACACACACACATATAAACATACCCATCAGGCACACAAGCACACTCATCTCACACATGCATATCCATAGACATGCGCACTCACATGCATACCCATCAGGTACCCCTATATACATGCACACCCATCAGGTACCCCTATATGCATGCACACCCATCAGGTACCCCTATATACATGCACACCCATCAGGTACCCCTATATACATGCACACCCATCAGGTACCCCTATATACATGCACACCCACAAAGCATATACTCAGACTTACTAAGCACACAGGTATATGGAACTTTAATTTTTTAAAACCTATTTTTAATGATGGTTCTTAAATGTTTTAACCTCCCTTATAGCCCACCATCCACCAGAGGCAATGGAAAAGAAAGGATACAGGGGACAGGGAGTGGATCTGTTTAGAAAGGTTCTTTGGAGCAACTTCCAACTGTGTTGTCTGGAAATCAGCAGTTCAGTTCACAGGTCAGCAGTCAGCAGCAGCTCGATCCACTCACAAACACTTCCTAGACACACCAGCAGTCCAGTTCAGTAGAGTCAGGTTAGCAACAGCAGTGACAGGACTGAGCACTACATCCAGGCCTCAGCCTCAGCTGGAGTCAGCAGGAGGGACACCAGGAGAAGTTCTCAGCTGTGCCTCTCTCAGGGAGGGAAAGGTCAACGAAGAATCGAGACCCACAAGCGTTGCACAGCTAGCTGTCCCAGCAAGCCAAGCTCTGTCTCCGTCACTCCATGGAGTCCTATTTATACCCTCCACACATCACCTGTCCTCCACGTGCCTTTCCTCAGCATGTGCATCCAATGAGCCCGAGTCTGAGGAATCCCGACAAATGGAACTCAACTAAGACAGACCAATACATGTATGTTGTTAACACAGAATCCTTCATCACGTGTCCTTTCACATGTTTGCTTTAACAGAACATCCTTTCTCCTGTGTCTGCTTCAGCTAAACATTCCTTCATGGGTCTACCTTAGTCTTTTACCTGTGTCTGCTTCAGGAAAACACTCCTTCATGTGTTTGCCCCAGCAAAACGCCATCCAACCAACTTTCCAAAGAACCCTAAGTCTCTACTTCAGGTATACCTGCCACGCATGCAGGCACATCTATTATGTACACACATACACACTCACCACAAATATGCACATCTCCCACACCACATACCTGTTCCCATGCATGTATGCATGTCTTCCGCACACATGCTCGTGCACTGCACACACACACACACACACACACACACACGCACAACGTCATGCACATGGAACTCCCCCTACACGTACACAGTGTAATGTACCACCCCAGAGCCCTGAGTGGAGATGAGGTTCAAAACAAAAAAAGAACAGCTTTTGATTTTCTCTGCCCGAAAGGTGACACTTTCCCTGGTCCTGCTGGGGTGTTACATGTAGGAGTCTGGGAGGCCAGGTAGGGTCTTAACAAATATCATCTCTTGCTGGATGGTACTGCTGCCTTGCTACCCCAGTGCGACCTGTAGCTTCTGACAGCTGATGGCAGAGAACACCCACCACTCACATATTCCTGCTGGCACACTGAGGCTCTGACAAGGTTGCATTTGTCTTTGTGCCCATGTCCCCAAGTTCCTCTTTGACTGCTGGGCCGCAAGACCCGGAAAGCCTAGCATTGCCGAGAAAAGAACAAGTCTTCCGTGGCACCTGCAGCACCTCAGCCACCTGAGCCAGGAGCTGCTGAGTCAGGCTAACCTGGGAAGGTTCTTGTCCTGCCCAATCAGTGAGTGGTATAGTAGCCTCCCACCTTGTCCACAGGCAGAAGCTCTGTTAGGCTACTATGTGTCTTTTACTCAATGTTGGAGCCTTAGACAAGACAAAGGATTGGGGAAGATTGTCACACATTAAAAAAAGGTCTTAGTCTGCCCCAGTCAGAAAGACTTCTCTGTGGCCCAGTAGAACAGACTTCCAGCCTTGGGCTCTGCTGCCGGCCTGGGGTCGTCCTGGAGGACTGGCCAGTTCCATCCAGTCCACGCTATAGTTTCCACTGCCCACTAGATGGCGCTATCTCCTACCTGTGTCCTGCTGGTCCCAGGGACTGCTGGGGAGTTCAAGGAGTGTCAAAGGCCCGTCAAAGGCCCTTGTGTCCGAGCAGCCGGGGGTGTGGAATCCTTTCACCTCTGGGGTTGGCATGCAGAATAGGGCTAGTCATTTACTGAAGAAGAATGGTTCTCACTGTGGAGCCCAGGCAGGTGAGCAGAGATCCAACGTCAACTCAAAGGGTACATGAGGGGACAATGCACAGTGATCACATGCCTGTGGCAGCCATATTGGAATGAAATGGTGGCTGAACCCTGCTAAGAGTGCTTGGTGCCCAGCTTGTTATAGATGCTGAATTCTGTGCCCATAGCGGAACAATTTGGGTCCATTTCTTGATCCCTTCCGCTGTGCTGCCGGGACACTTGGCTATCCCGTGTTTCACATACAATCTCCACTTGAGACACAGGCAGGTGTAAGCACCGGAATGCAATGGTCCCATGCATGGCCTCAGCAAGCATCACCTCGGGGTCCCCGTCACCAGACTTTTCGTCAGGCCGAAGGGATCCTGAGTGGGTTGGCATGCTCCTTGGGCCTTCATGGCAAAGGAACAGTAAAGGCTAAGTACGGCCCATTGCCGGGCACAGACTTCCTCCTAAGAGGATGATGCCCTTGAGTGAGGAACCTATGGCTGGAGCCTGAAACAACTCGGCAGTAAGACAGTGTGGCACTTGACCTTTGGCAAAGTGCTCCCCTGGGACAGATGTAACCTTGGATACTGGGACTCAGTAAGTGCCTGGAGTCTTCCTGGTCATCCTGGTGAGAATATACTGGTGACTTCTGAGAGAGGGTGGGGCTGTGCCCAGCTACCTCTGGGCTCCTTTCTGACTTCAAGCCTCCTGTCTTGGAAGAGAGGCCCTGGAGGTGCTCGTGGGCCTAGTTCTGGTTCCTTGTCATCGTTGTGTTTGTCTTACCCTGTTGCCTAAGTTGGCCTGTATCCTTGCAGGCCTGCTGGGAAGAGAATGGGGGTTTGGAAAAATGCTTGCTCCTTGTGGATGGCTGGGGGAGGTCAACGTCACAGAGGCTAGGCCAGCAGCAGTGACCCAAGGCCAGGATGATTTGGCTCCTTGGTGTCTGGGGAAGTCACAGCGTAGGACTTTGGGTGCCAGGAGAGAAGGATCCAGCTAGGACTCCTGACAAAGGCCATTTCCCCTGAATACACTGTCTGTGGCTGGAAAGAAGAGAGTCATGGATGGATCTGGTGACATTGGTTTCTGCAGAGTACTGTCTGGTTAGTATTCACTGAAGCCAAAAAGCCACGCGGGCTGTGGGTTTTGGATTTTCTAGGAGTATGGAGAGAGAGGTGGCTGAAGTCAGCCTGCTCAGCCTTTGTCTGGGAACACAAGTGGGTGGCCATCTTCCCTCAGTGTATCAGACTGGGGAGCTCTGGGTCTGGGCCGTCCTGATCTGCAGGACCCTGCCTGACAGGCTTGCCCGAATTCTCACGTCTTCCGTGAATGGGAGAAATGAATTATACACTCTCCAGGGCCTCTGAGGTAGACAGACTCTGGCCTTGAGATGCTCCAAGTGAAGAAAACTAGACCAGTCTGCTCTGGGCTCCCTATGGTCTTCCCCAGTGCAGACTGGGAGCACTTCATAGTGAGCTGCAAGTCCCTGCACAGGAACTCAGAGGACAGACTAGCTTGGTGTTCCAGAGAGAGACGCAGGTCCCACAGTCAGAGTTCCTCTCAGACCTCCCCTAGGGCACCAGGCTCCAGACTACTGTCCTTCAAGGCTTTCAGAATAGACTCTCTTCCCCTGTCACTCCCTGCTCCCGCCCCTCCCCCACCACTCCCCAGATCGCTTCCCCAGTCTTCTCCATCTTTTCCAACCCAGTGACTCAAAGCCAGATAACACGGCTGTAATGCTTCAAGGAGCTGGACTTTTCGTATCCATTAAAGCTTCAATGCATCTAGGCACCACCAGATCTGCAGAAGCTGTCATTTCCCTTCCAGTTTAAATTTTTTTTTTTAAAATAAAAACCTACAAGGCTGTCCCTTGTGACTCTGTAATCCAAACACTGTAAATTTCAAAGATTAAAGGGATCTGGGCCCCTGTAGCGAGATCCCCTTTTCCCTGGTGCTAAGAATCAGGGCCTCTAATTGCATTGCCTGTTTGCAACGGGTGAATAAAATATTTAGACAGCCTCTGCTGAAGGTTCCAGGCACAGCCCTGCCAGCTGCTGCACTGTGGCCCAAAAGGAAGGCTTGTAGACTAAATAAATAAATAAATAAAATTAAATAAGTGCCAGATATATGCAGATGTATCATTTTAAGAATTCATAAGCACTTTATGCTTTTGGATGCAATTTATTTTGGTTAACTAGTAAAATCATTAACCCGTCTAACTAACTAGAGAGAGTAGATTGAAGCAGGATTTTTCTAAAAATCTTACAGGATACTTTCCCAGGGTGTGTGATGGCTCAACAGATTGCCAGAATGGAGGTACCCAAAGTCCTATTAGAATAGGAGAGACCAGCAAGGGATTTCAGTATGAGCCTGGGACCAGGGGCCCCTGACCATGATCTCTGCAGGTGAGCTGGAAAATCCTTGCAAACACCTGGGACCCTGTGCCTCCATCTGTACTCAGAGGTAGTCTATAAGAGACCTCTACATGACAATGGGAATCACATGGTGCCCACATGGGTTTCACACACACACACACACACACACACACACACACACACACACACACCCCAGGCTGACACCTCAGTGTTCTCTGGGAGACTGGGCTTCTATATGGCCTGACTGCCCCCAGATAGGGGGCTTGGAACAAGTGTCGTGCTGTTTGCCAAGATCCTAGAATCAGCCCCAGGGGGCAGTCAGAGGTCCAAGGTACACCCTCCAAACTACTTAAAGGGTGGAGGGTCAACGTCCAAATGGGTGATAACACCCTCTCTACACTTCATCAGAGCAGGAGTATATTCCCAGGAGACTTCAGGCTGTCTGTCCTTATTAAATGATGGAGGCCTATCTGTGTAGGAAGCTGTTGACAGAGAAGCTGTTATGAAACCTAATTTGGCATAGAAAGACCCCATTGCTTTGGAAGGCTCTGGAAATGGGATGCTGGCCTGGGGGAACGGACAGGGGAGGAAGTGAAAGTCCGAGAGTCCAAATGGGGAATGGACACTTATGGAGTCCAGGCAGCAAGAGGCCACCTCATGGACCTTTGTGAGAAGAGCACTGGGATGGAACAAAGGATGGGACAAATAGTTTGGTCCCTTGTGAAACCTTCCCTCTGGCCACACCCATCTGCACCCTGTTCCCCGGGCCTTCTGGGGGAGGCAGAGGGCTTTGGAAGTGTGAGGAGGGTCTGGGTATGAGGAGCCACCTCTCTCCCTTCCACCCCAGAAAGGAAATCCTTGGGTGGCATGTAGGAAAAAAAATTGAGGACAACTTCAGCTCCTTGGGCCGGTTAGGGCCCGGCCGTCGGACTCCTGCTAATGCTGGCTAGTCTAGCTATTTTCTGCCACACAAACTCTGCTAAGCAACCTTTGCCCCCTGCCAGTCTCTAAACCCTAAGTTTAGACTAGGAAATTGCCAACAGCCAAGTTTGCCTACAAGGTCATATGTCTGATGAGCTTTAAAATAAACAGGACATATTATGTAGAGATGAAATCACACACGGTTCTTGTTGACAGGCGGATGTGAGCAACACAGGGAAAGCCAAGGTCCTCCCAATTACTCGGCAGAAGGGGAAATCATGCATTAGGGTACACAACCGGTTTTCTGCACTCCACCAATTTGCTTACTACTCTAGGCTAATGCCAGGCCTCACAAAGTCCTGAGATAAACTGTCGTGTTTGCCTCTCTGAGGCAAGCAAATTCTGGCTTCTTGTTTCATTCTAGTACTCCTAGACATTCCTGAGGCTCTCTTCAGGCTTCTATAGGACCCCCAGAACCCCCTCAGCAGATAGGAAGACTGCCTGGTGTGGACCCCTTTTCGTTCCTCACTGGCTTGAGGGCTTCGGCACTGTGGTGTTCCTTCCTTGCAGGTGAAGTGAGAGGGAGGGACTCTCTCCCCTTTGGTGAGGCTGGCACCAGAAAGTACAGGGAGTAGAAGGGCTCTGTAACAGCCTGTCTCTGGCAAGGAGGAAGGTCTCGGCTGCCAGTGCTTCCAAGCAGCTCTTTTGCAGTCTTCCTTCAGTGCCTTTATGTTCACGCCCCCTGTGGAAAACCCGAGAAACGCATGCGCATGCGTGGAGACAGGCCCCTCACTGTCCCGTCAGGATTGGTGAGGGTCCCTCTGGGTTTTCCCTTACTTTTCTCACTTTGTAAGAACCGCTCTACACACTTCCACAGCCCTGCACTGCTGGGAACATCACCCGCATGTCCAAGTTGAATGACACGCTCGCTAATAGCACGGTGACCCCCGTTAACTCACAGCCCTTTCCCACACTTACTTTTAAATCAGAGGATCAGCTGTACTGATGCATTTGAACCTGCAAATCTCACCAGAATCTGGGGAGGTTGGGGAGTGGTTCAGGGGCTGGGAGGGAGTTGTCCCTAGGCTTCCTTGGTCAGCTGGTTGAGGTTGCTCATTCTCTTCCTCCAGAGGGCGCCATTTGCTGAGACGTGATGGCAAAGACGTCTTTTGGAATTGGGCATCTAAATGACTTGTTGAGAGAGCTGGGGGAGGGGAACCCGGAGACTCTTAAGACTGTCAGGACTGTGAGCGTGAAAGAGGAAAGGTGCCCCTGCACTTCTACGCCAGAGTCTGGTTGCTAGGTTTTCCTTTTCCTTTTTCTGGAGGATGTTGGTGGGTCTGAATGGAGCTGGTTTTGATGAAGTACCCTGGATTCAAACCCTGTCTCATCTAAGACCCAACCCTGGAAGCTTCTTGGGTTTTTAGGTTCACAGTCCTATTGACTCTTGGGGGCAGGGGTGCCAATGGCCATTGGGTGAGGTTACTTTGTATTGTCCTTGTGTACAGAAGCTCCTGGAGGCCCCGCCCCTCTGCTGGGTCCCTGCAGACACCTGACACTGGAGGGTGGGTTCGGAGTGGGACGGGCTGCCGGAAGCACAGGTGCGAACCCCCTGCAATGCCCTTTCAACCTTGCTGGGAAGTGTCTCCTGGGGAATGTAGAGATGAAGTTACAAGGCCCTGCTGAGCCGATGGCTTTTCCTCCCTCGGCTGTAGCCTTTCCAGAACATGAAGTCACCCTGACTATGCTCCATTTCTGGGGCTGCCTAAACCGAGCACACCTTGGAGCCCCCAGATTCAGGAAGGCAGAGATGCCTCTGTACTGGATGCCAATGTCCCAGCATTTTTAATTAAACTTGAGAACGTGAGGGAACGGTACATCTGGCTGTCTCAAACATGAATTATGAAACCCTCCCCTCCAGATGTTCCCTCAGTCGCTTCCCCCACGGGCTCCAGTTGGTTTGTTTTTCTCTGAAATTTTTTTTAATACACAAGCAATATTTCCTCACTTGCTTAGGAGGCTGACCAGTTGAGTTTAAATCAAATCCTGAATCTTAACTTATACCGACAGCCTGCTGGCCGTGCAGGTGCAGGCAGTAAGTCCCTGGTTCTGACCTATGGTTTTTGCAGTTACAACGATGAATTTCTCAAAAGTTCCCTCATTTTCTCATGATGGCTAGGGCTGTAAACTTATTGGGGACTGTGCCCATTGCGGGAAGAAAGACCCTCATGGCTTTTTCAGTTCATCAGAAGACAGAGCTCACAAAGCCCTGCGCAGCTGACAACTGGGAACTCCCTGAAGGAGAAGTCTGTAAGCTTGGGAGCACGTGTGTGTTTATTCCATGATTTATCGACTTCCCTGTTCATGGCTAGGTTATCTGAGACAGGGAGGGAGGGACATGGCTCAGGAAGGAAACACACACTATCACACTTATTCAGCGGCCCTGCTCACCCAAAACCCTGTACCAGCTCACTTACTGTACATTTCTATTCATTTACTTATTCATCTTCCTTCCTCCCTTCCTTCATTCTTCCTTCCCTTCCTTTCTTTCTTTCTTTCTTTCTTTCTTTCTTTCTTTCTTTCTTTCTTTCTCTTTCTTTCATTTTTGAAACAGGGTCTCACTATGTATATCAGACTGGCTCACATTCAGAGATCTGCCTGCCTCTGCCTCACAAATCTGGGATTAAAGGTGTGTCATGATGCCCTGTCTGTCTGTCTGTCTGTCTATCATCTATCTATCTATCTATCTATCTATCTATCTATCTATCTATCTATTCCTTGTCTTCCCTCAGTGCTGCTGCCAACTTTGTGTGGCAACACAAAGAGGCTTGGATTGGGCATGTGCAAGGGAGAGATAGAGGTACATGACTGCAGGTATCCTAAGTTTTTTGCTGGTCCATTCTTCCATCCATTGGTCAATCCATCTCTTTCTTCATCTGTCTACCCTTCAATCCATCCATCCATCCATCCATCCATCCATCCATCCATCCATCCATCCATCTATCCATCCGTCTGTCCATCTGTCTGTCCATCCATCCATCCATCCATCCATCCATCCATCCATCCATTCATCCATTTCTTAGCTATCCATTGTTTGTTCATCTATCCATCCATTGTCCTTCCTCCCTCCTATCTATGTTGTATAGATATCTATTTATCCACTCATCTATTCATCCGTATTTTTAAGTGGTTGGTCAAGTTACTTACTCTCTTTTAGCCCCAAGTTTCTCATCTGTGAAAAAAGAAATATGGTGTCATGTTCCTCTCTCACAATGGCTGTGGGAATGTTTTGCTGATGGAAAGGGTCTAAGGGATTGGAGCAGCACTTGGTACGGTAGCAGCTGCAGGTCCTACCTTTGGAGGTGTCCAGGATGGTGGAGGGACTGGCAAAGATGGGCTGGATCTACCTTTGGCTCTGCCTCCTGATTACTGATCTTTGCTACACTCTCAGTCCTCAGGAGGCTCACATTCAATAGTGGCTGAAACCATTAAACTCAGGCATGGAGCCTTGTGCCAGTCAGGCACACCAGGTGTCCAAGGAGGACTGTGGGTGACTTTACTGTCATCTCTATCATTATTATTATCTACTTGACAGACATTCATGGGCTGTCCTGTACTGAATTGTGAGTCCCTCCCATTTATCAAGGGCACTCAGGACATTAGTGGGTGTTAGAAAAATTCTCTGGGGACCTCTAAAATGGGTGACCTTTTCAGAATTTCTGGGTTGTCAATATCTTCTGCCAAGCTTCTGGCTGACCCTGGGTGAAGACCTACGTGGGTAACCTCTAGAGGGCATCTCCAGATGGCCCTGGGTGAGGATCCATGTGAGCATCCTCTGTGGGCCTTGGACTCCAGGGGAGGATCTGTTTGCACATCTGCAAGCGTCTCCTAAGTCCCCTCTGCAGAAGTGTAGGCTGGATTCCAGAATTACATTTTCAAGTGTACACCAAGGAGGTTTGCTTTTGGCCTTAGAAAGCTCTGGTGAGTGCCCATGGCCAGTTCCACAGCTACCAAGGCCCAGTAAGCAGCCCACGGCTTCTTTCTGAGCAGCATTGGTGACTTGGCATTCTATTTGTGAGTGTGGGGGCACTTTTTGCTTTGTGTAGTCTCCTGTTACTAATAGTTAATGTTCCTTCTTATTCCAAGAGGGAAGTAGGGCCCTCCCAGGAGGCAGGGTCAACCCTGAACAATGCACATCTCATGGATCTCCAGGGAGATTCTGCAATAAATTCTGGGCCTGTTGTGTGCCTAGCAGTACAAACATTTGTCAGGTAGATACTGAGTACTTACGGAGTGTTTCTCCCCTTCTTGGCTCTGTGTACATAAACTAGGCATCTCTCTCAGATCCTTCCCTATCAGTATGGGGTATGGCTAGGCAGGAAGCAGGAGCTTTTCCACAATGGGAGAAGCCCAGATCTACTATGCTCAAGAGCAGATAAAGTAAGGTTGATACTTTTTGGAGAGAACCAGGGAGTGAGGCATCATGGGACAGTAAGAAGGGCTCCTATGCCTAGTGCTTGAGGTATTAAACTATGAGCTTTTATAGGCAAGAACCCAAGTTTAGAACTCGGTAGTGGAAGGTCACCACCAGGTTGCATCCATCTGGAAAGCCCTCACTGGGGGTCAGGCTGAGGTAGACATGGTTCAAGTGTCCAAGACATGGTAGGGACTGGGTTATCAGGTTCCTTGTGACTTTAGTAAGGCTTGAGGATAGCTGGTGGAATGATAGAGGAGTCCCTTTGGGCTTGTGAACCTGGCTAAGACCTCCATCACTGTGTGTAGGCAGGAAGCTACCAGTGCCTTTTACTTGCCAAGGGGAATTGATAGTGATCACCCCAAAGATCAAGATGAGCAGTCAAATCAAGGGTAAGCAGATGGCCCAGAACAGGGGACTCACTGTGCTGGAGGAAGGTGCTGGTGGTCAATGCAGGGGAAAGCAACTGGAGATTTGATCAGGCGGTGGCCCAGAGGCCACTCAGAATAGAAAACCTGTTCCCTGGGAGGGGAACAAACACATGCACACACACTAGGTGTTATGTGCATGAACACGCACACACACACACACACACACACACACACACACACACACACACACACACGGAGACCTTAGAAAATGCATGTCCCTGTCTAAGAACAGATTTTACCCACTTCTCAAATGGCCTAGGACAAACAATCAAACAGGTTTTGCTCTCACTTATCTAGGGAAAGTAAGTCCTTTAGGCCCCCTGAGGAAGGGACCTGCCCAAGGTCAAGACTGTGGCAGAGTCATGTCCTAGCGCCAGCCCTTGGAGCCAGGTGCAAGGTAGTGGGGTCAGGGGCTTTCATAGCAAATGAGTTAAGGTCTTGGTGTAAAACCTGGGTGAGGAGTTGAGGCAGTCACCAAAAGAACACACAGAGGCTAAGGATGTCCATTCCAGGGACTTCTGGTCAATGCTGCACTTAACCCTTACGGTGCCTGCAGGTGACTATGGCAATAGATTCCACCATCTTGGAGAACACTCCAGAACAGAACCCATAATGGAAAACTAACCCGTTCCATGTCAAAATTCTGATTGACATGGTTTTCAAAAATGAAACTTTTTTCTTTTGTATTAAAAACATGAACAGTTGGTTCAAAATGATAGTGGATGAAGCCCAGGTACCAAGAGCCTTGGTATCAGCTGGAGCATACTACCTTTGTTATGGTGAGACATAATTTATCCCAGGTTAGATAAAAAGAGGAGTTCATATGTTTAAACACACACCGTCACACACACCAGGTCCTAGGCACATGAACATGCACACACGCATGCGTGCGCGCACACACACACACACACACACATACACACACACACACTAGCTCCATGCATGGCTGTTTCTATTTCCTCCCATTTGCTCATGAATGTACAATAAATTATTCAGCCAGAGCCTGTCGGAAGCCCCTGCAGCAGGCCGGCTGGTGAGCAGGTGGTAGGAAGGCTGGTAGAGGCTGCAGGAGCAAGTGGAAGCAGAGAGGCAGAACTCAGGGGTGTGTGGAGAGCAGGGATAGTGCCAACTGGGCCCGGGGAGGTCCCTACTGGGCTGGACCTCAGTTCTGCCAACCTCTGTTGCCCTGTGCCCTGGGCATTCTCATTGGCCAAGAGCCAAGTGCCATCCATGACGCCATTTTACGGCAGTTATGTGAGAAGCATTGCCAGAGGGATGCTTGGAAACCATGTGTGTCTCACAGGGCTTGGGGACTTTCAGGGGCTCACAGCAGCAGGCTGAGGAGGACAGAGCCTTTGGACAGCAGCAAGCCCATGTATTTGTTTTCAAGCCCTGTGTTTTGAGTTTGAGCTCTGGCCCAGCACTTAGTGGCAGTGTAGTCTTGGAGAAGTGCCTTAACTTCTCTACATTTCATTTTTTCCCCTGCAAAGTAGGGATTATGATAACACCCACCTGTTTCTTAACATTCTTGTGACGACCGAGAAGCCCAAGAGCTCAGCTTGTTGAGGCGGCGGCCTGGGGTCCACAGCCTTGACTCTGGAGGCTGGAGATTGGAGGCTGCAGGCTGGATAGCTCCATCCTGCCTCACCCCATGTCTGCTCTTTCTCCCCAGGGCTCACCTGAATCCACACCCCAGAGCACCTGCTCAGGTCTCTCCTCTTTGCCTCAGGTGTCAGGCTCTGCCATGCTGGGACAGATACTGTGAGGCCTCAGCTTACCCTGTGGGTGGCCTGAAGTTGCAGGTGCCCAGCCAGAGACTGGTGCTTTGGATACTTACTGGACATCAGAGCCTTGCCTGAGGTGGGCCATCTGAGATGGTGTATACACACACACACATATACACCACACACACATATACACACCACACACACATATACACACCACACACATATATACATATATGCACCACATACACACACCACACACATATACACATCACACAATTCCCATAAACCACACTCAAACACACTTATACACACATACACTCACACACACAAATACTCACACACATATATACAACCACACACACTTATATAACCACATACACATATACACAACAAACACACATACACGCCACACACACACACACACAATCAGACACACATACACACCACGCACACATGCACAATCAAATACACATATACACCATACATACCTATACATACATATATACCATACACTCACTCACACACACTCTTTCTCCTCCTGACTGTTCCTGGGCCAGTGAGGTATGATGCTCTGGTCTCCTGGACCTAGACTTATGCTACAGGGCTGGCTGTACAAAGCGAAGCCCATGAGGCATGTGTTGGTAGTACACAGTTGTCATCCCAGTACCTGTGAAGCTGAGGGTAGCCAGGGTGACAGTCAGATTCTGTGAGAAACAGACAGATACATACATAGTCTCTTAGCTATTGCCATTTAAGTCCCTAAGCAGTCTCTTACCCACTCCTGTGGCCTTGCTATTTCTGGGCATTTTGCACACAACAAGTGAATGAATGGTCTTTGAAGTCTGGCTCCTCTTGCTCAGCGCAGGCTTTGGGGTGTAGCACTCGAGTTATTCTTTTGTGTGTGTAGGCTACCTTTGCTTACTGGCCCACCTGTGGGAAGACACTGGCTGTGTTCCTTCCTGGGTGGTTACTATGATTATTTTAAATTGCATTTATGTGTGTATGTTTGCCTGCCTGTCTGAATGCACACTATGTTCACGTAGGGGTCCACTGAGACAAAGCAGGGCATCCGCACACCTGGAATTAAATAGATGTTTGTGAATACCTAATGTGTTCCAAACGCAGTCCCCTGCAAGAGGAGCTTAGACATCCATTTCTCCAGTTCTCTTGGATTATTGTGAAGGTGGCTACCACAGATACTGGGATGGTAGTGTGGATGGACGTCACCTTTTTCCCTGGACCGCATGGGAATTCTGGATTGCTTTTTGAGGGACTGAAGACTGTCCTCTGACGCTGCTGTACCATCTTCTGTCTCAGCAGCTCTGGAGTGGGCTTCTGAGTTTTCCTAATGGACTCCAGCCGACTCTACAGTCCCTGTCTTTGCACCTTTCCTCCAGGTGCACATGCAGCACAGGACCTAACTTTGGCTTTTGCCAGTTTCCTCCTGCCAGCACGATTCCAAATGGCCACTCTTCTTGCAGATGAGAAGTGATCTGTGCCTGGGATCTCAAGGTTTCTGCTTGCTGTAGCAGCTATGTCCCTACACCCCCAACCTTCTCCAACCCTTTTACCCTTTAGTCCTTAGCACCTGAAAGGAGACAGGGTGTCTCAGGCCAGATGCTGCAAGGAACAAAGCCAAGACACTTTCGAGCTGATCAAACCTGGAAGCTCAGCTCTCCTTCCTGCCTCAGGCAGCCTCAGAGAGCATTTAACTCCATCGGCAAGAAAAGGCCAGGCCAGGCGCTATTTTTTCTCTTTGCTGGAACAGCCCTGTGTCTGTCACAGCCAAGCAAATTTATATCAGCAGTGAAACTGACAGAACACACACATGCAGGGCCCTGGCACTTTCACGGCTGCTCTTCTTGCTTTCAGTGACGCTTATATTGCAAAAGCAGTAACTGCACCCGGCTCCTGCCTTCCCTAGCTACAGAAACCACACAGAGCTAGGTGTGGAGACCTCGGTGACAGAGGCTGCTGGGCTGTACAATGTCCATCAATTTAGATCTGTGTGCAGCCAGAGGGGGTGATCAGAGGTCTGTGCACTCTACTGGTGGGGACTAGTTTTAGAACCAGAGTTGATACCAAAGCCATGATGCTGACATCTGTAATATCTAGTTGTAGGGCTTCTGTCACTATGTAACCTCTGATGGGGGAACCTTTCTGGCCACCACTTCTGTTTCTCTCCATTCCTGGCTCTGGTCAGCCACGACCTCCACTTCTCCACTGACTCTCAGTGACTTGTAGTTCTGGGATAGTCTATAAAAGGAATCTTGTAGCCTTGGTCTTTGGAACCCTTCCCTACTCAGTCCTGTCCCTGTGGGATTCATACGAACAGTGTGCTTCTCTGTGGCTCTTTTCAATGCTGCCGTTTGCCACAGCGGGACTGTTAATTGCTCATCTGTTGAAAGGCACTTGGTCCCTGTTTGGAGACATGACACCTGGAGCTGCTGGGGACATATAAGTTTTGAGTGAACACGTTCTCATGTCTCTGGGATAAATGCCCAGGAGTCCAATTGCTCGGAAATATTGTTGAGGGTTTTGTTTTACAAAAAGCTGCCAGGCTGCTTTTCAGAGTGGTTATAGCCTTCCTCCTCTCGCCAGCAGGCTCTGCACCGTGCAGTTTCTCTGCACCCTTCACAGCATTTGGTTCAGCTTCAGTTTTTATTGGATTTGCCTTGATAGGCCAGGCCTGTTGTGATAGCTCACTGTGGGTTTAGTTTGAGCCTCCCTCACAGCTGGTGTTTCTGGACATCTTTTCATGGGTCTATTTACCATCTGCTGATCCCCTTTGGAGATGTGTCTGCTCATGCCTCTTGCCTATTTCATAATTTCATTGTTCATTTAATTTGAGGTTTGAGAATTCTTTATGTATTATAGATACTTGTCCTTTGTCAAATATATGACTTGTCAAGCTGGGAAGATGGCTTAACTGGTTGTCCTAGTTAGGGTTGCCGTTGCTGTGAAGAGAGACCATGACCAAATCAACTCTTAGAAAGGAAAACGTTTTATTGGGGCTGACTTACAGAGTCAGTGGTTTAGTCTGTTATCATTATAGTGGGAGGCATGGCAGTATGCGTGCAGACATGGTGCTGGCGAAGGAGCTGAGAGTTCTCAATCCACGGGCCACAGAAGACTCTGTGCCACACTCAGTGTAGCTTGAGCGTAGGAGACCTTAAAGCCCACCCACACTGTGACACACTTCTTCTAACAAGGCCACACCCACTCCAACAAGGCCACACCTAATAGTGCTACTGCCTATGGGCCAAGCATTCAAACACCTGAGTCTGGGGGCATAGCTATTCAAAACACTACACTAGTGGAGTGTTTGCTGTGCAAGGATAAGGACCTGAGTTCCAAACACTGGGTAAAAAGTCGAGTCTTGGAGTGGCCCGCGTTTGTAATTCCAGTCCTGGAGAAGCAGAGGCAGGAGGATGCCTGTAGCTCACTGGCAGCCAGTCTAGCCGAATCAGTGAGCCCCAGCTCAAGCCAGAGACTCTGCAACTAGATTTATTCAGCAAATAAAATGGAGGATGAGTGCAGAAGACATCTGATATCAACCCTCTGACCTTGTGAACCTGTATGCTGAGACAGAGAGAGAGAGAGAGAGAGAGAGAGAGAGAGAGAGAGAGAGAGAGAGAGAGAGAGAGATTTACCATTTTCTTTTCTCTTTAGCTTGTCTTAATTGATGGGGGTCAAATGACACATTTTTTCCTTTTATGAATCTAAATCTCTGAACTAGGTCCTAAAGATTTTTAGTTTTTTTCTTCTAAAAATCTTGTAATTTATATTTTGTACTTAATATGGTCACTGTTTGGCAGTGCATGACCAGTTTTTCCCACAGTAATTATTACAAATAATATACTTTCTGCTTCAAACTATTCTCTCCCTCTTCCTCTTCCTCTCCCTCTTTCTCTGTCTCCCTCTCCCTCCCCCTCCCTTTCTCTCCTCTGTTTCTCTGACTGTTGGTCTGTCTGTCTCCCCCTTTCTCTCTCTTTACCCTGTCTCTGTCTGTTTGTCTGTTGGTCAGTCTGTCTGTCTTTCTGTGTATATTGGCTAATGGCTAATGTCACTGGGGACATGTAAAGGGACATCCTTTTAATGATTTTCTACCTTACTTTTCTGAGGTGGGACCTCTCACTGAACTTTTAACTCACTGTTTTAACTTTATCTGTTAAGATAGTTTTCCGGCAAGCTCTGGGAATCTTCCTGTCTCTGCCTCTCCAGTCAAGGGAGGTGTGACAAACCTAGGTGTTTATCGCCACATCTTGCTTTAAAAAAAATGGATATTTTATTTGTTTACATTTCATATGTTATCCCCTTTCCTGGTTTCCCCTCTCCAAACCCCCTATCCTATCCCCCTTACCCTGCTCTAAGAGGGCACTCTCCCACCCCCCCACCCCTGCCTCACGGCCCTAGCATTCCTCTACACTGGGACATCAAGACTTCATAGGAGCAAGGGCCCCCCTCCCATTGATGGCAGTTAAGGCCCCTTCAGCTCCTTCAGTCCTTTCTCTAACTCCTCCATTGGGGTCCCTGTGCTCAGTCCGACAATGGTTGGCTACAAGCATTCCCATCTGTATTGGTCAGGATCTGGCAGAGTCTCTCAGGAAACAGTTGTATCAGGCTCCTGTCAGCAAGCACTTCTTGGCATCTGCAATAGTGTCTGGGTTTGGTGACTGCATGTGGGATGGATCCCCAGGTGGGGCAGTCTCTGGATGGCCTTTCCTTCAGTCTCTGCTCCACTCTTTGTCCCTGTATTTCCTTTAGACCGGAGCAACTCTAGGTTAAGAATTTGGAGATGTATGGGTGGCCCCATCCCTTAACCAGGGCACCATGCCTAACCTCTGGATATGGTCTCAACAGGTTCTCCCTCCATTTTGTGGGGTATTTCAGCTAATATCATCCCCGTGGGGTCCTGGGAGGCTCTTGCTTTCCTGGCATCTGGGACTTTCTGGTTGCCATCTCCAGTTCTCCATCTCCCATTGCTACACACCTCTGTTCAATTTCCTGACCCTCTGTACATCTCCTCCATCTCCTCCCATACCTGATTCTGCCTCCCTATCCCCTCCCTCTCCTCTCTTCCTCCCAAGTCCCTCCCACCCTCTACTTCCCTTGATTATTTTATTCGCCCTTCTAAGTAGGACTGAGGCATACACTCTTTGGTCTTCCTTACTCTTGAGCTTCATGTGGTCCATGAGTTGTATCGTGGGTATCCCATACTCTTTGCCTAATATCCACTTATCAGTGAGTACATACCATGTGTGTTCTTTTGTAACTGAGTTACCTCAGGATGATATTTTCTAGATTCATCCATTTTCCTGAGAATTTCGTGAAGTCATTGTTTATAATAACTGAGTAGTATTCCATTGTGTAAATGTATCATATTTTCTGTATCCATTCCTCTGTTAAGGGACATCTGGGATGTTTCTAGCTTCTGGCTATTATAAATAGGGCTGCTATGAACATAGTGGAGCATGTGTCCTTATTAAATGTTGGAGCATCTTCTGGGTATATGCCCAGGAGTGGTATAGCTAGGTCCTCAGGTAGTACTATGTCCAATTTTCTGGGGAACGGCCAGACTGATTTCCAAAGTGGTTGTACCAGCTTGCAATCCTACCAGCAGTGGAGGAGAGTTCTTCTTTCTCCACATCCTCCCCAGCATCTGCTGTCACCTGAGTTTTTGGTCTTAGCCATTCTGACTGGTGTGAGGTGGAATCTCAGGGTCATTTTGATGTTCATTTCCCTGATAACTAAAGATGTTGAAAAGTTCTTTAGGTGCTTCTTGGCCATTTGAGTTTCCTCAGTTGAGAATTCTGTTTAGCTCTGTTCCCCATTTTTTGATAGGGTTATTTGGTTCTCTGGAGCTTAATTTCTTGAGTTCTTTGTATATATTGGCTGTTAGCCCTCTATTGGTTGTACAATGTGCGATTTAAGCTTTTCTTTTTCTTTTTTTTTTATAAATGTGGGTGCCCTTGCATTTGGAGCATAGATGTTCAGAATTGAAAGTTTATCTTGGTAGATTTTTTTCTTTGATGAGTATGAGTTATCTTTTTTGATAACTTTTGGTTGAAAACTGATTTTATTCAATATTAGAATGGCTACTCTACCTAGTTTCTTGGGACCATTGACTTGGAAAATTGTTTTCCAGCCTTTTACTCTGAGGTAGTGTCTGTCTTTGCAACTGAGGTGCATTTCCTGTATGCAGCAAAATACTGGGTCCTGTTTACATAAACAGTCTGTTAGCCTATGTTTTTTTAATTGGGGAATTGAGTCAATTGATGTTAAGAGATATTAAGGAATAGTGATTGTTGCTTTCTGTTATTTTTGTTGTGAGAGGTAGAATTATGTTTGTGTGGCTATCTTCTTTTAGGATTGTTGCAAGAAGATTACTTTCTTGCTTTTTCTAGGGTGTAGTTTCCCTCCTTGTGTTAGAGTTGTCCATCTATTATCCTTTGTAGGACTAGATTTGTGGAGAGATATTGTGTAAATTTGGTTTTGTCATGGAATATCTTGATTTCTCTATATATGGTAATCGACAGTTTTGCTGGGTATAGTAGCCTGGGCTGGCATTTGTGTTCTCTTACGGTCTGTATGACATTTGCCCAGGATATTCTAGCTTTTATAGTGTCTGTTGAGAAGTCTGGTGTAATTCTGATGGGTCTGCCTTTATGTGTTACTTGACCTTTTCCCTTACTACTTTTAATATTCTTTCTTTGTTTTGTGCATTTCGTGTTTTGACTATTATGTGACAGGAGGAATTTCTTTTCTGATCCAATCTATTTGGAGTTCTTTAGGCTTCTTGTATGTTTATAGGTATCTCTTTCTTCAGGTTTGGGAAGTTTACTTCTAAAATTTTGTTGAAGATATTTATCCTACTTTTAAGTTGGGAATCTTCGCTTTCTTCTATACCTATTATCCTTAGGTTTGGTCTTCTCATTGGGTCCTGGATTTCCTGGATGTTTTGGGTAAGGAACTTTTTACATTTTGTATTTTCTTTGACTGTTATGTCAATGTTTTCTATGGTATCTTCTGCACCTGAGATTTTCTCTTCTATCTCTTGTATTCTGTTGGTGACAATGACTCCTGATCTCTTTCCTAAGTTTTCTATCTCCAGGGTTGTCTCCCTTTGTGATTTCTTTATTGTTTCAACTTCCATTTTTTAGATCCTGGATGGTTTTGTTCAATTTCTTTACCTGTTTGGTTGTGTTTTCCTGTAATTCTTTAAGAGAGTTTTGTGTTTCCTCTTTCAGGGCTTCTACCTGTTTACCCATGTTCTCCTGTATTTCTTTAAGGGAGTTATTTATGTCTTACTTAAGGCCCTCTATCATCATCATGAAATGTGATTTTAAATCAGAGTCTTGCTTTTCTGGTGTGTTGGAGGTATCCAGGGCTCACTGTGGTGGGAGAACTGGGTTCTGATGATACCAAGTGGCCTTGGTTTCTGTTGCATATGTTCTTGCACTTGCTTCTTGCCATCTGGTTATCTGTAGTGTTAGCTGGTCTTGCTGTCTCTTACTCTGGCTTGTCCCTCTTGTTAGCCTGTGTGTCAGTATCCCTGGGAGACCAGCTCTCTCTGGGTGGAATTTGGGTATGGAGAGCTGTGGCACAGTGTCAGCTCTGGGGTATGGATGGAAACCAGGAGGCTCCTGTCCCAGGCTGCTCCTTGGATCCTGTGTCCTGAGGACTCTGGGTGGGTCCCTTTTGGGCCAGGAATCAGAGCAGAAGTGGTGGTTTCACCTGTGCTCTCAGGTGCATCAGTACTCCTGGGAGACCAGCTCTCTCCTGGTGGGATTTGGGTATGGAGAGCTTGGCACAGTGTCAGCTCCAGGGTATAGATGGAAACCAGAAGGACCACATCTTGCTTTTTACGTGGTCCTACGAGTCACACTTGGGTCCTCATGCTTTCGAAGCAAGCACTTCACCAACTGAGCCCCCTCCCTATGCCCCCAAATTGCCTTTGAAGTTTTGTGCGGCTCAAATTCTAGGTTCTGTTTTGTCTCAATGACCTATGTATCTGTCTGTTGGCCTACTGTTGAGATCTGCACTACGTTGGGATGACATGACTGGGATGTTAGCAAATGAAATGACACACAGTGAGAAGAGCTGGGATTGGGCGAGCCATGAGCTATGATGGAGATGTGTCAGCAGTCTGGAAACTCAGCCCTTTATTATATATAGCTGAGGGAGGAGTGGTTTAGCTGATCTCAGTAGGGGTCTGTTGAGGGGAACAGTCTTAGGCTGCAGACATCCTGCAGGATGTAGCTGTGCTTGATGATTTGTCCACACACTGTCAATATCAGGACCAGATCAGGTGAGGGCCTTGCTGTTCCACTGAGCTCGATCCGGGGAAGGCCCTGCCACTGCCATAGGCCTGAGGTATCAGGATCCTTGACATGGTCATGCTCATGTTGTGACTGTTCCTTCATACCGGGACACGCTTCTTCCCCACAGGCCACAGCACACTCTCTTGATGTCTGTTAGTGCATCTGAATGGCAGAGAGAATGATTCCTCTCATTCCACTGTTTTCAGAATCACTTGAGCTTATGGTTATTTGAAGCTTTTAAAAAGGTCATTTTAGGGTTGGGGGCTGGAGAGATGGCTCAACGGTCAAGAGCACCAACTGCTTTTTTAGAGGCCCTGAGTTCAATTCTCAGCAACCACATGGCGGCTCACAACCATTTGTAATGGAATCTGATGCCTTCTTCGGGTGTGTCTGAAGACAGCTACAGTGTACTCATATACATAAAATAAATAAAAATATAATCTTTTTTTAAAAAAAGGTCATTTTCTTTTTTTATATACAGGTTAGAATGAGCTTGGCTGTCAGCCACACCTAACAGATGTTTGATCAGGAAGGATGCTAAATACATGGGTAAGTTGTATCATAGTCTACCCATCCATGGCTTCACAGTTCCTTCATCTAGGTCTAGGTTCTGTTGCATGTGTAGTTGCTCACTAGGTCCTGCAAGGATCCTACCTGGTCTGGACTGGGTGAATAAGGTTCAGACACTGAGGTGAGGACAGGTTGGCTTAGATCAGTTTCCCAAGGTTTCCTAATGCCAGGAAGTATGCTGGAAATTTGTTGAAATCTCTTTCCCTTTGGTCTAGTTAAGCTGGCAGATGAAATTCACCACATTTTTTTTATTTTGTTTTTTTTCCCTTGTCTTACTGTTGTATCTAAAACCCGGCAAAAGCAGCTTGAGGCAGGAAGGAAGGGTATATTTTGGAGTGTATAGTCTGTCGCAGTGGGGAAGACACGATAGCAGTAACAGGAGGCATCTGATCACATTGCACCAGAAGCCAGGAAGCAGAGAACAATGACTACTGATGCTCCAAGTGCTTTCTCCTTCTCACTCAGTCCAGGCCCCGGGGCCACTGAGTGTGACTGCCCACATTGACAGTGGATCTCCCTGTCTCAGTGAACACAATCCGGAAACCCCCATGCAGACATGCTCAGAGAGGTGTTTCCATGGTGATGTTAAAAACTGCCAATGTGGACAATCAAGATTAACCATTACATCAAGGCAGCTGACTTCAGAATAAACACAGTGGTATTTGCACACTTGTGTGTGTGTGTGTGTGTGTGTGTTTTCTGGAAGAGCATGCTGAGGGCTGGTGTACCATTTTCTCTCCATGTTTGGTAGAATTTACCAGAAAACCCCACAGGGCCTGATGCCTTCTTTTCCAGAAAGTTATTACTTACTGATTCCAGGTCTTATTAGACACAGACCTGCCTGTTCAGATTGTCTTTTCCCTTGCATGGGAGTTTGGCTAGCTTGTGTCTTTCAAGGGGCAGTTCCATCCCAGCTAGATAGCCCATTTATAAGCTCTGTGTATATGGAAACGTAGAATCCCATACATGTCTGTCCCATACTGCAGTCTGTGATTCCTTCACAGGTTTTTTTCACAACCATGGGGTTCTCTGTTGTATGATCAGATGCGACACTTTGTTTACTATGCAGATTGGTGGTAGGTTTCATACATACAGTATGCATGCATAGGCATATGGTACCCATGGACATTCCTGACCATCTTCTTGTACCCACTATTTCTGTTGGGTACACACCTGTAAGTAGAATTGCTGGATTCTGGAGGATGTTGTTTAAGGTTTCCCAGAATTTCTGTATGTAATTACTATTTTATTATTTTTTCACTCTGCCAGCAGAACATGAAGGTTTAGGTATGTCCAACCCATGACTTGTGGGCTACACATGACCACAGACAGTTATGAATGCAGTCCAAAGCAATATCATTAATTTATTATGTGCATCATTATGCAAGTTTTTGGTTGTTTTTGGAACTTACTGTGAGGTTCTTGGGTGAATTTTATTGATAGCAATGTGATCCAGAGAAGTCCAAACATTAGACACTCCTACAGGTGACTTCCAAACTTTTGTTAGCATTTGTTAGCATTACTATAACCTGCTTAGCCTTAGACTTTCTGGTAGCTGTGTAGAAATACCTCCCTGGGCTTGATTTTGCATTTTCTGGGCTGATATGCTGAATGTCTTTGTGTGTGAACTGACTGCATGCATGTCTTCTGTTCATTAGTGTCTATTTGATCTCTTACCCACTAAAAAATTGAGCTATTCACACTTTGCTTATTGACTTGTGGGATCCGTTACGTGCTATAGAGCCATCCCCCAGGGTATGGGCTTTGAAATATCTTTTCATCTGTCTCTTGCCCTCCAACTCTTTTGACAAATGAAAGTTCTTAATGTGAACATAGTCTCATACATATGAGCTTTAAGCTTGGAGTAAAGGCCGTGAAACCATTTTATGTTTTCTTCTAGAAGTGTTCATGTTTTATTGGACCCACTTTGAATACATTTCTGTGTGTGGGTATAAAGAAGGGCACTGTCAGTCAACATAGTGCCAGTGTATTTAAAAAAGACTTTTTCTCTCTTAAGTGGCAGAATGTTGTAAATTAGACGACTTTGTGTGTGTATGAGAGAGACTTGCTGAGTGGACATGTGCGCGCGCGCGCGTGTGTGTGTGTGTGTGTGTGTGTGTGTGTGTGTGTGTGTTGCAAAATGTTTCCATAGCCTCATATGTTTGAACACCTGGTTCCCAGGATTTGGCACTATTCTGTCATGTTGTGGAGATGGAGCCCCACTGGAGGAAGTGACTCACTGTGGTGGGGAGCCAGCCTAGCCTGATCCCATTTCCTCTCTGCCCTCTGCTGCCTGACTGCAGATGCACTGTGCCCAACTGCTTCAAGCTCCGCCCTCTGTCTTCCTAGCATGGTAGTCTCTCCCACTGTAAGCCCAAATTGTTCCTTCTGCTCTGAAGTTACTTCTTATCAGGTATTTTGTGACTGTAACAAGGAAAATAATGAATACAGTTCATGAGTGAAAATGTGTGTACATCTGAGTATGAGTGTGTATGTGTGCATGTGTGTATGTGTATGAGTTTGTGTGTCTGAAATATATGAATCTATGTAGCATGTGTTCATGAGTGAAAGTGTATCTGAGAGAGTATGTGTGTGTGTGTGTGTGTGTGTGTGTGTGTGTGCATGTGCGCATGCGTATGAGTGTGTGTATCTGAGAGTATGAGTGTGCATGTGTAAAGTGTGTCTGAGAGAGTATGAGTGTGTGTGTGTGTGTGTGCGCGCACATGTGTGCACATGTGCTTGCATGTGTGTGTTCATGTGGTTTCTGGGATCCTAGGGCTAGTCTATCTGCTCCTGAGCCCATCAACTTGCTCACTATGACCCCTAACACATTTCTATTTCAAGTAACAGAATTCCAGCTCTGTCCGCATCTGCAAGACCCTGATGTTCTTTGAGTCTTTGCATTTCCATATGTAATTTAGAATCTGTTAATCAAGTTCCATGAAGCATGCTGTGACATGAAGCAGATCGCATTGGGGAGAAAACTATATACATTTTTCTTTTTGGTGGAGCTAGGGACTGAGCTAAACCCCAACGCTTAAGCACTGATATAATTACCATATTGAGTGTTCCCATTCACCAATGGTGATTGACACCCCCCCCCCGCCCCTTACTCAGGTCCTCAGTTTCCCCCAGCAATGCTTGGTGGCTTTGAGTGGAGAGCTCCCTAACATTTGTGTAGTGACTTTTTTAGTAAGTAGTTGGTAGTATTTAAGTGGTATTTAAAGACTGCTCAAGTATTTGTTGCTACTATATAGAAAACCAATTAGCTTTGCTTGTTGCCTTCGGCCTTGACTTAGCAATCTCATAGAATTCAAGTAGTTTAGAATTTCTCCTCTTCTTTTCTACACACACAGTTTCATTGAATAAGAACACTGTAGTTCTCATTCTCTCACCCTGCTTACTAGCTGGAATTTTTGGGTGTGGAACGGACTGGAGTATCCTCTGGGTCTCCAATAACTGTCACGGCTCAGAGGTGCTTCTTAGAGATTCTTCGATAGTCTTTGCTCTTCTTGGCTTCTGCCAAGATGGAAAAGCCCCATTTGCACCGAAGCCACCCACATTACAGAGTTGATACTGAAATCGCAGGCCGTGGTGGGAACGGGGGAGGTCTGAGGCATCTGCATAGTGTGGTTTGGATGTTGAGATTAATCTCCACATTTCTCCAGGTAGCACCAAATGGCTTTTATTACTTTCTTCATAAATGCTCAGAGTCTATGTTGCTGTATTTTCTCCAGGAACTATATGCTCTCTGTTCTAGTCTCAGTTATGTCCTTAAAATTTTCATTTTCTATCTTTATTTAATTTCGGTTAGGATAAAGAAAAGCCATTGCTTTTTGTTGTTTGTTAGTTTTTGAGACAAGCTCTCTCTATGTAGCCCTGGTTATCTTAGAACTCTCTATGTAGATCAGGCTGGTCTTGAACTTACAGAGATCCACCTGCCTCTGCCTCCCGAGTGCTGGGATTAAAGGTGTGCACCACCACATTCCTCAAACCATTGCTCTTTGTTTATTACCTTTGTATGTAATAATTATGGTACAATCTCTCATGAAATCTAGTAATTTCGCTGGGATTTTTTAAAAAATTTGTTTATTTTATGTGTGTGAACGTTGTGCATGTATGTATGTGCACCATGTCCATGTTTGGTGCCTTTGAGGCTAGAAGAGGACATCAGATCTCCTGAAACTGGACATATAAATGGTTGTGAACCACCATGTGGATGCTGGGAGCTGAGCCCTGGTCCTTTGCAGGAGCAGCTGGAGCTCTTAACCACTGAGCCATCTCCAGCCCCCTGTGGAAAGCCAGTTAAACCATCTGCCCATCATGGCGACTCTACCGAATGTTGCCCTGAAGCCGTGCTCACACTGAGTGGCCGAGGTAAAGAGCTGCCCTTGAGGACATCTCCAAGCTTGAGAGACATTCAATGTCTCCAGGTTAATTGTGGGCCCTTTCCTTTGTAATCCTTTGAAGCCTGCCTCCCTCAAACACATCGAGTTCCTCTCTGTATTTACTTTGTAAATGGTTTTATTTTATGATCATACACGGAGTACTGAAAGAAAAGTCATTGGCATTTCTTTGATCAAAGTGAGATAAAAATCTCAGTTCTGTTTTCAGAAGAACAACATATTTATTTTTATTCGTTTAGTCTTGTGGAATGTGCCAGATACCTGGCCAAATGCTGATTGGATAAAATATTGTTCAGAAGGTAACCATTTTAATTGTGATTAAGGCTGTTTTTTATCAGTTTTCCCTTTCACATGCTCTTGGTATCAGCTAGGAAATTGCCCAAGGGCTAGAGGATGACCTCATGCATTTTTTCCCTGAATGTTCTATAATTTTATGTTTTATACTTAAATCCATGATATTTTTGGTGAGTTCATTTTATGCAACAAATATGTGAACCCAAGATCAAAGTCAGACTTTTAAAAATGTTACATGTATTTTTTAATCTTATGTATGTATGTATGTATATATGTATGTATGCATGCGTGTGTGTGTGTATGTATGCATGCATGCCACAACATGCATATAGAGTGCACATGTGTGTGAAAGCACATGTCAGAGCATGCATGCAGAGGCCAGCAGACACCTTTGTGAGTTGGCTCTGTGGCCCACGGGTGTCCAGCCCTTCAGCATCTCCATGAGCAGCATCCTTTTGTCGAGGGAAGCTCTCGTGTGCTTCTTAGCTGTCAGCTGGGCGTGATGGTTTGGTGGGCTCCAGTTCCCACTCTGGCCCTCAATCTGGATCATGCTTTGGCTCTTCACTTTATCCTTTAATGTGGCTTTTCCTGTGGCAGGGTCCAGTTTCTGCTGCCTTTCCATTGCCATCTGACTCACCAACCCTGGCTGGGGAGATGGAGAGATAGATGGCTCACGGGTTAAAAGCACTTACTGTTCTTCCAGGGGACCAGTTTGAGTCCCACATCCACATGGTGGCTGCTCATATCTGCCTGCAGCTCCAGCTCTCTATGAACCTTTCACATATTTTGCTAAGTTCATGCCTAATTATTTTACTTGCTTTGTAAATAAAATTATATTTGTGACATAGGTATTCACACGTACACATGTGCTTGGGTTTTGTGTGTTGAATCTTGTATGACTTTTCTGGCCTTGCTTAAGTTTAGATTCTGGCAAATTCCTTTTGATTTCCTGTACAGACAATATAAAGATAATTTCCTATACAGATAATTATTTTCTACTTGTGTGTCTTTTCTTGTTTTTTTTTTCTCTTGATTATGGCCTTCTAGAGCTTTCTGAATGGTTTTGAGTATCAGAGCTTTGTCTCCAATCTTGTCACCTTCTTTAAGTTATATTTATTTATCTATTTATCTTTGAGGTAGCTCTGTCTACGTAGCCAAGTCTGGCTTAGGATTCACGATCTCCCACCCGGGGTTCCTTCAACTCGTCTTCCAGAATCATCAGTTATTTTCTTGACTGCTTAGTCTACTTCTGTGCTCACTCTTAAATTATTTTAGCTTCTTATATTAATAGATTGTCAAGCGTACACATGTATGCCTGTTCTCAAACTGCTCATTAATTCCACATCTCTTCTTGATTTTTTTTATCAGAATTACTTAAAGGCCACATGGTATAGTTTGGATAGGAAATATAACCGCCACAGGCCTCAAGTGTTGAAGGCTTTGTCCCCAGAGCAATAGCTGGAGGTGGGGCCTAATGGTAGGACATCATTCCCTGTGGAGGTAACTTTTAAAGGATCTTGTCCTCTCTTCTTCCTCCCTAATCCTTCTTGGCTACTAAGAAGCAAGCAGCTTCCTGTCAACACATTCTGGTTCATTGTGCAGGGGCCCAGAAGCTGCAGAGCCCAGCGACTGTGGACTGAGACCTCAGAAGACGTGAGCAACAGTAGATCTCTTCTTCTGTTAAGTTGTTTATCTCAGTTTTTTTTTTTGTCAGACTGATAAACCCCTCAAATACTGCATCTGTTGACTTTAGCATCTGGAGTTCCCATGGGCCTCTGTCACTATTCACTTCCTCTCCTCAGGATCAGACTCTTAGGTTGACTGCTACTATTTGACTCAGTGCCAGACCTTGTGGATGACAATGTATCCAGGCGCTGGCTGTAGGGCTGTTCCTGAAGGCAGCGTTGCTTGAATGCCCTTTTCAGACATTCACAGAACAGCAAGAGGATTCCACCCAGTGAGTGGCTCTACTTCTCCAAAGCTGGGGTTTGCCACCTAAAGACCTGAGGTGGCTCCCTTAATTCTGGGAGTCCCTGAGCTTTCCTTAGTGCGCCCTGAACTCCACATGTGCTCACTCTTTCCCTCCCTCCCTTCCTGCTTCTTTCTTCTTTCTGTTGTATAATATATACGTGTTCATATGGCCAGAGGCCTGGGGGGGCGGTCTTCCTCAACTTTTCTTTTATGTTTATTTATTCTTTTTAAGAATTTATTTTCATTTTGTATATTTATCAATTTGCATTGCTTGCATGTACGCACATATGCACATATAGCACTTATATATGACAACCTGCTAGAAGAAAGTAACAGAAACCCCATAGATTGGTTATAGACAGTCCTGGGCTGCCCAGGTCCTCTGCAAGAGCAGTAAGTACACTTTACCACGGAGCAATCTCTCTATCCTTTTCTATCTTTTAAAAAGACTGTGTTTCTCACTGAGCATGTAGCTCACTAGTTCTGGGAGATGAGGTAGCCAGGGAGCTGCGGGAATCTGCTGTCTCCTCTCAGCACTGGATTCCAGTCATACACCACCATGCCTGGCTTTGATACAGGTGCTGGGTATCTGAACTCAAGTCTCCATGCTTGTTCAACAATTACCTTCTTTACTGAGCCATGTTCCCAACTGTCCAATTTTTATTTTCTCACATTGTTGAGACTTACAAACAAACAAACAAACAAACAACAACCACAACAAAACCCCCACCACTTAAGGATCCAGCTTTTCCTTGCTGCTTCTGTCCTGGTCTTTTCTTGATCTATATGTACACAGTGGCCGACTGCCTAGAGGAGGAAGGCCAGCAGACAACCAGTTCACGTTACCCACTTTGCCAGCTCCTGGCAGAAGTTTACAGCTGTTTCTGGGCATGTGCACATCTGGGCATGGTACTGGGTGTAGTTTTTCATTGCCGTGGTCATTGTGTGCTCCGAGATGAATGGATGGTCACAGTTCATGTTCTGGGTTTAGGTGAGAGTCTGACTGTTGACTTTCATTAAATACTTTGAGAGAGGTGTACACAGCAGCCAAGAGATGCGAGTGTCTGAGTCCCTCCTTCGAGCTTATTAATGTGGTCAATAACATTACTTTCCTGTGTTAAGCTAGTCTGTGTTTTAAGAGTGAACTTGGACATGGGTGACGGTTTTTTCCACATTGCTAGAGTTGATTGGCTGAGTGAGACTGGTCATTCCTTCTGTTTCTTGTTCTACCTTGTCAGGGTGGGTGTCAGGCTACACTGCCCTCTCCAATGAGCTCTGGAGTGCTCCTCACTGTCTGATCTCTGATGTGTTAGGCAGGTCTTCTAGTTCCATATGTGTTGCTGTGACAAGCTCCATGACCAAAAGCAACACAGAGGAGGAGAAGAGTTTGGCTTACAATTCCAGGTCACAATTGATCTTCGCAGGAAGGAGTGAAGTCTGGAACCTGGAGGCAGGCCCACCAGCTATTCTGTGCAGCCAGCATTACGTCCAACAGGAGCTGAAGGAGTGCAGCAGAAACCATGGAGGAATGCTGCTTGATGGTTTGCTAACAGTATTGTACTTAGTGAGCTTTCTTATAGAGCCCAGCATCACTAGCCTGGGGAATGGTGCTTCCCACAGTGGGCTGAGATCTCCTACATCAATTAACTATCAAGACAATCCCTCACGAAAGGCCCACAGGTCAGTATGACAGTCCCTAAATTGAGACTTTCCTTCTCAAGTGTCTGTAGTACGTGTCAGGTTGACAACTAGGATAACAAGGTTCTCTAGAAGAACAGAACCAATGGGATGTATATGTCTATATCTACATTTCTGTGTTTATGTATAATAAAAGGGAATTTACTAGAACGCCTCACACAATATGATCTGGGTCGTCCGAGGATGGCTGCCTACACTTAGGAGAGACCGAGAATCTGGCAACTACTCAGTCCACGAAGCAGGATGCCTCAACTGTCCTAGTTTGGCGCTGAAGACCTGGCTCTCCCTGGAGAGTCACTGGCATTGAGTCCACATTGGACGGTCAACGAAGCTGGAGTTCTGATGTCAGCAGAGTGTGGTGGCAGTGTTAGAGGTGGTGGCAATAGTCGTGGCAGTGGCAGTGGTGGCTGTAGCAGTGGTGGTGACGGCGGTGATGGTGGCGGCGGTGATAACAGCAGCAGTGGTGAGAACTGATGCTCTCCCTCAGGAAGCAGCAAAGGTAGATAAACAGGCAGCACTGCCTTTTCCTCAGATTGTGTCACCCACTTTGAAGGTGAGCCGGCCCTCCTCAGTGAATCTCTGAAAGCACTGTCACAAGCACGCTCATCAGTGTGTCTTCTAGGTGACCTTAAGTCCTGTCAAGTGACAAGTCTAACCATTGCAGCCAAACAGACTTTCACAAATTCTAGCTATTCTTTGTTGGATGTTTTATAGAATCAATGGGTGAAATTTTTTGAGGAGAGTTTTTTCGCTGGGCAGAAGATATTAAATTATGACTTCAATTCAGTATACGAATATTTTCTATTATTGTGTTAGAAGGCATTTTCCTAGAAGTTTGTCAATTCATTTAAAAATTTAAATACATAAAATAAAGCTTCTATGTACCATATTATCCTATTAACTATTAATTTATGGATGCTCATGTAAATATGTTTGCTTTCTAATTTGGGGAATTTAATTGATTTATTTTTTTTATTAATGGTGTGCATGTACACACACACACACACACACACACACACACACACACACACGTATACTTCAGGTGTGCAGGTACCTGAGATGAGGGGAATTTCCTGGACCTGGAACCATCCAGGTGATTGTAAGCCATCCAGAGTGGGTGCAGGGAACCTAAATCAGATTCCTCCTTAAGAGCAGTACAGTGTCTCTGGAGCCCTTGGGGTGTGGTGCTGAATAGTAAAACCACTTTTAGCTTGCTCTGGGTGGGTGATCAAGCTTCTAGCCACTGTCAGAGCTCTTCTAGACTCACAAATGAAGTACAAACGCGCGCACACACACACACACACACACACACACACACACACACGTCAGCTTAATTTTTAATATACTTCTGGGCACTTCTAAGTCTCCCCGTGGCTAGCGCACATTCCCCTCTGGTATTCCTGAGTTAACATTTTTTAAATCTACTGTTTATCTTTGGTTCCCCAGACCCAAGTGTGTGTGTGGGGGGGTGGGCAGTGGCCCCTGGGGCCATTTCCCTGGATTCTTACATGTCGGTGGGCCTTTAATTCTGATTTCTCTGCCCCGCCCCCTCTCATGGTGATTTTGTCTTTTCTTCTTACCCCTAGGTCTTGCCCAAAATCTAAAAGTCCCGCCTCCATTTCCCTGCCCAGCCATTGGTTGTATGGCAATTCTTTATTACCAATGAAAGCCAGCTGGGGGCAGGGACCCTCAGTGTCTGAAAGTGCGGCTTTGGGAGCTATATTAAGACAGCATTAGAACCAACGTTGGGGGTATTTTTTGAGACAAGTCTCACTCTCCATGTAGCTCTAGCAGAACTGGAGCTCAATATGTAGCTCAGGCTGACACTGAACTTGTGGCAATTCTCCTGCCTCTGCTACCCTACTTGTCTCTATTATTATTATTATTTTTTTTTTATGGTTTTTCGGTTTTTCGAGACAGGGTTTCTCTGTGTAGCCCTGGCTGTCCTGGAACTCACTCTGTAGACCAGGCTGGCCTCGAACTCAGAAATCCTCCTGCCTCTGCCTCCCAAGTGCTGGGATTAAAGGCGTGCGCCACCACTGCCCGGCGTCTCTATTATTTTTAATTTGTCATATATCTCTTTATTCATGACTAATATTTCCAAAATGTGACATTTGAGTTTCTCACAGTGAACTGACTCAGGGTTTGTCTGTGTTCTCCTCCTCAGTCCTTAATATTTATTTTCGTGGTTTTGTATATTAGCCTGTTTCTCTCTTGCATATTTTTAGATAAGTTCACACATTTTCAGCTTTTCCAAAACAATTGTTTAACACCTTGAATTTCCTTGTATACATATTGTTTTAGCTTCGTTTCTTAAGTTTTGACACATAGTATTCTTTTTAAGTAATTTTTATTCATTTATTTTTATTTATGTGTATGTGTGCATGTCTTCATCTGTATATGCATCCTATGTGTGCAGTGCTTGTGGCATCTGGAAGGAATTATCAGATCCCCTGCAACTTGCATTACAGACTGTTGTGAACCACCATGTGACAGTGGGACTTGAACCTGTGACCTCAGGAAGAACAGCCAGTACTCATAAGCACTGTCTCTCTAGTCCCAATGTGCAGTATTCTTTACTACCTTCCAGGATAAGTACATTGTAATTTCTGCTGCAAGGCTTGAACCCTGGGTTGGGGTTGCTCTTCTTGCTTTCCCAGCAGAGTCTTCATAGTTTTGCCTCTGTGCTCTCAGGACCTGGCCTGGGAACTGCCAAGGCTCCCAGACTTCTGGAGACATGTTTCAGTGCAGCATGGAATCCATTTAAAAAATATTGTCTTTTGCACTATAAAGAGTGTGTGCACTTATTAGCTATGCTATTCAATTTCCCATGTTCCTGCTAACTTAGTAATGTCCCCAATCTGTCACGGCAGTGTAGCCGTTTTGCCTTGGTGTGACATGACCACAACTGTCTTGAAGCTGAATAACTGTGCTGACTTACAGAAGACCTTGGCCATAGCCAGGACAGTGAAACAGGTAGAATGCTAGGTGACAGGAAGGTCTGTGGTTATGGTGACACAGTTTCCCTGTGGAAGGCGCAGGCGCCAGTAAAGAATGTTTGCTGAGATCCTACCACACTCCCTACTGCTTCAGCTGCCCAAGGTTTTGGGGAGTTAGTTTACAGTGAGTGGTGATGGGCTGGGGGTGCACTGGGGAAGCTTTTCCTGAGTAGCCCATGCTGGGAGTAGGACTTGCTGGTGTTACTCTTGCCTCTGAGTGACTTACACACCTGTGGATAATCTCAGTAAAGTCATTACTTCGCCTAGTTGGGTTTGGGTAGGGCTCATTCTTTGGACTGTCAGCGCTCTCCCTCTAGGATGAGTAGAGACTATGTATCCCCAGGAAACATTCTGCTACAGTCAAGTCCAAGAGGAATGTCTTCTCTGAGCCACAGGACTCCTCCTTTTCACCTTTAAAAGCCCGTCAGTTCTCATTCTTTGGGGACTCATAGCCATTGTGGTGGTGGCTTGAATGGTGGTGTTGCTGTTTGATGAGGTCATGGGGGAAGTTCAGCTTTACTGGAGGAATTACATCCCTGGGGCTCTGAGATTTCATAGCCTCATCCTACTATCTCTCTCTCTCTCTCTCTCTCTGGCTCATGATGTGGTTGAAGATGAGATTCCCTCATGCTTGTACCTTGCTGACTTACCTTCTCATCACAATGGACTCTCCCTCTGAAACCTTAAACCCCAAATAAACTCTTTCTTAAGATGCCGTGGGTCATGGTGTTTTATCACAGCGACATAAAGTAACTATAAGTTGAGCCTTGCTTTAGCTCTGTGTGAAGAAGCCTGTCCTTTGTGTGTACCGCTAGTTTGGGTTCTGGCAAAGCTTTGTTCCAGAAGGTTTGTTTGATCTGACGTGACAGCTGCCACTCTGCCCCTCCTTTGATTAGAAGTCACCCACTATTCTCTCCCTGCCTCTTGCTCCTGTTTGTCTAAATCTGTGTCTTAGGAAGTATCTCTTGTAGATTGCTGGTAAGGCGAGAGAAATGGCTAAGAGCATTGCCACTCTTGCCGAGGACCCTGCTTAAGTTCCTAAAACCTGCGTGGTGACTCACAACTGATGTCCTCTTCTGGCCTCCTGGGGAACCAGGCACATATGTGATACAGAGACATGCGTTCAAACCAAACACCCATACCCACAAAATAAATAAATACATAAATAAACCATTAAAATTTGTAAGTTGCTGCATTCGTCACTCTTCTTGTTGCAGTGAGCAAACACCTGGCAAAAGCAACTTAAAGGGAAAAGAATTTCTTTATTTTGGCCTATGGTTTAAGAGAGTACAGTTGGGGATGGAGGATGGCTCACCAATTATAAACCCATGCTGCTCTTGGAGAAGAGCTGAGTTCAGCTCTTAGCACCCACATCAGGCAGTTCACAAAACTCCAGCTCCAAGGGATCCAATCACTTTGCTGGCCTCCCAGTACCTGCATTGACATGCACACAGCCACACATAGACAAACATACACATAGTTAAACAAATCTCAAGGAGGGGACAGTCAGCACATGGGGGAAGGCATGGCAGAGTTCTAGGTGGCAAGGCAGTATGGCGGGGGTTCCTCACACTTGCAAAGAGCAAGAAGCAGGCGGAACAAGTTGCTGGAGCTCTGCTCCTCCCTTTTCATCCGTTAAGAAGTCCAACCAATCAGACAGTTCTGTCCAAATTCGGTTGAGCCATATTCCCTCCGTGGCGAAGCCTCTCTGAAAATAAGTGTGTCTCCCTGATGACTCCAAATCCAGTCCAGTTGACAACAAAGACAAACTGTCGTAATAACACATTGTCTTAGTACTGTTCTGTAGATGTGACAAAATACCATGACAAGGCTACTTATACAAGAAAGTGTTTAATTTGGGGCTCACAGTTCTGAGGGGTTAGAGTGCACGGTCACTATGATGGGAAGCATGGCAGCAAGTGTGGCAGCAGGCACGGCACCGGGCTTGGGTAGTAGTTGCGAGCTCACATCTGATCGACAAGCATAAGCCAGAGAGAAAAAGACATGAGGAAAGGCATTGGCTTTTGAAACCTTAAAGCCGTCTCCAGTGACGTACCTCCTCCAACAAAACCACGCCTCCTAATCCTTCCCACACAGTTTCACCAAGTGTGCCCAAGTATTCTGACAAGTGAGCCTGTGGAGCCCTTTCTCACTTAAGACACCGTCTCTGTTGTTTCACGGAGTTAAGCCTCGATTTTACTAGACTGTTTACTGCCTTATGTAATTACTGGCACTGTGGATAATTTTTTTTAACAATGCTTCCTTGTTCAACTTTCCTCCAAGTCTTGTTTCCAGTGTTCCAGGTTTCTTATGGACCTGGGTGTTAACTCCTGGTTGGGAAAGTTTGCAAACATGCTGTTCAAATCTTCAATTGTCTCTTCACTGACCCAGTGGCTTCCTTTTCTGTGCAGAGGCATCACAGTTGGTCTAACCCACTTTATCTATTTTTGCTTCTGTTGTCTTTTTTTATTTAAAAAATGTTTTTATTTGTGTGCATGTGAATGTGTCTGTGTGTGTGTGTGTGTGTGTATGTGTGTGTGTGTATGACACATGCGTGTGGGTTCTGGCGGAGCCAGGGGAGGGTGTTGTAGCCCTTGGAACTGGAGTTATTGTTGGTTATAAGCTGAGAAGTGTGGGTGCTGGGAATGGAAGCTGGACCCTCTGGAAGAGCAGCCCACACTCTTAACTGTGGAGTTGTCCCCTAGTTTCCTGAGGTCTTATTAAAATAAACAAATCTCCATGTTCCTGCCTTGAGTTCCTACCTGACTTCTCTGAATGATGGACTATGATATGGAACTGTAAGATGAAAGAAACTTTTATTTCCCAACTTATCTTTTGTCATGGAGTTTTATGACAGCAACAGAAACCCTAACAAAAACAGATACATAAGCTTTAAAAAAAATCCCACATAAACAGCAGCAGCCCCCTTGGCTAGATTCATGCCTGGAGTCATGTTTCTTCTTGCTGTTCTTGTCAACCCTCTATTTCTCTTGGCTTGCATTTTCCCAACACATTCCCTCTCCCACCAGAGTCCGAATATTTATGATCTGTGTTCTGTTCTTTCTCACAAAACAAAATAAAACAAAAAACAGTTTAGACATTTTAACTCAGCTAACTCTTCGAGACGAGCCAGCCGGTGTCTACGGTGGCCTATGGAACACCCCAGGCACTTCAGAGACCAGTGCTCTCTTGATGTGTCTTCCAGACTTCATCTGGTCTGCATTGGTGGCAATGCTCAGAAAACCACTGCTAAAGCTGTTATCCTTGGTTGGTTCACATCCCACCTCAGCTACTCACTGTTAAGCATTTCCCTTGCTTCTCAGTTCCTTCTTGGATGGGAGAGAAAGATGGTGGAGGGAAGTTGGAGTTGAAAGACACCCTGAGCTATCGGGGTCTCATCCTGTGACCCTCAAGCAGGATATAATGACCTGCTGATTTACCAGCTAGAAGCATGATGTCTACAGACTGACTCCACACAACCACCCCACTGAGCATGCTCCAGCAAGGCCTCAGTTGCATGAGGTGTGGCTCAGGGTGACTCTAGCCCTCGAGATGCTGATCCCCCTTCACATCACCGGGAGCATCTGTGCCTCTACCTGACCTCCCTTTCCTAAGCCTTACTAAAATGGCTTCCAACTGTAGATGTGTGTCCTCTGTCACTCAGAAGAACACCTCTCAAGGTTGTGAGAGCCCTTGCCCTGAAACATGATCATCATAAGGACAGGCCTCTGTCACTCAGTTTAAGGGAAGCAGACCTGGCTGGGTAGGGGGCAGACAAGTTGCCTGTGGCATCCATTAGAGCAGGCCTTTTTCCTGTGGCATCCAAACATCCTTCTATCCATCCATCCATCCATCCATCCATCCATCCATCCATCCATCCATCCATCCATCCATCCATTCATCCATCCACCCATTCATTCATTCATTCATTCATTCATTCATTCATCCACCCATCCATCCATGCATCCATCTATCATCCATTTAATTTTCATCCACTATTTACCTGCCATTTATTTAACCATCACCCACCCAATTTTCTATCCATCCACCCACCAACCCATCCAATATTTGTCCATCATCCATTATTTCCATTCACACACGATTCATCCCAACTTTTGATCAGTCACCATCCACCTGCCATTCATCTATCCACTATCCACTTTCCATGCGTTTATTATCTACCCGTCCATCCATCCATCCACCCATCTATCCATCCATCTACCTATCCACCCATTTACCCACTCATCCATCCATCTACCCACCCATCTGTCCATCCACCCACCCAACCACCCATCCACCCATCCACCCACCCACCCATCCACCCACCCACTCATCCACCCTCCCATCCATCCACCCACCTACCCACCCATCCACCTATCTATCCATCCATCCATCCATCCATCTTTCCATCAACGTGTATACTTTTTTGTTTTTGTTTTTTGTTTTGAATATAAATGTAAGTCATTAATAAGTAAAAGGAACAACTTGTATACTTTAATTCACCATTCATCCAACACCCTTCCATTATCCATTTTAATCCATTCATCCATCCCTCTATCCATCTACCTTCGGAGTCGACGTGCCATCATCATAGAGCTTGGAGTGTGTGTATATTCAGAAGGCCAGACAAACAAGGAGCACAGTCGGAACAGGAGGACATTGGAAGGAGTGGGCCTGCATGTGATGGTAGAGACCTGCATTGGTGATGAGTGAGTGACTCCTTATTATGTCTCCCACCTCATACCCAACCTCATATGGACAAGCTGTAGGCCTGGGGATTTCAACAATATACAATAGGAGAGTTACTAGGATGTTTTTTTTAATCTTAAACATAGTTTTACATTTTGACATTTATTTATATGTATATGTTTTGCCTGCATGTATGCATGTTCACTGCAGGTAGTTATGAGCCCCTATGTGGATGCTCGGAACCAAACCTGGGTCCTTTGAAAGAACAGCAAGTGCTCTTACCTACTGAGCAGAGTAAATTCATGTGAGACAAAGCAGGACCAATACCCTCATTTCAGCTCATTTAGACTGAAACCCAGTAGCAGAACCCATATCTGAGCATGCACACTATCTAGGGGTTAGGATCAGGCGGCCATTTTGGGTAAAGAGGAGCTGATTGTCCAGACTGTGAATTCTTGACCCTAGGCCTTGTGTGAGTTTTCACAAACCTTCAACAGCATCATCAGAAGGGGAACCACTTTGGTCCCAAGTTGAAATGGCAGCACCGAGCCTTGGAAGACAAAATGTCCCCTGCTAGGTGGGCCACACATGGTTGCCACACATGGCCTGGACCCACAGTCTGCCTATGCTCTGAGGTGGCGCACCAGTGCTCGGAGCAGACTTACCCTGAACCTGAAGCTGACGAGCCCACATGCTAGCTGTCTCCAGGTTGAAGGCTTCCACCCAGGGGATCAAGCTTGGAGACAGTTCTGGGCAGTCACACTTTAGGGGACTCTGGGGCTAGAAGCCATCTACAGAAAGCCCTGACCTTGTAAAAGAGCTCTCTCTCTCTCTCTCTCTCTCTTTCTCTTTCTCTCTCTCTCTCTCTCTCTCTCTCTCTGTGTGTGTGTGTGTGTGTGTGTGTATGCGTGTGCGCACATGTGACAGAGAACAGTTGTGTGCCCAGGATAATTTTAATTTCTCTCACCCTCAAGTGTCTGTCCTCTGAATATTTAGGAAGATTAATTTAAAAAATTGTAAGTGCATACATGAGAGTGTGTGTCACATGTGTGTGGGTTCCTGTGGAGGCCAAAAGAGGGTATCAGAACCCTGGTAACTGGAGTGACAGGGAGTTGTGAGCTGTTCAGTGTGGGCACTGGAAACCGAACTTGAGTTCTTTGAAGAGTAGCAAGCACTCAACCACCCCGTCATCTCTGTAGCCCTGGAAAGGAAATACAATCAAGAGAAGTGGTCACTGGACCCTTCATGGTGTTTCATAACACCATCCCCAGGTTGTATGTGCTTACAGTCTCCTTATTGGTGGAAGCTGAGGCTGGACATCCTTCCTGGCCACAGGCCACACTTGCTGAGGTCTCCTTGACTGGCTAGGCCTCCACTGGGGCTGACAGTTCATGAACTTCCTCAAGCCCTTCACGGAAGAGGCTTCTGGAATTACACTCAGATGCTGCTATTATGGACACCCCAACTTTGTCAACCATCTCTGAAATAATCAGACACTGATGCCTGGCCAGCCCCGGGCTCCACAGGCCCTGAGTCTGACTTGGTTCTCCTCCCTTTTGAGGACCGAGGCTGCTCTACACCAGAGCAGTGGATGGGGAAGCCAGCTCTCAATGCTCTCTCAGCACCTCTGCTTTTTCTACTGCTTCTCCGTTGGTGGAGGAGAGTGAGTGCACCCAGGGCTGTGCCTGGCAAGTCACTCAGATGCTGGCCAGGCAGGACGTCCTCGGTCCAGGCATCTCCAGATCCTTCCTACGCCGTGCTCCGATAACTCCCGGGGAGGTCTGGGCTGGACACACTTTGCACTTCTGTTCACTGAAGTGTGAGGTGGGAACCTGTGTGCAGAACAGGACTTTCTTGTTTTCACAGGCCCGAGTGTGCTGGTCAGTGGACTCCGTCCTCAGTAAGTACCCATCACATAGCACCAAGCGACCAGCCGCCTCATGGAGGAGAACAATCAATCTTTCATGAGGCTCTCACATCCGCCCTCGGATGACAAACACTTTAATTCCAAATTAAATACAGCAACGCGGTCCTGATGAGGCCGTTGTTCCACACCGCCATCATTTCCCATCTCTTTCGGAGTTGATAAATTAGTCCTAATTAGAAGGAGGTAAACAACTCTGGAGGGCATGCCTTCGCTGCTAACGTTGGTTGTTGCCTGAAAACGGGACCTATTTGTGCACCCTCGGTCCTGAGATCCCCAAATCTGTCTGTGATGAACTGTGACCTGGGGTCTTGGGCAGTCCTGGCAGGCAGATGGGACAGGTGACTCCCAGATTCTGCCTTGTTCCAACTGCACAATGCGCACAGGAAAGAGAACTGTGTGACAAATCAGTGGCTGGATCCAGCTGAGAATGAGTCTGGCCACAGGCATCTATCTCTTCCAGGTCACAGAAACAAAATAGTGGAATAAACAAATGCTTGTCTGAGGCCTCGGCCCCTCTGCTCTGTATATGTTCTGTGGCCTGCCACGCAGCTGCCAGAGGGGTGGCCTAGTGGGTAACGACACTACCAAGAAAAGCAGCTCCTGTCTTTGTCCTGTACACCTAAGCCAGGGGCAGCAAGACACCTTCCAGGTGCTTGTGGGGCTGCTGCCAGACTGGCTTGATGTTTATTAATTGGGTGTCAGAGTGGGACTCTGCCACCCAGGCAATGCCTCTACAACAGCTGTGTGTGTATATACCTGTGACACTGTCTATATCCCCACGGTGCCATCCCTGTGCACTTTGGTGGTCACTGGATATCAGTGAGGTCTTTGGATTAGGCCCTGGTGTTCCATCTTGACAAGGCTGAGGCATTGGCAGAGTTCTGCTTGGATGTCTCCTCTTTCAGGAAGCCTACCTGGGATTTACGTCAGAGAGGGGTTCTGCCTTCAGTGGTGATCTTGTCCCTACCTCTGTATTTTAAGACTTCTTCACCACTGAAGCGCCTGGCTTCTTTCTTGCTCTTGATGTGTGTTTCAGTTCCCATGCTGGATGCTAGTCACAGAGAGTGTGGCTCAATGGGGAGGGGTTAGCTGAACGCTTGTGAACAAACACTACTGTGTGTGTGTGTGTGCATGTGTGGGCATACATACTAGGTACGCATGTCACATGTGAGTGTATTTATATTTTGGATCTTCCTCTGTGGTGTTCAACCAGGGTTGCAGACTTGGGACTTGCTCCCTACCAAGGAACTCTATAGAAAGATGGGGAGTCTTGGGGGAAGGGGAATACTTCCTTCTTCATTACAGACCCAGAGCTCTGGGAGCCAAGAGCTACACCACCCTGCCTGAGGTCTCTTGGGGTATGGAAGTGTTCGTGCCTGGCTTTGCTGTTCTGTTTGTCCTGCTGCCAAGTGTCTGATGTTGCCTTTTGGCAATAAAACAGTCAAAACCCAGCTGAGTGAGCTGAGAGTCAGGCAGCTGTAAACAAATCCTAAGTGGATGGTCTTGAGTTCTAACACCTCCCCTCCGCCCGCCTGCCTGCCCACCCGGCAGCCTCACACACAGCTCATCACGGTAAGCGAAGGAGGCACTACATTTGGGCTCCGCTATATTTTGTTATCTGTTTGCTCGCCTCTAAAACTCCAGTGAATAGACCAGATGCTGTTTCCATGGCAACCTCCTCTCCTCCAACCCTGGATGCTCAGAAAGCCAGTATTCAGCATAATCTTTCTGGGGTCTCCAGGCTCCAGGGGACTGTTTAACAGAATGGGAGCCATGGCAGGTGGTCCTGCTGTGCCTGCCATGGTCACCTCCCTTCCAGGGCTGCAAGAAGTTGGACTTTGGTGAGACTGCTTTGTGACTGACTTGAAGAACAATGATGGGGAGGTGGGGGTGGGGGGTTGAGGGTGGGTGGGGTGGGGTGAGGGGAGGCGACTGAGAATGAGCTTCCTCCCTCCCTTCAAAGACCAATTAGTTCTCAAAACTTTAAAGTGAGGCTCATGACTAGCCACCTTTGCTGTGCAGAGGGACAGTGAGTGACAAAGTAAGAACTGAACTCAGCGTATGGCTCTTAGAGTCCCTGTCTTGTCCTATACATAGCACCCGGCTTATGCTGCTTCCCATTGGTGACCCAATCAGGCTGTGACCCACAGTCTCTTGAGGCCTAGGCAAGGCCAACCCATGGACACTGATGGATGCCTGCCAGGAGACACAAACCGGTCACCGCTCTCACGGGCTTGCTGAGTTGTCCATTGCTTATGTCCACCTGCCCACCAACAGTCTTTGGAAAGCCTCTGTACACTGCTCACCAACATGTAATAGTGCTGACAGTAGACACTCTGACATGGCCACCAGGTCGGCCTGGCCCTTCTGAAACCTAAATAGGATCAGGTTCAATTCAGAATGAAACTCAGCATACACTGGTGACATTCAAAGACTCGAAAGCCAGGAGCGACTGATTTATGACAAACATTGGTGATCTTGAATCTCTGCACCAATGAGGGAATTTCTGCTGAACAGCAGGGTTCGATGCATTAGTCTAGAGGCTTCTGTTGGACATCCCTGACCCAGATGCTCAGGGCCTGGGCCTCAGACTCACTGAGAGAACAGAGCAGGGGACTGTAGTTAGAGGCAGCCATCTTCCATGTAGAACTGGAAGTTGCTTCTAACTGTGTGACCCCAGCTCTGCGTGAGCCTTCTGCTCTGTGACCTGGCAGTGGCAGAGCCTACTGGAAATACCTGTGACATGCTATCCAGATCATCTGTGTCCGTCACTGTCTCTCTAGTCCTTTGGAGAGATTACCATTGTCTCTTTTCCATAGGAAAGGAAATAGAAGTCCAGAGGTGCTGAGGGACTTATTACAGGCACACAGGTACCACTGACAGTCAATACTGCCTGCACTGAAGGCTCATGTGGTCTGACCATGCTGCCAGATCACAGGGTGTGATGGTCACACAGCTCAGAGCCTCAGATGTGAAGCTGGAGTCGTGCTTGCTGCTACCAACTCCATTCCTTTTTCCCTTCCTATAGACAAACCCAACGGTGACACTAGCCACAAGTCCCACCACACCTTGCAGACTCCACAAGTCCCTTAGGAGTCTCCTGGGCTCCCAGTGCTTCTCCACAAGAAGAGTTGTGGCATTGGTAATGTTTAGCCAGGAAGCACACATGGGATGGTAAAGAACCGGTGTTGGGGGACAGACCTTCTGTCTCAATATGCTATCAATTGTGACCCTGACCCTGGAAATGCTATTCTGTCATCTGCACAAGGAACAGATACCATCAGCTGTCACTCAAGGGTATAGCTTCTCTGGACTCCTAAGGCCCTGGCTCTCTGTGTATCTTAGAGAGGTAATTCAGAGTCTTCTGGATGCCTCTATCTTAGAGGAAGTGGCTGGATGCCACCCCAGCGTTTTCATCACTCACTTCATGGTGCCTGTCACTTGCATGCTCCCCAGCAGATACACTATAGCCACCACAGCAAATCTCAAGCTGTCCTTGCCTGCTCCAATGGCTCACCTTTCTGACCCTCAGCTTCCTTATCTGTGAAGTGGGTGCTGAGACAACCTGGACTTGTCGTAGAGTTACACATGTTCCTTCTACTAGGCCCATCCCCTCTTATAAACATCAAGATGCATGGAAACAATGCGTAGGCTGGGCAATGGTCTTTTGGAAGATGTCCTATCTCTGTGCTGTTTGCTTGAAGACATTTTCAGTTTCCCATAAAGGCTCTGTGTTGAAGGTCTTGATCTCCATCTGATAGTGTGACTGAGAGGTGATTGGATCACCAGGGTGTTAATTCAATTGATGGACTGATCCTTCAGTGGGCTCATGGGTGGGTGGGCTCTTAGAGGGAGGAGCCTGGATACATCTTTGAAGGATGTACCTTGCCCCAGCCCCTTTCTGTCTCTGTCTCCTGTGCACCAAAAAGCATTCCACCATTGCTCCTCACTGAGGACTCAAGAGGAACGGAGGTGAGTGACTGTGGACTGAAGCCCCTGAGGCCTGAGCCAAGATGAATCTCTCCACATTTGAGCTGATTTTCTCAAGTGTTTATCCAAGTGACAGTGACTGTTCCTCTCTTCCAGGAACTTCCCAACAGTTGGCAGGTAGCCAAAGGTTCTCAGGTTCCCATGGGCAGTGTTAACTCATGACTGCAGAATCCAGTTAGCCCCACGGGGTCTCCTGTGGCTGTTCAGATGGGTTGTGCTCATGACTTTAGCAAGCAGTTTCCTAGATGCTGATTCTCAAAATGAGTGCCCAGGTTTGATTCAAAGAAACAGTCAAGAAAATAAGTGCTGGTTCAGGGCTCCAGAGTGTTGCCAATCGTGGTCCTTCTAGTGAAACAGCCATCATCTTCATTAGATGCGAACTGTCCTGTTTGTGAGAGACTATTATGGATTGGCCTGTTGGCAGTTGATGTTCTCTGAGAGAAAGAGGGGATTTGGGAGTCACTGAACCTTCACTTAAGATTTCAGTGACTCCCTCCTGTACCTAGCGGCCGTTTGTGAGCAATTCTGCCCTGACTACAGGTGGCCGTGGGGGTGATGTCAGGAGGTCCTCAATGTATAGGCTGAGTAGGGATAACTGAGGGGGAATTATACCTCTGTAGCTTTAGGGAAGATGGGTGAAGACTTCCCAGTGTGACGTTTTTGGGGTCACCCATATTCCTGTAGGCAACCCCTCACCATTATTTGTAAGTAAGCCCAGTAAATCATTGTCTCTCCAGGTCAAATTTGGTGGAATCATACTTTTGTTTGTCATTGGGATCACATAAGAACAAGATAGACATTAGTCACGTCTCCCCAGAAAAGGAATTCTTAAAACACAGAGCCCACATTTTTAACCAACAGAGTCCGGCTCAAGTGAGAGAGTGTAGCAAGTAAAAGAGACTGTTTGGAAGCTCCAAGAAATCCCAGGGACTTAGAGTGCCCCAGCTTGGTGACTTGTGTTGTCTATAAGGCTTGGTCTGTCCTTATGGTCATTCCCACTGCTGCCCTTGCCCCAGCCTTTGCCTGGGCAGCAGCCCTCCCTGCCTAGCTCAAGTGTGTCTGTGCCCCCACACCCCTTGCTGCACCCTCCCTCCACCCAGGCATATCTGCTTTCCTGGAGGCTGTCCTGGCCCTTCTACTGCTCCTGGCAGTAATGGAGCAGGATCCCAGTTATAAACTCTGACCAACACATGATGGGTGCTCTGGCTAGCACATGATGGGAGCTCTGGCTGACATGTGATGGACACTTGAGAGCTGTGGTTGTACACATACTCTGGCAGACGTTAATACTGATGGCAGAATTATGCAGAAAGGAAGAAACTGTTGAAATATATGCAACTGCAGCCTGTCTCGGGATGAAAACAGTTTCTTCTTTTACCTCCGCCAAGAAACATAGTGGAATCTGAGCATTGATTTTTGGATTTTATTTCTCAGTGGCTAATGTGGCAAAGAGAGGGCCTTTCACCCCAGTAATGGGAAATACAATTTTTTAGGCCAATAGCACAACTGCAAAGCCCTCTTTGAAGTCATCCAGATCCATGAGAGCTTTTGTGTCCAACAGAACGTCCTGTTGATGCTCAGTGGCTAAGCACAAAGCGTTGGGGCTGACAGTGGGGAGGAGGCATTGAGAGCTGGCTTCCCCATCCGCTGCTCTGGTGTAGAGCAGCCTCGGTCCTCAAAAGGGAGGAGAACCAAGTCAGACTCAGGGCCTGTGGAGCTTGTGGCTGGCCAGGCATTGGTGTCTGATTATTTCCCATGTCTGGGTGTGAGCTAAGGCGACCCTCACTGGGTGACAATGTGCCGCCCAGAGCTGTAGGCTGCAGGAGTTGTTTATTTCTCTGTGAGACCAAACAGATTGAATCCTACAAATGGATGCCATCTCAGCCTCTGCGTGTGTGCTGCTAGGTGAAGGGCCTCTGCCAGTAGTTTACTGGTGGTCATTTAGGGTCAGGCAGTAAGTAGTATGGCCAGAGGCTTAAGACAATGATGTCTGGCATGCTAGGGGACAGGTCTTACTCTGCTTGTCTCTGTATGACAAAGCCTGCTGCCATGGGAGCTATAGTGTCTTCCACCAGACCTTTTGCTGATGATTCTTGGCCCTTGACCCCATACCTATGACTTTGTTGGAAATGTGACATCTGCTGGACTGGGAGAATGACCAGCACAGGATCTGTCACACAGCAGGTTGAGTCCATGCTTCCAACAACTTCCCTTTCCAGCATTCTTGTGTCTCTCTTTCCCTATCTGGGAAATGGATTCACTCTGGGCCATTTCCTATACTACTACTGCCACTGTGGTTGACGTCTTCCAGGCTGTTGTCAGGGCCAAACTGGGATCCCTGCTAGCAGCCACCCCCAGCCCCTAGAATCATGGACCTTCAAATGTCCTTCCACCCCTGTGCTATGGAGCTGAGTGATCTTTCCAGCATCTCTTTAAAAATTTAAGCTTGTGATATGGTCCTGCTGGCGGGCACGGGGCTCAGGCCACAGTCCAGGCTTTCAAAGCTTAATTATAATATTTTGTTGAGAGAACATTGACCCAGAGAGAAAGCCAAAGCTTTTAAGGTATTTCCACGGTGAAGCGAACTTGGCCAGGCCTTGTGTAGGCCTCCTCAGGAGAGAAGGCTCCGTGCGGATATGGATGACCCCATGTCCACCGTCATGAACCTCTGGTTTAGGGACATGCCGATCAGAGGGGCAAGTGGGCCCGAGAGAGAGAGAGAGAGAGAGAGAGAGAGAGAGAGAGAGAGAGAGAGAGAGAGAGAGAGATGCAGTTATGTCAGGATTCTTTGGTCTGGTGGCATGGGTATCCTGGTGACACTTGGCTGATTCAGGAGATGCCTTGCATGCTGGAACATGGTTGCTTCCAAGGGGAAGAACCTATCCTTGTGCCCTGGGTGCCTCAAAGCAAGGTCCATGTGCCAAGGTGAGCTCACAGAGAGCTTGGCACCTAGTCCTCACCTGGCCTAGGCCTCCACTGGCATGCTCTAGGACAGATGACATCATCTGTCTGCAACTTAGGTCTGTCTTGCCAATCCTCTACTGCAGTGTGGGTCCCAGAACAGGTACTGGAGTGAAATGACCAAAGAATCCTGGACATTCATGCCTGCAGGCAAACTGTCCTCTCTCTCTCTGTCTCTCTCTCTGTCTCTCTGTCTCTGTCTCTGTCTCTGTCTCTCTCTCTCCCCTCCCCTGCCCCACTTAGAGGGTCCATGTGCCCCACTGACCTCCATGGCACTAAACTGCAGGTTCATGGCAGGTTAAGGACAGGTGCTGAGGTGTGGGGTATCTCATTTCTGCTTCTGTCTCTGGCCTGGCATCTGGCAGGCTGTTTGAACCCCAGTCTAGCTGTTTCTTAGGTAAAATGGGGATCCTGGATGATAGCCTCTGGGGACACACTCATCAGGAACAAGGTGGCTGGTGCAAAACAACAACAACAACTCGGGAATTAGGATGATCAATGCTTGCTGACAGACTGGTCCACAGGAGGCAACTTAAGAGCTACTGAATCTGCTGAAAACACTGCTCCTGTCCCTGCCCCCCAACCTTGAATCAGAGGAGAAGAGCCCGTGATGATGGCACCCACAGCCACTTTGAGTCCTGCTGGGACTGTTGAAGGGCATTGTTTAAGGAAGGGCTCTGGGTCAAGGTAGACTTTTCCTTAGCAAACAACTTCCCCAGACATCACAAAGTTGCCTCTGCCAGCTGTTCTCTGGGAGGAGAGCCAAACTAGCTCCAAGTGGAGCCTCTCCCAGAGCATAGGAATGCCTGGTGAAGTTGGGCATCACGTGCTTGCTAATTTCAATTCTTTGCTAATTAACAAACAGGGTGGAACTGAGATATGTGGGTGCTACATACAGCATCAGACCGGCTCCTAGCCTGGGGCTCCCAGCTGCACAGAATGAGTTTCTTCAAGCACCCTTGAGTCTGAGAACAGAGGCCACAGCTGAGCCAGGGCTGGACTACCAGTCTTCTGCGGGGCCTTGCCATTAATAAGATGGTTGGTTTGGTCTGTAAGTGGGTTGTACAGCTAACTAATGTGCCTGTACCTTGCAATTATTCATGGCCTGTGATTGCTCTGCCTGAATTTTCAATACATTATTCATTTATTGAAGAAAATTTTTCCAGAGCTCAGAGCAGGGCTGTGTGGGTAATTCCGCAGCAGGAGTGGAAGAGTCCGTTTGGAACACAGGCTGAGCCGTGGGGACAGGTGGGACAGCTGAGAGAGCCTGTGGGGAGTCTCCTGCAACTTGGGGCCCAACCTAGTGTCTTGGAAGAGAGGGATCTTCCTCCTCATCGTCCTGGACAATGCATTGCTCTCGAGACTGGATCTCTCCTCATGTGTAAGGGCGGCTTCTCAACCGGAAAACAAGGCCCAATTCAGGAGAGAGAGTGATGGACACCTGGATCCTGCCAGGCCTTGCCGAGGCCAGCTCTGGGTGACCTCTGACACCTGGAGACCTCCCTTGCTCTAGGGTTGCCCTCCCTGAGGCAAGCACAGGAATGAGAGGGTCAGCATGTAGATCCTGGAAGGCCTTATTATAATCCCGTGACCATAAAGAGATCAAGATGGGTAAAAGCACCCCAAAGAACAGTATAATGAGGAAGGAAACTGAACAAAATCCGTGCTGGGCAGTCAAGATGCCTCATTTTGGACAGCGTTCTGGAAGTGGGAGGTACGCTGCTCACCCTCTATGATAAAAGCTGCGGAGTCTCCAGGCAATTACCTCAGGTCTGGGCTGTAGATACTCAAGCCTGATGTTTGCATTCATTCTTGTAAAAACCTCAGCCTCAGAAGGGCCGCGGCTGTTGCCACCCCTCTGTGAGAATGTGAGCAATGCTATTAGGGATGAAAAGGATGGACCTTGGCTGGGGAGCGTGGGTGTGCTGGGAGCAGAGCACACAGAATACTAAAGTCTTCTGAAACTCCAGGGCACTACTGAAGAGTCATGGGAGCATCGATGTCGCATTTCATCAAGACGTCTTAATCAGGACTCGTTTTTTCCTCAACAGGTGAATGAGCTGGGTGGCCAGCAGGAGAGGAGTGTAACGCCTCAGAGAAAGAAGTGTGCATATGGCCTATGTGACTGTACGAGCCCTGTGTGTATGTACCAGGTATGTGATGTGTCTACTCTATGCATGTGTGGGAGATATGTGCATGAAGACGTGTGTGCAGAGGCATGTGCATGTGTGGATACATGTGTTGCTTGCTTGTAGTCTGGTGCACACACAGACATATGAATGTGCTATGTGGCATGTGTACATATGTGTGGTACATGCTTCTATGTACAGACATCAGTGTGAGTGCATGTGATGGGTGCAGGCACATGCATGGCAGTATAAATAATGGGTACATGAGTGTGCACACCAGTGTGTGATGGATGGATGTGTATGCATGCTTGTGAATATGAGATGGGTGCATATGTGGGCATGTCTTTCTGTGTGTGTGTGTGTGTATGTATGTGGTATGCACTCATGTATATATATGCAGTGGTGAGACAGTGGAGACAGCTTTCAGACCACTGGTCTTGGGCACTCCCATGGGGCACCAGAGATGCTATGGGCCCAAGTATCTAACCTATTGCTTACTGGCCAGAGGCCATCACTCTGGTGAGCTTTTCCCCCAGTGGCCAGATGCCCAGGGAGAACCCTCCTGCACTGAACCATGGTGCAGCAGGCCCCCTCTGGGGCACTGTGTCTGGCAAGGCTGCCATTTCTGGACCTCATGAGATTCACTCTTTCCCCCTGGTCTACTGAAAGGGTCCAACATGGCACTTTTGATGTTTTGGTTTGGATAATCTGCCTCTAGGGCTGACCTGAGCATTGTAAGGTATTTCCTGGTGCCCCTGGCCTTCACCAACTCTAGCCAGAAGCAGGGTCCTGTCACAGCTCCAAATTCCTCCAGATGGATCATGTATCCCTGAGGTTTAATTGCCCCTACCTGAACCCTCCTCTTGACAATCCCAGGCCCGGGACACAGGCCTATATCATGAAATTGTGTGTGTGTGTGTCTGTCTGTCTGTGTGTCTGTGTGTGTCTGTGTGTGTCTGTGTGTCTGTGTGTCAAGAGGACATCTTTGAGTGCCATGCCTTGGGTGCTATCCATCTGGGCATTTACCAAGTATTCTAGCCTGGGTGGGCAGTGAGCTCCAGGGCTCTGCCTCCCCACACTGAGATTACACATGCATCTCCACATCTAGCTTTCCTATGTCGGTCTGAGGGATTGAACTCAGGTCCTCATGTTTGCCAGTCAAGTACTTTACTTACTGAGCCATCCCCTATCCCATGGGACAACACATTTGAGGCAACACATAAGGTGATGGAAAACCAGGTCAGGCCAGCCTGTGAGGGTGAGGATAGCAAGAGGTTAGACCCTACCAATCATTCACTATATCCTCCATGCTCTGAGGGTCAGGCATTATCCATACCCTTTAACCCAGACACCAGTTTTGCCCTCTGAGCTCCTCTTTCATCCATTTCTCTTACTTCAGATATCTCCAGCTCTTTACTGGTCTCCTCTGGGCTGTCTGCTTCCATGGAAAGACTCAAGCCTGGGCTCCCCTCTTCTCCCATGGGTCCTCAAGTCCTGGCTACAGGCACCCAATCTATTTCTGGGTCCCTGAGATCTCCAGGAGCCCCTTGATCAGTCATACAACCCTGACTTGACCTTCACGGTATTTTGTTATCCCAGGGTGAGGCTGTCCCTCCCTGCTCTTGCGTCTTGGAGGGACTGATGGCTTCTGGTGAAGCATGGACACATCCCTCAATATCCTTTAGTCCCCGTGTAGGCAAGCAAATGTCCACTAGGTAGCTAGTGACCCCTCATCAAGGCTCCTGCCAGATGGTGTCCTCCCAAAGCAGATGGCTTGGGTTGGTACTTGGGTCTGTTTCACAGGGAGGAGATCTGGTCATTCATGTTCTGTGCCCTACACTGGACACCGATGAGGGTGTCCAGGCAATGTGAAATGGGCACCAGTGTGTGGCACTCCTGACTGGAAGGGTTGGGATGGGAGGGTCCAAATTCTCACTAAGGGCTCAGGCTGTGTCCCTGTGGCTCTGTAGTCAACATAACTGTGGTCTGTTTCAGCAGGACCAGTCAGAGCTGAGCTTCCCGCAGGTGCCCTGAGAGCCCATCTTGCCCAGTCCTGGCAGGGCTTACCCTGTGGCCTCCTCAGACAGTGGATGCTCAGACTATGCTAACTGGAGCTGCAGGATTGCTGTGAAGGCCTAGCATAGGCCAGGTGGTGAGGAAACTCCATGGAGAACCCAGACCCTCGGTCTCCATAACTTGTTTCTGTGCTAATTTCCCTTGGAGCTCAGCGAGTTGAGCAAAGATGTCGGTAGTTAATTCAATAATTAAAAACAAACATGGCTTTATTTGAGAAGATCCTGTTCTTCCTGGCTGCCAAGCTGGGATTCAGGCTGTTGGCGGGCTGTGCCACTCGGTGCCAGCCGGGCACTTGCTTCAAGTGAAATGTTTATTTCACGGAAACAGCTGCTGGGGTCCAGTCAGAGTAAGGAGGGGGTGGGGAGACAGACGTGGGTCCTGAGCCGGAATCGTCTTGTTATGTCTCTACTGGTGAGACTTTCAGGCTGCTAGGATCCCCAAAGCAGGTGGGGTCTGTGATTCTGATCCCAGAAGGGGACACCTGCTATGTCACTGAAGTTCCCTACAGATGCCCAGCTGAGTCCTAGACATCCTCCTCAGAGCAAACTCAATTTCACGAATCATAACTCGGTACACCAGTCCTCTCTGGCCACTCATTGACACTGGCTCAGTAGATCACAGGAGGTGGTAGGAGGAGTGTGGGCTGTACTCTGGCACACACAGGACAGCTCCCTGATGGGTTCAAGTCCTCAAGGAGTGGGTAAGGTGGCACCCAAAGTCAAATCCATTTTCTTGTATTAGACCTGAATTATGTCAGGTCTGCTTGCACAATTATCATCTGACGTCCAGATGGGCAACCTGCCAACTGTTTAATTAACCATCATGGGCGTCATGGAGGTCAGGGCTGAGTTGCAAGGCAGGTGGTGGGGAAGGAAATGGGGCTGTCAGACCTGACGTCATGGACACAGAGCTTGCAAACTGCAGGAGGATATGAATAATTCACGTGCCTCCATGGGGTGGCGATACCTCCTGTGGGAAGTGAGTGAGGCTTGGGGATCTCAAAGGGTTTGACCCCAGAGCCTCCTTTCTGTGTAGCTCCAGGTGGAGGCCACCTCCTTGGTTCTATAGTGCAGCTTTGTAGAGTCAGAGAGATTAGGGGACAAAGGATGGGGTGGTTTTCTGAGAGTCACCTGTGCAAGCAAAATGTCAGTCCCTGGATTCCTGATGGCAAAGCCAGTGGGATGTAGCAGACAAGGCACAGAACAGAGCAGGGCATCTTGGTTTTGGGTCACTCTCCAGTGTGACTGGAGGGACCTTGGCTGCTGTGTCAACAAACTGGGTCCTGGGAATCTTCTGATGAGGTATGGGGCTGGGTCAGGGGAGGGACAGGCAGCTGAGAAGAGAGGAGGGCGGAGGCCATGAGAGGCTCTGTCAAAAGCCTTTCTGTTTGGCTGAGTCAACAGGATCATGGCAGTGGTTGTTTTCATGCCTGGAAGTATTTCCTGCATCAAGCCTGCCCTGCAAGCTGGGTAAGCTAGGCATGGACCAGTGAGCCCCTTGCCCTCATATTGCCCTGGTCAGCAGCAGCCATGTAGATTGTGTGAAGAGAGAGTGTGTTCTTGTTCAGTTCTCAGTGTGATAGTGTTTATTAAAGCCCTACAGTGCACAAGATCCTAAGGGGCTAGTGGGGGCGGGACAGGCACAGAGGGGACCGGTACTCTGGATGCCGAATTACAGACAGCAAGGCCTGAGGTTGAGCATCTCAGACCAGGGTGGTCAGCACACAGGGAGAGATTGGAAGCCAGCTCTGGTGTGAGAGAGAGAGAGAGAGAGGACTCTACCCAGAAGAGGTTCCCATGAGGAGACAGGGATGAAGGCCCACCAATTAGAAAGAAAGCTCTGGGAAGCAAACCTCTCATTTTTCAGGGTGATCACAGCCTTGAGTTGGATGGACTGGAGGTGCTGTTTCCAGGCCAGGAAGCTCTTCCTTCTTGCTCTTGAAGGCTTTCCACCAAGTGCCCCAATCTACACTATCCCAGGCACCGCCACTCTCTAGAAGTCTCCCTCATGTGGGTGATGGGATTGGAGATGTGAGCATGAGTTTGCTCTTAGATTATGCATGCAGTCACATGTGCTTTCTTGAGTGTGCACACACAAGTATGTATACATTCATGCTGGTGCACTTGCAGATGTGTGGTATGTGCATACATGTGAATACATGTACATATATATGCATGCTAGTGTTTTCACATGTGCCTGTCTTCATGCATGTAGGCACACATGTGCAAACTTATACACATAAATGGTGGTGGTGGTGGTGGTGGTGGTGGTGTGTGTGTATGTGTGTGTGTGTGTGTGCTTGTATGTACACAGACATGTATAATGAGAGGAAGTTAGAATTCCAGGAAAGCAGTTAGAGCTTGTGGCCATTTTGTACTACAGGACCAGTTTTCCCACGCCCCCGACTAGCAGTTTGGACTTGTAGAGCAAGGGAGAGTGATCAAGAGGAAGAGCATGAGGTCTACCCAGTTTTCCCATGCCTCTCTACCGTTGGTGAGAGTTGATGGTGGCAGCTTGAACTCCTGTATTAGTTAGGGTTTTACTGCTGTGAACAGACACCATGACCAATGCAAGTTTTATAAAAGACTTTGGGCTGGCTTATAGGTTCAGAGGTTCAGTCCATTGTCATCAAGGCAGAAGCATGGCAGCATCCAGGCAGGCATGGTGAGGAGGAGCTGAAGGTTCTACATCTTTTTTTTTTTTAATTTAATTTAATTTTATTTTTTTTAATTTACATTCCAAATCACTTCCCCTTTCCCGTTTCCTCCCTCCCCGAAAGTCCCATAAGCCCCCTTCCCTCCCTCTTTTCTCCGTTCAACCCCCTCTCATTGCTCTGTCCTGGCGTTCCCCTACATCCAGTCTTTCCAGGACCAGGGGTCTCTCCTTCCATCTTTTTAGAAATCTATTGATATGCTGATTGTGTCTAGGGTATTCTGAGATTCTGGGTCAATATCCCCTTATCAGTGACTTCATACCATGTGTGATCTTTTGTGATTGGGTTACCTCACTAAGGATGATATTTTCAAGTTCTGACCATTTGCCTAGGAATTTCGTGAATTCATTGTTTTTAATTGCAGAGTAGTATTCCATTGTGTAAATATACCACATCTTCTGAATCCATTCCTCCGTTGAGAGACATCTGGGTTCTTTCCAGCTTCTGGCTATTATAAATAAGGCTGCTATGAATATAGTGGAGCATGTGTCCTTATTGCATGCAGGTAAAGTCTCTGGGTATATGCCCAGGAGTGGTATAGCTGGATCCTCCGGAAGTGTCATGCCCAGTTTTCTGAGGAGCCGCCAGACTGCTTTCCAGAGTGGTTGTACCAGCCTGCAATTCCACCAGCAGTGGAGGAGTGTTCCTCTTTCTCCACATCCTCGCCAACAACTGCTGTCTCCTGTGTTTTTGATCTTAGCCATCCTGACTGGTGTGAGATGGAATCTCAGGGTTGTTTTGATTTGCATTTCCCTAATGACTAAGGATGATGAACATCTCTTTAGGTGCTTCTCAGCCATTAGATATTCTTCAGGTGAGAACTCTTTGTGTAGCTCTGTACCCCATTTTTTAATAGGGTTACTTGCCTCTCTGGAGTTTAACTTCTTGAGTTCTTTGTATATCTTGGATATTAGCCCTCTGTCGGATGTAAGGTTGGTAAAGATCATTTCCCAGTTAGTTGGTTGCCGCTTTGTCTTTTTGACGGTGTCTTTTGCCTTGCAAAAACTTTGTAATTTAATGAGGTCCCATTTGTCTATTCTTGATCTTAGAGTATAAGCTATTGGAGTTCTGTTCAGGAAATTCTCCCCTGTGCCCATATGTTCAAGGTTCTTCCCTAGTTTCCCTTCTATTAGTTTCAGTGTGTCTGGTTTTATGTGGAGATCTTTGATCCACTTAGAATTGAGCTTAGTGCAAGGAGATAAGGATGGGTCAATTTGCATTCTTCTGCATGTTGACCTCCAGCTGAGCCAGCACCATTTGTTGAAAAGGCTTTCTTTTTTCCACTGGATGGTTTTAGCTCCTTTGTCAAAGATCAAGTGACCATAGGAGTGTGGATTCATTTCTGGGTCTTCAATTCTGTTCCATTGATCTACATGTCTGTTACTGTACCAATACCATGCAGTTTTTAACACTATTGCTCTGTAGTACAGCTTGAGGTCCGGGATACTGATTCCCCCAGAGGTTCTTTTACTCTTGAGAATAGTTTTAGCTATTCTGGGTTTTCTGTTATTCCAGATGAATTTTTGAATTGCTCTTTCTAACTCTATGAAGAATTGAGTTGGGATTTTGATGGGGATTGCATTGAATCTGTGTATTACTTTTGGTAAGATGCTCATTTTTACTATATTAATCCTGCCAATCCATGAGCATGGCAGATTTTTCCATCTTCTGAGGTCTTCTTCAATTTCTTTCTTCAGAGACTTGAAGTTCTTGTCATACAGATCTTTCACTTGTTTGGTTAGCGTCACGCCAAGATACTTAATATGGTTTGTGGCTATCGTAAAGGGTATTATTTCTCTTACTTCTTTCTCAGCCTGCTTATCCTTTGAGTATAGGAAGGCTTCTGACTTGCTTGAGTTGATTTTATATCCGGCCACTTTGCTGAAGTCGTTTATCAGCTGTAGGAGTTCTCTGGTGGAGTTCTTTGGGTCGCTTATGTATACTATCATATCGTCTGCAAATAGTGATAGTTTGACTTCTTCCTTTCCAATTTGTATCCCTTTGACCTCTTTTTCTTGTCTAATTGCTCTAGCTAGAACTTCAAGTACTATATTGAAAAGATATGGAGAGAGAGGGCAGCCTTGTCTAGTCCCTGATTTTAGTGGGATTGCTTCAAGTTTCTCTCCGTTTAGATTGATGCTGGCTACTGGTTTGCTGTAAATTGCTTTTACTATGTTTAGATATGGGCCTTGAATTCCTGATCTTTCCAAGACCTTTAGCATGAAAGGATGCTGAATTTTGTCAAATGCTTTCTCAGCATCTAATGAGATGACCATGTGGTTTTTTTCTTTGAGATTGTTTATGTAGTGGATTACATTGATGGATTTCCTTATATTGAACCATCCCTGCATCCCTGGGATGAAGCCTACTTGATCGTGGTGAATGATCGTTTTGATGTGTTCTTGGATTCGGTTGGCAAGAATTTTATTGAGTATTTTTGCATCGATATTCATAAGAGAGATTGGCCTGAGATTCTCTTTCTTTGTCGGATCTTTGTGTGCTTTTGGTATTAGTGTAATTGTGGCTTCATAGAACGAGTTGGGTAGTGTTCCTTCTGTTTCTATTTTGTGGAACAGTTTGAAGAGTATTGGTGTTAGGTCTTCTTTGAAGGTCTGATAGAATTCTGCACTAAAACCATCTGGACCTGTGCTTTTTTTGGTTGGAAGACTTCCAATGACAACTTCTATTTCTTCAGGGGTTATAGGACGGTTTAGATGGTCTATTTGATCCTGATTTAATTTTGGTACTTGGTATCTGTCAAGGAAATTGTCCATTTCCTCAAGATTTTCTAGTTGTGTTGAATACAGGTTTTTGTAGTAGGATCTGATGATTTTTTGAATTTCCTCAGTTTCTGTTGTTATCTCTCCCTTTTCGTTTCTGATTTTATTAATTTGGATACTATCTCTGTGCCCTCTGGTTAGTCTGGCTAAGGGCTTATCTATCTTGTTGATTTTCTCAAAGAACCAACTCCTCGTTTTGTTGATTCTTTGTATGGTTTTATTTGTTTCTACTTGATTGATTTCAGCCCTGAGTTTGATGATTTCCTGCCTTCTACTCCTCTTTGGTGTATTTTCTTCTTTTTGTTCCAGGGCTTTCAGGTGTGCCATTAAGCTGTTAGTGTATGCTGTCTCCCGTTTCTTTTTGGCGGCACTCAGGGCTATGAATTTTCCTCTTAGCACTGCTTTCATTGTGTCCCATAAGTTAGGGTATGTTGTGCCTTCATTTTCATTAACTTTCAAAAAGTCTTTGATTTCTTTCTTTATTTCCACCTTGACCAAGTTATCATTGAGTAGAGCATTGTTCAGCCTCCATGTGTACGTGGGTTTTCTTTTGTTTTTGTTGCCATTGAAGACCACCCTTATTCCATAGTGATCTGATAGGAGGCATGGGATTATTTCTATCTTCTTGTATCTGTTGAGGTCTGATTTGTGACCAATTATATGGTCAATTTTGGAGAAGGTACCATGAGGAGCTGAGAAGAAGGTGTATTCTTTAGCTCTAGGATGAAATGTTCTATATATATCAGTTAGTTCCATTTGGTCCAAGGCTTCAATTAGATTCACTGTGTCCCTGTTTAGTTTCTGCTTTCCTGAACAATCCATTTCAGAGAGTGGGGTGTTGAAGTCACCCACTATTATTGTGTGCGGTGCAATGTGTGCTTTGCGTTTTAGTAAAGTTTCTTTTACGAATGAGGGTGCCCTTGCATTTGGAGCATAGATATTCAGGATTGAGAGTTCTTGATGGTGGATTTTTCCCTTGATCAGTATGTAGTGTCCTTCTGCGTCTTTTTTGATGACTTTAGGTTGAAAATCAATTTTATCCGATATTAGGATGGCTACTCCACCTCGTTTCTTGGGGCCATTTGCTTGTAAAATTGTTTTCCAGCCTTTTACTCTGAGGTAGTGTTTGTCTTTGACACTGAGGTGCGTTTCCTGCATGCAGCAAAATGCTGGGTCCTGTTTACGTATCCAGTCTGCTAGTCTATGTCTTTTAATTGGGGAATTGAGACCATTGATATTAAGAGAGATTAAGGCATAGTGATTATTGCCATCTGCCATTCTTGACGCTATCTTTATGTTTGAGTGGTTATCTACTTTTGGGTTTGATTCAAGAAGGTTATTATCTCATTTTTTCCAGGGTGTTGTTTCTCTCCCTGTATTGGAGGTTTCCACCTATTATCCGTTGCAGGGCTGGATTTGTGGAAAGATATTGTGAAAATTTGGTTTTATCATGGAATATCTTGGTCTCTCCATCTATGGTGATTGAGAGTTTTGCTGGGTATAGTAGTCTAGGCTGGCATTTGTGCTGTCTTAGTGTCTGCATGAGATCTGCCCAGGATCTTCTGGCTTTCATAGTCTCTGGTGAGAAGTCTGATGTGATTCGGATAGGTCTTCCTTTGTATGTTACTTGGCCCTTTTCTCTTACTGCATTTAGTATTCTTTCTTTGTTTAGAACATTCGGTGTTTTGATTATTATGTGACGGGAGGTATTTCTGTTCTGGTCCAGTCTGTTTGGAGTTCTGTAGGCTTCTTGTACGTTCATCGGCATCTCTCTCTTTAAGTTAGGGAAGTTTTCCTCCATAATTTTGTTGAAGATGTTTACTGGACCTTTAAGTTGCAAATCTTCACTCTCATCTATACCTAGAATCCTTAGGTTTGGTCTTCTCATTGTGTCCTGGATTTCCTGGATGTTTTGGGTTACGCGTTTTTTGCATTTTGCATTTTCTTTGACTGTTGAGTCGATGCTTTCTATGGAATCTTCAGCACCTGAGATTCTTTCTTCCATCTCTTGTATTCTATTGTTGATGTTTGCATCTATGACTCCTGATTTCTTCCCAAGGTTTTCTATCTCCAAAGTTGTCTCCCTTTGTGATTTCTTAGTTGTTTCTACTTCCTTTTTTAGTTCCTGGATGGATTTGCTGAGATCCTTCACTTGTTTGTTTGTATTTTCCTGTATTTCTTTAAGGTATTTTTGCATTACCTCTTTCAGGATTTCTTCCTGATGACCCACGTTCTCCTGCATTTCTCTGAGCGATTTTTGTGTTTCCTCCTCATGGGATTCCATCTGTTGATCCATCGTCTCCTGCATTTCTTTAAGCAGTTCTCGTGTTTCCTTTGTAAGGGCATCTAACCGTTGATTCATTTCTTTAAGCAATTTTTGTGTTGCCTCCTTATGGGCATCCGTCTGTTGACCCATATTCTTCTGCATTTCTTTATGCAAATTTCGTGATTCCTTTGTGAGTGCATCTACCCGTTGATTCATCTCGTTAAGCGATTTTTGTGTTGTCTCCTTGTGCGCCTCCATCTTTTGATCCATGTTCTCCCGCATTTCTCTAAGCGATTTTTGTGTTTCCTTTGTAAGGGCTTCTAACCGTTGATTCATGGTCTCCTGTAACTCTTTATGAGATTTATTTGTGTCCTTCTTGTGATCCTCTAATAGCATCATGAGAAGTGATTTTAAATCCAGATCTTGTCTTTCGGGTGTGGTGGGGTATCCAGGACTTGCTGCTGTTGGAGAGTTGGGTTCGGATGGTCCCACATTACTTTGATTACTGTTAGTAACATTCCTACGTTTGCCTTTTGCCATCTGGATACCTCTGGTGTTAGTTGGTCCTGCTGCCACTGGCTGTTGGTTGGACCTCCTGTGAGCCTGCAAAGCTATTTCTGCCCCCCCTGGATTACCAGGATTCCCCTGGCACCGATTTCTGGGGCCTGCCTGCTCCTGAGTGACTTTGGAGCCCTAATGTGCTTTGCCCCAAGTGATCTTATATTGGGGAGGCCTTGCACATCTAAAGGCTCAGCCTAGTGGATTCCTGGAGCAGAGGTCGCCAAAGGGAGGCTGGCAGGCTCCTGCCCTGTGCAGGGGTGTGTGATCTCTCCTGGGGGGGGGGAGGGGGCGTCCCTCTGCCAGGCAGAAGTCCCACAGCAGATCTGGCGCGCTGGTCACTGCAGATCAGCCCAGCACCTGGGAGCAGGTTACACACAAGCTGCCTGAACCCGAAGCGATATTATGCCTGTCTGTCTCTGAGCCTGGCGGTCCCAACTACCTGGTCACTGGAGCAAAGATGGCGGAGGGCACTCTCCGTGGCGCCGCTCACCCTGTGGTCACGATGGCCCGCCGATCTGGCACCCAGACGACCACAGCGCTAACCCGCCCTCGGGCACAGACGGAAGCCCCAACAGGCCGTGTCCCAAGTGATGTTATATTGGGGGGAGAGCCTGGGTACCGGTCTCTCCAGCGCAGTCTGTTGGAACAGAGGTCGCGTAAGGAAAGCTGGCAGGCTCCCTCCCAGCGCGGGGTCCCTCCACCAGGCAGAAGGTCCCACCGCAGAGCTGGCGCACTGGTTACTGCAGATCAGCCCAGCACCTGGGAGCAGGTTACACACAAGCTGCCTGAAACCGAAGCGATATTATGCCTGTCTGTCTCTGAGCCTGGCGGTCCCAACTACCTGGTCACTGTAGCAAAGATGGCGGAGGGCACTCTCTGTGGCGCCGCTCACCCTGTGGTCACGATGGCCCGCCGATCTGGCACCCAGACGACCACAGCGCCAACCCGCCCTCGGGCACAGACGGAAGCCCCAACAGGCCGTGTCCCAAGTGATGTTATATTGGGGGGAGAGCCTGGGTACCGGTCTCTCCAGGGCAGTCCGCGGGAACAGAGGTCGAGGAAGGGAAGCTGGCAGGCTCCCTCCCTGCGCGGGGTCCCTCCACCAGGCAGAAGGTCCCACCGCGGAACTGGCGCGCTGGTTACTGCAGATCAGCCCAGCACCTGGGAGCAGGTTACACACAAGCTGCCTGAAACCGAAGCGATATTATGCCTGTCTGTCTCTGAGCCTGGCGGTCCCAACTACCTGGTCACTGTAGCAAAGATGGCGGAGGGCACTCCGGTTCTACATCTTTATCCAAAGGAAGCCAGGAACAGACTGGGAATCCCCAGGCATCTAGGAGGAAGATCTCTTAGCCCACTACCACAGTGACACTTCCTCCAACGAGGCCACACCTTCTAATAGTGCCACTCCCTGGGACAAGCATATACAAACCATCACAGCTCCCCAAGGCCCAGTGAGTAGACCATTAGCCAAGGTAAGCCTATGTGATGGGGTCTAACCTTGGTTGATGGGCAAGAAAATCATTTGATAATCGGCACATTTGTGAGTATCTAGCAGCCAAGTGGCGGGGGGACCTTGTTTCAGGGATAGGCAAGTTTTGAGAAAGCTCTTTGTATCACTGGACTTTCTTGTACCCACCAGCAATATAAATAATGACAGAGGTTTATTAATGCTTTAAAGCTTAGGCCTAGCTGGCAGTCTCCTGATTACTCTATCTGGACTAATCCTGGCACTATGTTCTGCCACGTGGCCAGGCGTACTTCTCTGCTCAGCTCTGGTCCCTCATCCACCTCCACTGGTGAATTTCCTCTGTCTCACTTCTTCTCCCAGAACCCTTCTCTTTGCCCGGAAACTCTGTCTTTCATTGCTTACCCAGCTATTGGCTGGCAAACCTTTATCGCAGCCAATCAGATACAACTCTAGATTGCCTTAGGCAGGAGGAGGAGAAGGAATATTTACAAACTAGAACGCCTGGTAATAGGCCTTAGAACCGACAATACCAGAACCCTGCCAGCATTTGGCTCTCTGCTGGTACAGAATTAACAGCTGAATACACAGAGACACACCTTCACAGCACAGTGCACTCCAACATCTTGTGTCTACCTGAATGCTCTGGACTCCTCCATAGAGAACCTTAATGGAGACACATGGGGATGAAGCTCGGTTGTCACCGGCCTCAGCATCTCAGTGCGGCCCTGCCTGTGCGGGCTCACCTTCCCGTTCATGCCCTGCACATGTATTGAGCCATGGCTGGCATCCCCACGGAGATCGGGCAGACAAGGCCCGGGATCTGCTGCCTGCAGGGAGCACTGCTGAGGGTGACAACCATAGTAGTAATAGCATGTCTGACCAAGGATCAGACTTAGGCCAGCTGAGCATGGCCTTCCTTTGCACAGCCTAGCAAGGTAGTCTACAGCCCACACACAGCCGCTCGGTCAGACAGGCCAGTACAGTAAGTGGCCAGAAAGCTGGAAGCACAAAGTGACAGAAAGTACTCGGTTCTGGTGTCTGAGATCCAGGTGACACAGGCCACCACTCCCAAGGCTCCAGAGGAGGGGCTTCTGGTTTTGGCTAGCTCTATTCCTTGGCTGGTGGCCACATTGCCACCAAAAAGGTTGCCAATGTTTTTGGATCTCTGCATTGGCTCCCCAACCCCCACCGCTGTCCCGCCCACCACCCATGCACCTTGACTGGGGATCTCACAGAAGCACCTGTAATGGGTATCCTTTCACCCAGCTCAATTGGGCCTGTGTGGCTCCCCAGGAGGGCTGGCTGCTTCCTGTTCCTTTGCACACTGACTTCTGGTCTTTGTGGGATAGGATCTTCCTTACCTGTCCAATTTCTGGTCTTTTTGGTATATGATGTTCCTCACCTGCTCATGGGAGCTGCACGGAGGCTGCCTCAGAGCCACAACTTTATCCCCAAATGTCCCACCCATGGGATGAGTCATTGGGGATGATAGTGGTCCAAATATCCTTAAAACTGGAGTGTAGGAGAATTTTTGGGCAATTAGATAAAAGGTAGCATTCCTCAGGAACTTGTAAAGCCAGTTCTCATCTGCCAAAAGGAGTCATTACCTGTGTCAGAAGGGACATAAGGCTATTGGTGGGTGCATATCAAAGCCTCGCAGGCCTCCAGGCACCCTCGGTATCACAAGTACCTGTTAGAGATCAGAGTCCACGCTAGGATTCTAGCCCTTCATAGCCTCCTGTACCCTGAACCCCCTGCCCCTCACGTCTTCTGTCTTCGCCGTTCCTCATCCTTCTTAGACCCAGCTATTCTCACGACTCCATCTTGTTCTCTGTGTCTCCTGCTGTCATTGGCTAGCTGTATGCTCCATGCGCTCTCTCCTACTGTCTCCACATCTCTGCTACTCTCTCCTGCTCCTCCTCTTCTGTAGCTCGGGCCACATCCAGTCTGTTGGACAAGTTCAGTCTCCTTCTCTCTCCACTTTGGACTCCTCCAAATGCCTCTGGTTGTTCTCTCTCTCATACACAGTTAAAGCCTTAGCAGTGTCATGGAGCAGTCGGGTTGGCGGACTCTTTATTGGTGCCTCTCACATTCAGTAGTAGCTTTCTTTGCTGGGTACTCAGAGGACGGCACAGGACACAGCTGCCCTTGTCCATGACCAGAGGCGCTGTTCTTAGATAGGGGATGCTGTCTGGGGTATCAGAGCTCCTACAAGGAGAATGTAGCCTCTCTTGGAGATGGTAATTTATACTAAACTCACAGAGCACCCTCTGCAGACTGGGCTGCTCAGGAGGTGGGGCTGCTGGGATGAAGACATCACTGTGGGGTCCTCACAGTTAGTTTAGCCCCTTGGGAATCAACAGGGGCCCTTCTTTGTCCTAACTTTCCCATGCTCCCCACTGGGCCCACTATGGGACTGAGCAGACCAGAGATCCCTGGCTAAGTGTGTGTTTCCATGGAGGGTCCCAGTAGACAGCTCCTAGGAAATCAAAGCCTGGAAGGAAGAGATACAGTTCCATTCAGGAAAATCAGCTCCTGAGATGTGGCTGCTGATGGTTTCATTGAACAGGAGCCTGTGACTTCCCTGGGAGGCTGGCTTCTCCCAAGAGGGCTCAGCAAAAGAGGGTCATTTGCTTCCAGATGCTTAACGAGTTTGAATCCTGGTTATTCTGTTGCTATTTTGTCAACCTGATACAAGCTATGGTCTTCTGAGAAGAGGGAAGGAATAACAGCAGAGAAAATGCTTCTATAAGATGGGCCTGTGGGCAAGCCTATGGTGCATTTCTAAAATCAGTGATGAATGTGGGAGGGACCTGCCCATTGTGGGTGGTGCCACCCCTTGGGCAGGTGACTCTGGGTATATAAGAAAGCAGGTTGAGCAAGCCATGTAAGTAGGAAAACCATGTAAGCCAGTAAGTAGCACCCTCCTTGACTTTTGCTTCAGTTTCTGCCTCCAGGTTCCTGCTGAGTTCCTGACCCGGCTTCCTTTGGCAATGGACTGTGGTCTGAAGGTTGTAAGCTAAACTAAACCCTTTCCTTCTCAATTGCTTTTGGCCACGGTGTTTTATCACAGCAATGGAAACCCTAGCTAAAGATACCTTACCTGGAATACCCACTTAGGGTGCACGGTACATCCCATAGGCCTGTTAGAAGGACATGCATGGATGGATGGCCTGCCTGGGAAGAAAAACCTTCAGCCAAGGAGAGATGGCAGCTGGCTGATGGTCACCTGGATGCTCTTCCCCTAAGTTCCCTGGTCCTGTGACTGACTCCTCTCCTCACCCTTTGAGAACACTTTCCAACCCTTCCCCACCACCCACACACTTATCTTGTACAGAGTCACACTGCCCAATGCATTCCCAGTCTCCTGACTCCTGAGTCCTTTTCTCCGGATCCACTTTTGTGGGAGTCCAAGGCCAGCCTCATCAAGTGGTAGTTGCTCTGTAACTTCCTGTTCCCCAAGGAGATCCACCCAACCACAGTGACTGCAGAAGCCCTCTGAGAAAGGCACTAGAGAAGGGCTCTGACAGCCTTCAATGGCATCCTTGGGACTCAAAGTATGGTCACACGGGCGTGTTTGGGGGCATTCTGAAGGATGCTGGGAACAAGCTGATGGAGTCCTGTGAGGAGCTGATGAGCAATGGAGGCTGAGAGAAGCTTCTGTGTGGGGGCAGAAGGAGTCTGGAAGGGTGGAGAGCTAGCTGTAGGAGGGGGTGGAGAAGAAGTAGGGGAGGAAATGGGGGGAGGGCAGAACAGAAGGGGGGCAGAGAGACAAACACCTTGACCTTGAGGGAAGTCAGGGTGGGGTCACTGCGTGTGTGGCCGGCTTGAGGAGCTAGAGGACATGAGGGTAGGGGCTATAGAGTTAGGTCTGAGCTGCCAACTCAGAGGGGCTGATGCTGTTCCCATGAGGAAGGGACATAGGAACCCAGGAAGCAATTTAATTAAATCAGGGAGAAAAGAAAGTTGGAAACAGTGAAAGACAGCTGTGCCTGCTATCCCAGAAGATGTGTACTGACCCTTGATGTGTACTTGGCCCTACCAAGTCAAAAGTATCATCTATGGGGTCATAGTGATATCAAGAAAAGATTGTAGTCTTATTGGACAGCTTGGGACCGGTGGTGGAGCTGCTAGGATCTCAGGCTCTTCTACTTTGCAGAACATGAGAGAAAGGTGTTTCTGCCTCATTGGCATGTCTAGGTCCTGTCTGTGGTTGGTCTTTCCAGTACCTGTTGTAAGGAGCGTGTTCCTGGCCAGCAAGGAAGGCTGGAGCAGGTTTCCCAGCCTGTAGGCAGTAGCCTGCTTTGACAGAAGTCAGTCTTTGCAATTGCCTGGAAGCTAAGGCAGTGGCCATACTCACAGAGGGACCTGTAAGGTTATCAAAGCCCAAGCTGGGGAGGTGTGGGTCTGAGAAACAAGTTTCCCTCTGTTACTTTGCTGTGGTTCTCCTAGGCTGGCTGGATGCCATGTCTCTGCTGCTGAAGTTCAGGGCAGTTAGATCTAGCGGGTCAGCTTTATGAGGACATTCTACACCTTGGTCTCAGCTTGGAACCCAGCCTGGGCACCCATCATGCCTTGAGCTCCCTATGAGTTGGCTGGGTCAGAGGGCTGGCACCATTCAGCAGGACATGTGATGATTAATTAGTCACTTCTTCAGCATTATCCCACCCTAACCCCACTTCTGTCCACTTGGAGCTTTCTATTATTAAACACAATAACAGGAAGACTTCCTCGTGGCTGCTAGTGTCTGACTCCTTATCTGTATGATCTTCACTCTGTCCTGGGCACAGGAGGGAGAGAAGATAAACATCAGGCAAGTAAAGGCTTCTGACCTTCTACCATTCCTTCTTGGACAGGTAGAGACACAGATGTGAGTAATAGTGGCAAGGCATCATGCATCCTGGTGATGCTGGGCAGCTTTGTGTGAGACAGATATCCCATCCAGGTCCTCTGATGTTCAATGCATGATACATGCTACCCAGTACTCTCTGAAAAATTAATTCCTGTTTACCAGCTGTGATAGTAAATCAATGTTAATGTTTTTTGCTTCATTTTGTTTTGTTTTTCAAGAGCGGGTTTTTCTGTGCATCTCTGGCTGTCCTGGAACTCATGATGTAGACCATGTTCACCTCAAACTCAGAGATCCACCTGCCTCTCTTCCTGAGTGCTGGGATTAAAGGCTTGTGCCACCATTGCCTGGCCTTAGTGGCAATTTTTAACAGAACCCAGAATCCCCTATGTGACAGACATCTAGGCATGCCTTGATGGGGTTACCCTGAATGTGTTATTTGAAGTGGGAAGACCTACTCACTGGGGTGCTGGACTACATAAGTGGAGAAATGGAGCTGAGCAGCGGCAAGTGTTCATTGCTCTCTGCTTCCTGAGAGTGGATGTGATGTGAGTAGCTGCTTCAAGCTTGATTTCCTTGCCATGATGGAACTGTGAACTACAATAAGCCCTCTACCCATGAGGTTGTGTTTGTCAGAATAATACAGCAACAGGAAAAGAGGCCGGAACAGCTGTGGTGCTCAGTTGAGTGAAAGCTGACACCTGAACGGTGCTCTGGGAAAGTGAATGTGTCATCCAACCTGGTGTGGCCCATGGCTCAGGCCTGAGACACCCCCATGGGCCAAAATGGCTGAATAGTAACCGAAATGCTCTCTTTGTTCTGGAGTTCTGTGCCACTTGAAGAGAAGTCATAGGAATTCCAGTTGCTGTGGCTGTCCTCAGGAGCATACTCTTTCCATCATGGCTGTGAGGCCCCCAAATGTATGCTGCAGTTGTGGTCTAGGCTGCACCTCTGCTCTTTTGGTGACTACACATATGGTCATATGCACAGGCTCCTGAATGGCTATGGGGATGCAGCTGCCCCTGAGCCAGGCCATCCCTGGGAATGAGGAGCCCATAGACATTTGTCCGTTTCTTTTTCTTCATGCTACTCCACAGCTGGGTGCTTTTGTCAGTAATTGCTAAACCACCACAGTACGAGGAGGGATAGTGAGGGTAGAGAGGAGCTGCACTAGCCGGCAAGTGTGGCTAATGCCTGTAGTATGTCTTAGTCTTGCTTTCTCTTCACTAAAGAGTCACTCCTACCTGTCCCCACACAATTGTCCCAACAAGTCGCCCAAGTTCAGGGACTCCTTTCATGGCACAGGTGTGGGGACATGGCTGACCCATGGTTTCCCTGTCTAACTGGGACCCTTGTCAACTGAAAGAAGTAAGTCTTATACAAAGGTAGGCTGTCTTTGGCACCAGCGGGGCCTGGTACACACAACAGTGAGACTCTGTTCTACAGTGCTGCAGTGTGGGTCTTACGTGTCACCAAGGTTCATGAGATGATGATTGCGACACCATCATGATACCCCTAGAATGTGATAGAGCCTTTAGGAAAGAGCATGCAGTGGGGATTGGGGGAAGTTAGGATACTGGGGACTGTCCCCTTGAATGGATAGCATTCCCAGATGCCCTTCTGCCTTTCTGTTTGTTTTCTAGTTCATTTCCACAAAATGAGCATCTGCTTCTGCTCTGTGCTTGCTCCCATGATGTGCTATGTTAGCACTGGTTCAATTGGCCAGAGACTGAGGCCTCTGAACACAAAAACCAGAAAAAATCTGCCATCTTTTGAAGTTGATTCTCTCAGGAATTTTTGTCACAGTGGTGGAGAGGTGATGGACACATAGAAAGCAGCTAATGAGTCTGTGCCTCTGAATTTGGGGCTATTTCCATCTAGGAAGTCACAGGCCATAGAACCAAGGAGAGGAACAGGGTAGTTCTGTTGCTATTGCCTTGTGGTTTACTCTGACTCTGAACCTGAAGAGGTAAGTGTACTTGCAGTACATATAAGACTTAACCAAAAGGTTTCACGAGCCCTTAGTAAGATAGATAAGGGTGAAAAGACAAGAACTATAAATAAGTCATGGGTCATAGGAGTCTAAAGAAAGAAGACACTTTATAGACATAATACAATGTACTTTAAAGAAAAAGAGAATCAAAGTTAGCACTCCTCAATCAGTTGCTTTCTTACAATTCATGCAGCAATGTAGTCCTTGGTACCCAGACCAGGGACATTGGATTTAGAAACCTGCGACAGATTAGGAAAGGTTCATTAAGAGAATGTTGAGACTTTTTTTTATAATGTGCTTAGACAGGGTGCTAATGTGGCCAAGAGTGCCCAAATCCTAACATGAGCAGATGAGGAGCCCTCATGGGAACCCCTCAAGTATAAACACCTCAAAGAACTTCAACAGGCCAGTGCAGATTATGGCCCAACCTCTCCATATACAATTACTTTAGTAGAAAGTAATTCTATGATATAGATAGGGGTTAGAATTTGATGGAAGTTTTTCTTAGGGACAATTGTTAAAATGGCGGCTGACCTCATTACTTGGAAATCTGAGACTCCTGTGTGGGTAAATCAATGGTCCCTGTCTATAGAAAAAGATACAAGTAGCCACAGATTTGGATAATGAACAATTGCAACTGGAAAATATAGACTCCTTCAATAGTCCCTGGAACACTCCTATATTTGTTACTTTAAAAAATCAGGAAAATGGAGGCTCCTACAAGACTTGAGAAAAATTGAGACTATGGAAGCTATGGTAGCTCTTTAACACAAGCTGTCCTCCCCTCTGCTGTTCATAGGTTATGATAGTGTCATAGTCATAGATTTATAGGATTGCTTCTTTACTATTCCTTTGAATTCTTAGTGATGTAAAAGATTTGCATTTAGTCTTCCCTCTACAAACTTAAGGCAGCCATATTGTAGCTATCAATGGAAAGTCTTCCCCCAAGGTATGATAAATAGTCCTACCCTTTGTCAAAACTTTGTAGATAAGACTTTGCAAACAAACAAATAAACAAACAAACAAACCAAAAAAAAAAAAAAACCAAAAAACAAAAAACCAAGAGACGAACACTCACAGGTTTATTTGGTTCATTATATGGACGATATCCTCATTTTCCACAAGGACAGAGCCTACCTACAAAAGTGTTACAACAACTGCTTTCTCAATTGTCTCCCTCTGAGCTTAAGACAGTCCCAGAAAAAAAATAAAGCTACAACCTTCATTTAATTATTTGGGTAGTATTTTAAGGACATAGTCAGTACCCCACCAGCCTTTAGAAACAAGGCTAGATAAGCTCACAATGTTAAATGACCTATATTTTAGGACCTATAAATTGGATTCACCCATTTTTAAAAGCCACTGTTGAACTTAAACTCCTATTTGATATGCTAAAAGGATATTATGATAGTTGTTTGATTATTGTTCTGTTTCATATTGAGAGGAATAGGCCAAATGTCATCTGCCAGTCATTCACCTCTTGACTTAGTTTTGATTCATTTCAAGGATTTCCAGAAAAAAGCAGCTGAATTGGGGACAACAAAATCTGATAAACTGGCACTGCCCTTTGAACTCTGTACCCTTGGCAAGGAGCCCAGCACCACCACTACATGGTTGTTTCTGACTGAACTTAAATGGATGAGTTTACTATGTTCTGTATGTTTTGGCTATAGATTATTGGCTTAGAAGTTATTGGGTATGATTACACATCTGTAACAACTGTTAAATAAAATGTTATCTTACAACTGGTGACTTAGGATCGGAGCTGCTCTGGACAACAACATGTGGTGGTGTGCATCTATCAAGAAAACAGATCTCTGGACTGGAGAAATGGCTCAGCGGTTAAGAGCACTGACTGCTGCTCTTCCAGAGTTCCTGATTTCAATTCCCAGCAACCACATGGTGGCTTACAACCACAGCAGTGGGATCTGATGTCCTCTTCTGGTGTGTCTGAAGACAGTGACTGTGTACTCACATACATAAAATCTTTAAAAAAAAAGAAAGAAAACAGGTCTCCAATGATATGTTTAAATTGTGATAAGCTTTTTATACAATTCATGCCCTATCTTAGAAACCATGTTTACAAAAGATATAATTTAAAACAATGCTGTTTAATAAGCCATTAAAGCTGCACCTCCATGCATTTGTGTAAGAACATACTTGCTGGCAGCCAAGCTTTATAACATCAAAATAATCTACTTGGTACTGATTTTTAGAAACACTAAATTGTTTACACTGTTAAAAATTGGTTTTGTATTTTAAAAATTATGGTTATTCTCTATGTCTTTATTTTCAAAAGGCACTCTGTTTTGCTATTGCAAAAACACAGAATTGAGAGATTTTAAACTTCTTTAAGGAAAGTTTTGGAGTTTTACAAAAAGTTGAAACCTGGATATTTTAAAAACAGCTTTTAAAAATATTTACATTTATAAGGCTATGAGATATTTTAAAGTTTATCAGATATTTTATTATAATGTGTTTATTAATATATAACCTCAATAAATAGTCAAATAAAAGACTAAATATTAGTGACACAATCAAATAGCAGAGACTGAAGAATTCCTATCTTATGATGCAATAGGACGATGACCTGAGCAGTTTGACAGATAACTTGGAGCAGTTCCCCAATTTATGTAAGGTTCACAACCGTTTGGGGGATCAAAAGACCTGTTAACAGAGCATTGGAAAGGCCTCCATGTTCTTTGAACTGTGGATTGTGGGTATGCTTGTGATTTTTCCAGGATGCTAACTCCCCCATTTGGGTGTTTGACCACCTGATTCGATCTTATGGAAGTTCTCCTATGGTCATCTCAAAAGCTGGGCCAATGATGGAACTCATCTCCATCCCCATGATGTGAAGAAGTGACGGTTGTCTACAATGAGCTATCAGCAGCTATTAACTCTCCTGATCACAACCCAGAAGCCACAGTCTCGGAGTTGATGCTACCACTTCCAGGTCTTCCACTAAGAGGGAGAGTCCTGGGAAACTGCTGGTTTTGACTGCTTCAGGTTTCATAGAGTTAAGAAGGCCTAACATCCAACGTCTTGAAACAATAGGAATACAGGCTTGTGTTCAGCTTCCTGTGTTATATTGATGGAAACAAACAAACAAATGCCTTAATAATCTCAAAGTCTAGTTCCTTTTATTACTGTAAATTTTCCTCTTGAATGGTTACTAATTGTATTGATTCCTCTTGGGAAGAAGGAACTTTTGTTTTGCTAAATCAACCTTCTTATGTTTTATTACCTATAAATCTAAGCCAGTCTTGGTTTGATGACCCATACATTTATGCATTCGATACCATTACCAATGCACTTACTAAAAAGATCTGTTGCTGCCCTTATATTAGAAATCACTGACTTAATTGGAATTTTGGGGCCAGTCACATCCTCTACCGCTGGTTCTATCCAGCACTCGTTCAACAGGTTCATACTGCAGAACTTGTCAATCAGCTTTCAAAACCTGTATCCCAGGCAGTTATTACTCAAGAAAAAAAACTGATAAAAACCTAGAAGATAGAGTAAATACTTTAGAAGAAGTAGTCTTATTTACAGGTAATCAAATTGAAAACATTAAGGTTAGATTAATTGTTTCCTGTCATTCACAATTTAGATGGATCTGTGTCACTCCACTTCCATACAATGCTTCTAGGGTGACCTGAGCACAGGTCAGGTTCTACCTCCATGGCCTATGAAACAGTTCTGAGTTAGCTATAAATATGCAGTCTTTACATCAATAAATTACAGCTATTAGTTGAGCTCAATTGGGTTGGCTCTTGGCATCAGGGGTCAGCTGGTCATGAGGTTATCTCAGGGCACATGTGGTACTTAAGCAGAGGCTGATTGGGCATGCCCAAGTAAGATTTCTGGCTGCTGGGAGAATGTTTAGTCAACTAAAACCAACTAACCAACCAAAAAAACAAAAACAAAAACAAAACAAAACAAAACCAAAAACAAACCAGGGTGGGTTGCTGTGCCCTGTGGCCCCTGACACCTTATTTGGGACCCAGATAAACCTCAGAGCCTGAGGCTTTAGGTTGCTCATCCCACAGCTGATGGCTCCAGCTAGCATATGTGCTAGCCAAGGGCAGCAGGCTGTGGTCTGGGGTGTACAGAAGTGGCTGGGCACAGCAATGGTCTCTTATAAAAAGAGGTTAGCCGTGGTATCAGGCTGTGTGTTACTGCTTGCAGATGGCAGCCACATTTCTTTTCCTAGTCTATGGAGACATATGTAACTGTTTGTATTTTAGTGTTAATTTGAGTCCCCAAAAATTGTATGAGAGGGTATGCAGGTAGCTTCTGCAAACCTGCTCCTAGTTAATTCTAATTGGTAAATAAAAATGCCAACAGCCAATAGTTGGGGAGTAGAGAGAGAGGCGGGATTTAGGGTTCCCTGGCTTGGGACTGAGAGGAATCAGCAGGAGGAGGAGAGAGGTGAGAACCACCAAGCAAGGAAAACACTAAGAGGGACAAGAAAATGTGGTCCAGAGGGCTGCTCAGCTGGGTCAAAGGCAGCCATGATGGAACATGGAAACGAGTAAATAGTAGCTCAGTTATCAGTGGGAGGAAGATCTAACAACATGGAGGGTAGACAGTTGCCCAGCTATTGTGCTGCTTACGGCATATCAAATATAAAGACTGGGTGTGCACCTTTTATCTGGGAACATAAATGGTCCAAGGCAGAAAGGAACCCAGCTCCAGGATTTATTAATATAATATTACTGCAGACATGTTGTTGGGAATGGTGGGTAGAAGACACTTACCAGGATTGTAGCCTTGCTGTAGGCTTGGAGCAGATGACACCTGGCACCAAGTCTTCATGCCTCTGATGCAAGAGTTTTGATATGATTATCTGGGGTGCCAGTGAAGAGGATGATTGTTAAGGGGGTCACAGTAGACTTCTGCTGTCATGGCTGCCCATCCATTTCTAATGAGCTGAAGTTCTTACCCTGTACTGGTTTCCCTAGGGGATCCCAGAACTCCTTTCCCAGACTGACTCTGCTTCTGACCTAAATGGCACATGGAGCTCACCTGAAGATAAGAGGCCCGAAAATATAGTGTTGCCTAGCTTTTGCCAGGTAGGGTGGCACTAGGTCCGGGGGAGACGGGGCTTTTTTACTGTCTATCGCCAAAGCTGAGCTTATCCAGTCACACTTGGAGGCTGGGTATCTAGGAAGGGAACCCTCTGTGAGCCTGTGGGAGAGCATAGCAGGAGGATGGGGTGGATTTCAGATTGTCTGTGGCCCTGCTGCTGATGCTCTTGGGAGGCCAGGTCTGGCTGAGTGGCTGCTAGCCTGCAAAGGGCTCATTTTTGATCACAGGGTCACGGGCCTCGGGGGCTCTCCTGGCCAGGCCTCATTAGGACCTCACTGGTCTGCTCACTACAGATTGATCAAAGATTGATGAAATGGCTCTTCCCTTCGCCAGGGCCAGATGGTCATTCTTGCATCAAACAGAGCTGGGCTGTGTCCCCACACTGGCCCAGCAGCAGGAAGGCGGGGCTTAAAGTCTGTGCAGGTCCCAGAGCACGATTCCTGGATCTCGGGGAGCCTCAGATCTTCTGAAACTTGCCTTTGGCTTCCCTCAGTCCTGATCCAGTTATTCTGGCTTCAGCTTCAGGGGAGAGTTTTTGTCTGTGTGCACAGCAGTGTGGGAGCCCATGTGTGCACGAGTCTGAACATAGGTGTGGGAGGCTGTGGTGACTATTCTTGGTTGTCAGCTTGGATTCTTCAGGAATTGACTAAAACTCAAGCAGCTGGGCACACTTGTGAGATTTTTTTCATAATGAAGTCATTTGAAGTAGGAAGATCCACTTAAATCTGGATCTTTGAGGTGGGAAGATCCACCTTTAATCTGGGCTGCTTCTTCTGCTGGCGGCCTATATAGAGAACATGGAAGAAGGAAGCTTGCTCTCTTTGCTGGCTGACCTTTGCGCTCACTCACAAGTCCATTCCTTCATTGGCATTAGAACTTACTTCCTCAGGATTCTGGCACACACTAAAGACCAGTTGAGACACCCAGCGTCACAGAATGAAAAACTACTGCATTCTTGAACCTTTGTTTGTAGGTAGACTTTGTTGGACTATCTGGACCACAGCCTGAAAGCTACTCTAATAAACTGTACATAAATGAATGAATATATATTTATATATCATCCTATAAGTTCTTCTTCTTTAGAGAACCCTAACTAATACAGAAACAATGAGAAAATAAGCATTTATGTGCTTGTGTGTACACAGGTGTGGGATACCATGGGCACATGTGCATGTGTGTACACAAGTGTTTATATAAGTACCAGACCATGTGTACATGCGTGGATGTCTACACAGGTATGGGATACCATGTGCATGTGAATATACAAGTGCATATATAAGTACATCAGACTATGTTCACATGCATGAGTGTGTGCATTGGTATGGGAGACCATGGGTACATTTGCATGTATGTGCATATCATGTGCATGTATACCAAGCACACAGGAATGTGGAAAGTATTAACATGCCATGTGTGTGATGTTACATGTAATAATGGTTATTTCTAGATATATTTATTTTATGAGTTTGGGTATTTTGCTTGCATGTATCTCTGTGCAACATGTGTGCCTTGTGCCTGGAGGGCTCAGAAGAGAGTGATGCATCTCTTGGATCTAGAATTATAGATGGTTCTGAGTCACCATCTGATTACTGGGATCTAAACCCAGGTCCTCAGCAAAAAGAAGTGCTCTTAACTAATGCTTATTGAAGAAGTGCTCTCTGATGGTTACTGTTAACTCTCAATGTGACAGAATCTTGAATCACCTGGGAGAAGAACCCTTGGGCATGCCTATGGAGAATTATCTTGATTATGTTAAGGTGAGAAGACCTTCCCACCGTGGGCGGCACCACTCCCTGGCTAGGATAAGTGTAAGTGGAGAAAGGGAGTCGAACAACAGTATTCATCCACAGCTCTCTGCATCTTGGTTGTAAATTCCAGGTGACCATTGGCTTCAAGCTCCTGCTGCCTTAACTTCCCAGCCATGATAGACAGTACACTGGAACTGCAAGCCAGGATAAGCTTTTCTTCCCTAAGTTGCTTTAGTCATAGTATTTTAACACAGCCATAGGAGAAGAAGCCAAGACAGCACATGAGAATATAGTATATATCTTAACAGTATTTTTCATGTACTGGAGCACACACACTATGAACTCATGCATGACAGCTATATATGTGATGACTGTAAGTATGAATGTGATGGCTGTGTGCACGCCTATGCTTGAGTGTGTCACCTGCACACATGTGGGCAGTGTGAGTAGAAGTTCCTGAACCATTGATAGAAAGACCTCACTTGATCACTTAAGCTGGTCTGGGCTCTAGTGCTGCTCTTAACACAGCTCAGGGACGTAGCACCGAGTGTCTGCACACAGAGCCAACCTTATACAATACTCACTTGGGCAGCCAGCGTGCAGGGGAAAGGTCTTTGGTGGACAGCACTATTTTTTTCAATAACCAGTTCTGTGTTTGGAGGTTTAACTAGATGATGTGGCTTTCTTTCCCTGTGGGATGCATACCGAGCCCTTCATTGCTGTCTCTGTGCAGCATAATAGCCTCATGGAGACAAGCCTGTAACCAAGAGAGGCACTTTCACTGGCTGTGGCAGGGCCCAGTTCATGGAGGCACCTTTGGCTTGCTTTATCAAGGTGGCTGAGAGACAGGTCTTCTCTGCAGATCCCCATTCTAGCCACTGTGTTGGCGACGGCTAAACGTCAGAATGGGTCCAGCCCCAGTGCATTGCCCTTTCTTAGGGAAAAGAGGTCATGCTGCCCCTTCTTGAACAAGGAGGCCTTGCTGATGCCCTTCCCAGTGGACATGGTTTCCCAGACCCTGGGACTTCCCTAGTTCACTGTACAGAGGGGGTCTTGATTGGCTGGCCACTCTGCCTCAGTTTCTTTCTCTGCAAAGTGGGAATGCTATCAATCAGCTATAGTGGTGAGTTTAGCTACACTGCCTTGGTTCTCGCCAGGTCGCACCTGTGCACCCGCCAAGTAGCAATTTGGGTTCACAAATGGGAAAACAAACACACACACACACACACACACACACACACACACACACACACACACACACAGACACACCAGTCAATTTTAAAATGCCTTGGTTATCTCAAAGGCTGGGCACCTAAACCTTCCCCTGCTACCCCAGGCTCAGTTGGGGAAGGGGCCAGTGACCACCCACCTGAATTCTCACATGGCCGGTTGGCTTTCTCTCCTGCAGCTCCTGTGACCCATCCTTCTCCCCAGAGTCGTGGAGATTCTCTGTCTCCTTTTTCCCAGTTCCTAGCCTGCGCAAATCTAAAGATCCTACCCCATCTCCCTTTGCCCAGTTACTGGCCACTAGCATCTTTATTGATTGATTAAATACCAACTGGGGACAAGGACCTTCAGCATTTGGACACACAAATTCCCAATTAAATCAAAGCATTAGAACCAATCCCCAACGATCATCTCTTGCTGGAGCCATGGTATCGATGGGATGAGTGAATGAGTGAGTGTAGAGGACAAGGAGGGGCACGGGTAGAATTCTGCCCTCACGTGCTCTTACAGTGAGTTGGCCTCCCTTGCTCTTCCCATAGTGGCTCTGGGCCTGGGCCCTTGGCAGCTCTAATTAACTGGCCTCTGTACCCAAAGAGGCCTTGTAGAGGAAATCAAAACCTGGCGTAGAAAGAGGATCACTAATATGTCTGAAGTGCTAACATGAGACCAGGCCTGCAGCCCAATCCCCAACCAGCCAGATCAGAAGGATGCTGAGCAGCGGGCTTGACTCAGTTCCCAGTGGGCTCCAGGGCAGGAAAGAGAGCAGAAGAAAGCAAAGCCGGGTCTGTTTATGCTCCACCGGCTGGAGGTTTATGGGTTGGTAGAGGGAGGTGCTCCTCCCATCGTGGTGTTCTCTCTCTCTCTCTCTCTCCCCCCCCCCCGCCTTTCTCTTCAGCTGCCCCAAGCGTTCTTTCTTGAATGCTAAGTTGTGAGGAACACACACTGCCCAGCAGGGTCTGTTCATCTGGGTCAGCTGTCATCCTTGGTCCTCCATGGCACTAGGGTGACCACTGCTTTCAGGAGGTACCTCTATGCAAAGCAAGCTAAACATGGGGCTGGTGAGAGATTCCCATGCTGTCGTGGTCCTGAGCTCTAACCTCAGAGGCCATTCAGGGGCACTCAGAAGACCTGGAACTTCTTACTAGACTTTCTGCCTCATCAATGGCCATTGGTGCCATCAGGGTGTGCCAACACCCTCCTCACTGGCTCTCACAGGCTTCAGACTCTTCCCCGAGCTTCTTAAAAGTCTACTGGTGGGGCGACCTCAGTTTCCTCATCTGAGAAACAGACTGTGCTGCTTGCTGAAAGGCCTGCTGTGTGTTCCTAGGAAACAACATGGCATGAAGGTTCCAACCAGATCCCTGGCATCCCTAGAGCCCACGTGCTTGGGCATGACCTATGGGGCTGCCTTGAGCAGACACATGTCACCATTGCATCTGCCTGTGTAGGCAAAGAGGCAGAGGCCAAGAAGGAAGGCAGCTAGTAAGGCATGCAGCCCAACTCCAGATGGCCTCTACCCACACTGTCTCAGCCACCATCAGAATGAACTTAGAATTCAGTTTCAGTTTAGTCAAGGTTAGGATAGATGGAGTGTGGACTGGTGTGGGGGTCTGAATAAGGATGGCCTCTGTCTGAATGCTTAGTTACCAGGAAGCTACACTCTTTGAGATGGACTGGAAGGATCAGGAAGTGTGGTCCTGCTGAAATAGGTGTGACCTTGTGGGAGGAGGTGTATCGGTGAGGGTGGGCTGGGGGGTTTCAAAAGCTCACACCAGGTCTAGCGCCTCTCTCTCTCTCTCTCTCTCTCTCTCTCTCTCTCTCTCTCTCTCTGTTTCTGCCTGCGGATCAGGACAGAACTCTCAGCTACTGCTCCGAAGCCTCTCTGCAGGCTGCCATACTCCCTGCCATGATGATAATGGACTAAATAAACCTCTGAAACTGTATGTTAGCTCTTAATCAAACTCCTTCTTTTGTAAGAGTTGCCTTGGTCGTGGTGTCCTTTCATGGCAATGGAACAGTGGCTAGAGCACCTGTAATCTAGGATATTAACAACACTCTGTGCTCCCAGCTGCCCTGACTCTGCTCACCCCGTCACTTGGATCAGGAAATGGAGTCTCAGATGCACCAAGAAGCTTACATGGCCAAGCACCACTGTCACCCAAATGCTGGGCTGGCCCAAGGGTCCCAGGCAGTGAATCTCTGAGTTCAGACCCTCAGGCTTCAGAGACTCTTTTTACTCCAGCAGGGGCCCAGGCTCAATGGCAATGTGCTGTGGGCAGGGACTCAGGCACCTGGACTGTTAGGTGGAATGTGTACCTAAACTAAAGCTAGAGGCCGACGATCTGTCACCTGTCACTCCAGTCCCAGAGACAGTAGAGCCAAGTGCAATTGCTTACCATGAGTCCCAAAGACCCGAGCAAAGCTGTGCTCACACCAAACCAGGATCCAATGCCTTTAGCCTGGGGATGTTTTCTGAAAGCTACTATCTTTTCCTGAAATCAGAATAGCATATACACACATCACACATACACACGTAAACACACACACACACACACAATCCAGCCCACTAGACATTTTGAGACACCATGACCAAGTTATAACAGCCTTCTAAACACCAACCAACAAATAAACAAACCAAAAAAACTAGAAATGAAGTCATGCACAGCCTGTTGTGGGGTGAATCATGATTCCTGGAATGGAGTTGGGGTCACCTATATGGGCAGGGACAGTCCCTGAGCTCCAGATGCTTCCCAGGCAGAGTCTGGGGAGTGTATGCCAGAATAGCACTGGAGCAGAGTCAGTGTAGCACAATCCAGAGGCTCTGTGGGAATGCCTAATTGGGAGTCAGACTGGAGAACCACTTGTATAGGAAGCCAGAGATATGCCCAGAGATTTAGATGTCCTGGTGAGAGATGGAGTGGTCACAAGCAGACATACATAGGGTATAAGGAGGACACCTTCTCTGAGGGCTGGGACACACAGTGTGGTAGGTTTGGTATCAAGTTTAAAGTCGAGTGAAGCAAGATCCCAGGTTTGAATGAATGAAAGGAAGTGGGTGAGGCGTCTCAGGAGGCTGTGACCCTGATCCTGACCCCTTGGATGGGAGCCACAGATCTCAGGCTCCCAGGGTTTCCCAGCAAGATTCCGTGAAGGGCAGTGGGGACTCCAAATAAGGCCATTCGGGGCTGCTCATTCATTGACTTACTTATTAAAATCAGCCATAATGTTCAGTTAAGAGCCCCAGCTAGAGTAAGCTAACTAGAAGGTTCACTGGCTGCCTTTGGGGGTAGTGAGTGCCCCATTGCCAGGGGAGTTCAAGTGAATTATGCGTGAGTTATGGGATGGGAAAAAGGACAGGAACCTCCAGGATTCTCAGTGTAATGTATCCCATTCCCCAGTTAGGTACTGTAGGATCATTTCCAACACTGGTACCTACCCGCCTTGGGAGCTTAGACTTTCTCTGGATACCCCTGCAGACCCCCACCATTTGGAAGAGCCTCCTAGGATCTTCAGGTCCCCTCCCGTCCTCTACCTTCTGATTAAGGCTTACCTGTTAAGCAATTCTTTAGCTGTGCTCTGAGTCTCCTTAGGGTCCCAGGGACTGTCTACCTGACTGCAGCCAGGCCTCAGCTCAGCAGCTTCAACAGGAAGAAGTAGAAACTCAACGGGGAGTCTTAAAAACAAGTGGCCATGCTGGGCTTTCTACTGGGGTCTGGTGGGCATGTCAACTGGCTTTTGACACCTAAGATGGAGGACCCCCAGACGGGACAAGGAATGACAGCAGGGCTTGGATTGGGGGCAGATACACATGTGCAGTAGGAGAGATGATGTACCAGCTCCTTGAGACCTCTTGTGGGCACCTAGAATCCTGAGGTAGTGGGTGCTGGCCCATGAAGCTGGGTGAGTGAGTGAATGGATGATTGACAGGTGTCAGGAAACAGACTATCTAGAAGGGATGAGGACCGCACTGTGGACAGCTGTGAGTAGCAGGTCAGATTGGAGTCTGGGTGTCCTGGGGACTGTCATACTGACTGAGGGGAGGACCAGCTCAGCCTAGCATTATGGAGACAAGATGGTTCTGGAGGCTAGAGCAGGTAGAGGTTGAAGAAAGGAGGCCTGTTACATGCTGGTCAGGTGCATGAGCCTCTAAGCCAGCAGTTCTCAACTTGTGGGTTGTGACATCTTGTGTGGAGGGGATAAATTACCCTTTCACCAGGGTCACATATCAGATATCCATTGTATCAGATAATTTACATTATGATTCATAACAGTAGCAAAATTAGTTACAAAGTGGCAACAAAAATAGTTTTGTGGTTGGAGGGTCACCACAACATGATACACTGTAACAAAGGGTCGCAGCATTAGGAAGGTTGAGAACCACTGCTCTAAGTCAGGTGTGGCAGAAGAGAGGCAATGGGAAGCTACAGCAGACAATGTGTAAGTGGCCCAGAACCTGGGCTTGATTTTGGGCTCAAGTCTTATGGGCTCCATGCCCTTCTCCTCGCATCCATCTACAAGTTGTATATGCATGTGCGTGCATGCGTGCGTGTGTGTGTGTGTGTGTATGTGTGTGTGTGTGTGTGTGTGTAAATGTGTTCATATGTAGGTCAGACATAGATAGCAGTAGATGTTAGACATCTTCTAATATTCTCATTATTCTTCTTATTATTTTGTTAGGTGGTCTTTGGCTCTTAGAAAAAACATTGTCAGCCCAGATGAAGAATTTTCACTTAAATTTGTGACTTGGGTCTGTCTTAACTCAGAGGCCAGGCACACTCAGATTTAAGGATGAGGAAGCTACTGGAGGTGGCTGGTACCTGTCCTAAGTGACAGTGGTCCAGTACCTGTTCTAGCTAACAGGTTTTTTTCTTACTTGCCAAGGAGACTGATTCTACAGAGGTTTGTCTGAGGCAGACAGATCCCCTTTGGCTGGCTGGATCTGCTTCTTCCTTCATACAGGGACCCCCTTAAATCCCAGAGTGGGCATAGGGAACAGGGGATAGAAGACAAGGGACGGGGGCAAGGGATGGGGGCAGGACAGCACCTTCCTTTTCAGCTCTCCCACATCAGGGTAGTTTGGACTCCGGACTCAGAGTACCTATACTTCTCCAGCAGGGGTCACCCCTGAGACCTGGAACCCGTACAGGGGACTAAAGCTGTTCTGAATTTCCGGGGTTTCAAGATGAGATGGAGTGGGGGGACACCATTCCAGAATTCTATGAGACTCACTCTTTCTGGCAAAACCACCTTGACCCCCAATCTGGGAAGGGCCTTACCCTCAGCCTCTGTGTACTAAGAAGGAGCAGAGGCCAGCCAGGAAGAGATGCCCTGCCTGGGTGACTCTCAGGCCCCACCAACTCACACTTTTTCTTGCTGTTAGAACTCAGAAAGAGGCCACCTCACCATCCTTGAGGTCATGAACTACAAGAACGATCCAATGGGGCCAGACAAAGGGGGCCATGCGAAGGACCCCCAGAAGCTCTCTGCCCTGGATACCAAGGTACCATCAAAGATGGCTTCTTTCACATTCGTTGCACATGGACACACTGCAGCTCCTCAGCCCATGCCTGTTTTGAGTCAGGCAATGCCACTGGAGGCCTTAGAAGAACCTGGCCTCTGCTCAGCAGCAGTGGGTGGTCCAGAGGCCGGCCCTACAGAGGCTCACGCAGACCCCATGCTGCCGGGGGTGTGGGGTGTGGGGGTGCGACTGGCTGGGAGGCAGCTTGCTCTGCAGCCTGAGACCAATATTATATATTTAGGCAGAGTAGGTGGCTGCCTACTTGGTGTGATTTCACAGGCTCTGGGGGGCCCCTTCCAAGCCCCAAAATACCTCCTCCACCTGCTTCCTGCTGTAGCAGTCCGTGATAAGAACAGCTTTCTATTCCCGAGCTAGAAAGCAGGCTAGCAGCCCCGTGCTGGAGTTGATTACCGTTGAATCAGGTGTGTGTTGGATCTGAGGCCTGGTGAGGAAAGGCCTGGCGTGGACTTCCGAGGCACTTGTGTCTCCGGGAACCATGGGTAGCCAAGCCTCCCATTCTTAACTGTGGATCCAGGCACTTTGCAAATGTTAGGGGTGCTGTAGGAGTCCTCCACATATCTGTATTGGTGACAGCGACTTGGGAGATGGACAGTCTCATGCATTCATTGTTGTGTATTCTGACACACAGAGAGAAGACGGTCCCTAAAGCATATGTATAAGCCGACTTAGCTGACCGAGCAGAGCATTTCAAGCTGAGGCTTCGTAGGTAGATAGGAGTTCACTAGGCAATGGCTGGAGATGATGCAGTAAGATGGGCTAGTGGGATGGCTCAAGGCAACCTGGGGCTTGGTACCTCAGAGTGCCAACAGTAGCTAAGAGGAAAGCCAGCAAGACAAAAAAGAAAAAGAAAAAACAGAGCAGGCAGGAGCCAGCCTTCTGTGCTCAGCCAATCCATACTACAGCATCTAGGTCTACAGGTTAGGAAGCTCGATGGCCAACAGAAGCATCCCCAGAGTGTGAGGCTTGGCCCCAGAATGGAGGCAGGTTGGAGGCTAGGACAATAGACTCCAGCTGACCCCTCTCACCTCAGCTTCCCTATCAGAAGGCCAGACTAGGATTCCAGCCTTCTAGGAAAGGGCGAGTAACAGGCTTTGCTAGCCTTCATTGTTGGTATTATGTAGCCAGTGAGCAAGCTGCTTCATCCCTAAGGCACACATGTGGAGACATCTGGCCTTGGAAAGTACGGAAGTCTTTTCTTTACAGCTTGTGGTCTTGTTCACCACTGTAAATTCTACACTTGTCATCTTTCTGTGTCTTCAGTGTTAACAAGATCTGTCTATGCTGGTGGGACTGTGTTTCACCGATGGCATGCTTAATCAACAGAGCCTCTCACTGGCTGTGGAGTACGATGGGACGGTTAGTGTTGTCAACTTGATAGAATCTAGAATCGCCTCTGAGACAGGTCTCTGGTCAGACCTGTGGGGATCCTCTTGACTGCTTTAATCAAGGAGAGAAAAACTGTTCACAGTGGGTGTCACCATTCCCTAGGGCTGTATGAGTGGAGAAAGGGAGCTAAGTGGCAATAAGCCTTCATCGATTCCTGATTGTGGATATGATGTAACCCGTTGATCCAAGCTCCTGTCACCTTGTCCACTGCATTCTTGAATTATGAGCCAGAAAATCGCTTTTGTTGGGATATTTTATCATGGCAACAGGAAAATAAACTAAGAGGTAGGTCATTGCATGTTTGCGTGTTTGTCTGTGAACAATTCTCTTCCTCACTGGTGGATATAGGGTTTTTTTTTAAAAAAAAAACTTTTGTAGCTAATGTTGGAACAGATATCTCAAATAATTCATGTCATAGACAGAATGACCCTACCCCCCACCCCCACCCCCACTCTGAAATCTCAGTCCAAGGCTTCTAACTATGGTATCTGCTGAGGCCAAAGGAACTCTGCAGGCATAATGGTTAAGTTCTTGAAGTAGAACATTGTTCTGCGTTTGGGGGTGGGCCCATCTTCACTGTTGAAGAGAATCCGTTTGTTTAAACCCAGAAGCTGGTGAAAACTTGTCCCAGCAGCAAGGAGACACTCATTCGCATCTCTGCAAGGCAGGCTTCTGGGACTGAGCCTGCGCAGTGGAAGGGCACTCTCCTTAGGGTTCTCGGTCTCTGTGAAGTTGCCTAATAAACAGACCTCACGAGTTCACACGTGTGATGTGTGCCCCATGGCTGCGTTGTCTCTCCATCGTTGCTGGGTATAGTCACTATTTTAAAAGTTTGTCAGTTTGGAGACAAAATATTATCAGCTCTTTAATTTGCGTCTCTTTGGATTATGCTAATTGCACTTCTCTGGCTCTGAGCCGCTCAGTGTCTCTGCCTGTTTTGCGGCTGGGTTTGTTGCCTTGACTTGAAATGCTTTTCATATTGTCTAAATAATAATCCTTTGCTTGTTTTAAGGGTTGCAAATATTCTTCCCAGTCTATTCCTTGTCTTTTTCAAACAGTGTCCTTGGTCAAAGAGAAGATGGGAAATGGCTTTTCTGGTGGAAGCTGTCAGCTTTTCTCTTTACACATTCTGGGTTTTGGAGTTTACATCGTAGATTATTTTTCTAAACAGTATAAAATTCACTTTCTTATTTTTGTCTAAAACTAGTGTGGAGCACTAAGATTTTGAGTGTAGGGACTGATGGAAGACAGGGATCTGATCTTTTCTCTTCATACAAGGAGCCAGTGTCTTGATTCCTTTGTTAGGAGGTAGTTTCCCGAGTTCGGCCATCTCAGGAACGTTCCACCTTGCGGGCAGGATCAAACTGAGTTCATGTCCCCAGGCCCCAGAAGCCAACTCGGATTCTGCTTCTTCTCAACACACAAGTCATAAATGTGCTGCCTTAATTGACTTCATGCTGCTCACCTGCTCCTTTGTTCCTTTATCATTCTAAATTCCAGGTCAGAGTCCAGGAGGGGACCTAACTGCAAAAACTGACCCAAGGACCCTGAACCCACCTAACCTAAGGCCCAGTCACCAACATTAACCTCCTTGTTCAACCCCTTGGTTGAACAAGCCAAAATACGATTGGTTAATGCACAGCCCACCAGTCCCCCTGCTTTGTGTTCCCATCCTATAAAAATGTTGCACAGTCTCCCTTTGCATCTTGGTTCAGATCCCAAAGTGGCCGTCTCCCTACAAGCAGAAAGTAAACTTTCATTTTTAAGCTTCTGGTGAGTTTTCTTGGCTTCCACCCCAAACCCAACACCTTTGTTCTATCCTCTCTTCATTGAACTGATTGTGTCTTTTCTTGAAAACCAGCAGACACACACACACACACACACACACACACACACACACACACACACACACTGACCTTTCACAGTGGTTGAGCTCTTCTGTACAACAAGTGTGGACATGGAGAATGGTGGGGACAAAGGAAGGAACAGAAAGATGGCTTCATCATGGGCAAAACATGCTGGGTCAAGGAAAAACTCTGAGGATGGTTTCAAATCTGCTTGCTTGAGTGAGCTTACTCAGTTCCCAAGACACAAGGTGGGCCGAGAGAAAACTGCATGTAATTATTTAAAATCTCTCACTGTAATAAGTAAGTAGGTTCAGGAAAAAAAAAACTTGATGGCTTAAAGCTAGACTGTCGCGTGCCCAGTCCCGTGTCTTGGTTTGGGAGCATCTGTGTACCTGTCTGACCTTCCCTCTGCACACCATGGTGACCCTGGGATAGGACCTGCTCTAAACACCTCATTTCAACTTAATTACCTTTTGAGCTACTGGTCACACCCTGGGAAATAGGCAATGACATTTGAGTACGAGCTATTTGGGTTGCTAGATACATTTCATTCTGTATCATTCAATACGCAAAGACCAATTGCATTCTCACAAGTCAGCCACAAACAAATAGAAATCGAAAACGGTGAAAACACTTCAAAGAGCTTGAGGAAATAGTTGGGAAGAGATTCAGCAAAACATACCCAGGTCCTTCTATACACTCAGACAATTTTTAATATATCACCCAAAGAGACTAAATAAATGATGAATCAGAAGACAGACACAGCATCGGGAAGGTGTCAGTCCTGTGGGATGGATGGAGGGATGCAGATCATCCCCAAGGAGGACTCAGTAAGGAGGACTAAGCAGATTCTGGCCATTTTCCCACACTGCAACAACTGCAACAACTGCAACAGCTGGAGGCTGGGACAGCAGGGACACAGCAACAACACAGCATGACATCCTTCACAGGGGGATCTGGTGGCAGCTCCAGGCCCGCTCTCTGCTGCCCCATGAAGACCTGGTTATTTCCACTTGCAGGTGAGATCAAACCTGGACTGGAGATCAAGAGAGACAGACCCCTGCTGATGGAGGGTTGTTGGCCAAGATGGAACTGGGGTCAGATGAACCCATCCCACCCTTGAGCGGGCATTCCCCCTACTTTGGTTTGAATAGGTATGGCCCCCATAGACTCATATGTTTGAATGCTTGGCCCATAGGGAGTAGCATTATTAGGAGGTGTGGCCTTGTTTGAGGAAGTGTGTCACTGTGTGGGCTTGCTTTGAGGTCTCCTATGCTGGAGCTCCACCCAGTATGGAATCCAGTCCCCTGCTGCCTGCCAATCAAGATGTAGAACTCTCAGTTCCTCCAACACCTTGTCTGACTGCATGTTGCAATGCTTCCCACCATGAAGATAATAGATTAAGCCTCTGAAATGTAAGCCAACCCCAGTTAAATGTTGTCTTTATAAGAGTTGCCTTTGTCATAGTGTCTCTTCATAGCCATAAAACCCAAAGTCAGACACCTCCCTTCTCCACTGCACTATGAATCAGTCCTGGGAAGCATCCACACTGGAGAGGGAAGGGCCTGCAGATCCTGAATCCTGCAGTCTGCCCAGCCCCCACCTATCTGAGGAGTCTTGCAGAATCACAGCCTCTGGCTTCTTGCCTTCTCAGCCTCCTCACTCCCTCTGTCCACTACAAGCATCCTTAGACATTTGCAGAGACATGTGCAGTGGATGCCGGTCAAGGATCTGGAAGGTCACCTGGAGCACCTGGAGGTCAGGCCTGGTACTTAGCAGGTGAGAAGCAGCCAATGCAGCAGCGAGGGGGCACAGGGACAGGGGACCAGCTCCAGCAGTGTCCCAGCCTCTGTGTTGGGTTCCACTGCCCTGCTGAGGCATCAGCCACAGGTAAGGAATAGGATAAAGCCCCAGGCTGACAGATACGAGAGCCTGTCCTTCATATGTCTTCCTACACCTCTGTATTATCCCTCTTTACTTAGGGACAGAGCCCATAGCTGCAATGAACTTAGTGTGGTCTGAGCCAGATCCCCATTTCCCACTTTAGAACTATCCACTGCACAAAGATGAATCCCCTCCTGGTACTTAGCAGGTGAGAAGCAGCCAATGCAGCAGCGAGGGGGCACAGGGACAGGGGACCAGCTCCAGCAGTGTCCCAGCCTCTGTGTTGGGTTCCACTGCCCTGCTGAGGCATCAAGCACGACCCTAAAAGACGACCAGGGGAACAGTCCCAGTTGTCTTCCAGCTCCTCACTCAACTCCAAGGGGCCCCATCTCAGCCTTCCCAAGCCCAGGTGGGGCCTAACTACAGGAATAGGAGAGTGACTGCAAAAGGTCTGTTGATTTCCCACTGTTCGGCTCTTCCGTATCCTCCTCTCCATCAGCTCATCCCACCCCTCCACCTCCCGTCTTGTCATTGGAATTCTGGCATAGAGACAATTTTAGGTTTTGGCTTCTTTAAAACAACACAGAAGTGTTATATGAATGCGCTTTCATTTTAATCCCAGATGGGGATGAGGAATGGGTCTTTGGACTGTCTGAAGCAGCTGACTATGATTTGCCTCGTGCTCTAGTGGTTCTGGGAACTTTTCAGAGGATGTACAAATGCAGGGCCCTGCGAGTCAGGCTTGGTGGTTGCTGTTTGTTAGTAGTTTTGCTCAAGCTGTTGTTTTCTTCTTGTGAACAAGAAGAAAGAAATTAGATTCAGGAATCTCTTCTCTCTCTCTCTCTCTCTCTCTCTCTCTCTCTCTCTCTCTCTCTCTCTCTCTCTCTCTCTCTCCTCTCTCTCTCTCCACCCCCTTCCTTCTTTCTCACCTATCTAGGGGGTAAAACCAGGAGAATAAAGGGTGGGAAAAAAGGACCCACAAAGTAGCAAAATCCAGCTACACTCTGGCCTGAAGATGAAGGTACTTGTTACAAGAATTTTCTACTGGGGTGGCATGGGGGTGCCAAGTAGCTCCCCTCCTATCCTTGCCAAGGTCCCAGTAACAAACTGAAGTTCAGTTCCACCAAAGTTCACCCTAGGGAACCAATGAGTTTGTTAGGCTTACTTATAGAGTAGTGGGTGAGGGGTTACAGGCAGGGATGTGGGTGCCTTTACAGTAGCCACAGTGGAAGATCTGTATACCAAGCATGAGGCGGGTGCTTTCCCATGGATGTATAAATAGAGTTCCCTCCCCTAGTCCTTGCCAGCCTATGTACTCCAGCCTCTCCCCCAGGCCACATACAATTAGGGCAGGACTGAGTGCAACTGGCTAAAAGGAGTGACTGGCCACTCACTGAGGGTCCCACATTCCCGTGATGTCAGCAGTGAACAAGGACAGCTATGATGATCATTTTGCAAGCACCACAACTGAATGCATGAACATGGTGTTGTCTGACTGAGAGGGTAGTGCTGTTCAACAGTAGGTGACCTTTGACCACAAAGACCTGTGACACACACTTGGGTCTGACAAGGAAAGGAGTCAATACCACCCAGGCCCTGCATTGCCCTCACTCCATGAGAGCCATGTTGCTACTTCTGAGTCTTTCCTTCCTCCCTTCCCATCCTTCACATGGGACATAAAAGGCTCTGGCATCTCAGTCTTAGTGGGGCTGCTTCATTCCTTGCCAAAGTGAAATAGTTCCCAAGGGCCTGGCGTCCCAGGTCGCTGAGAGGCCACTGTGTGTGCCTCCCAAGTCTGCCCATCTCTTCCCATTGCTCTCCATACCCATCAGCCTCCCGTCATTCTTCCTCACAAAATGCTCCACACCCCTGTGTACCTCAGGGCCTTTGCACAGCTGCTATTCCTGCGATATATGGCTTCCCGGTGTCTCATGGATTGCTGTCACTGTGCTACATGCTTGACTGGATTTTGCCTCAAAACCCCACCTTTGGACACTTGAGGCTACACTTAGGATGGGAATACCTGTGTGTAGCACCAGTCGGCTGGAATAAAGACTTTCAGTTGGCTATAACCATGTCTGAGTGGTCATCTCTGGTGGGTTCCTAGTAACACAAAGCAGTACATGGCCCATGGTAGGTGAGCCAGAAGGGCTTGTGAGGACTTCCTGGAGGAGGAGCAGAGCCTCCTGTCTGTTACCTTAGCTGGAACTCTTTTGGCTTCTGAAGGAGGAGGAAGCACACTCTGAGGAACTGGTGCCTGGTTGGAAATCATTGGTCCACTACCTTTCTTCTGGCTCAGGAAACAATCACATCATCTCCACTGAAGCTGTGTGTCCCTACAGCCGCCTTCCTGTGAGGAGGCTGTGCCCTTCTCCTGAGACTCTTCAGGCTTATGTCCCAGGGGTCCAAGTTCTGAAGCCTTTGACCCTTCAATCCAGCACTGGAGCTATAGAGATGAGATGAGCAGCAGGAAAGATGGAGTAGCATGTGTGCGTGTGCGCATGCGTACGAAAGTAGTCCCACGCCAGGCTTGGCTAACAGAAGGCTTGTTTGTTTGTCTGTATGTATGCCTCCTTCCTTCCCTGCTTTCCTTCTCCAGCAGTCTGCCTCTGTCTGTCTGTCTGTCTGTCTGTCTGTCTGTCTGCCTGCCTGCCTGCCTGCCTGCCTGCCTGCCTGCCTGCCTGCCTGTCTGTCTGTCTGTCTGTCTGTCTGTCTATCTATCTTTTCCTTTCAAATTTTGCTAGAGCAGACAGAGCCCCAGATCATGGCCAGGTCAGAGCTTGTGGTCTGGGTGCCAGAAGCCTGGGGGACCCCACACTGAGCAGCCTAGGGGTGGTGAAGGAAGGCCTGGCTGGCATAATAGGAGCCTGCCAAGCACCAAGCATCCTCTCAGCTTCCACCCAGTACCCAGCCAGCGTCCTCCATGTCCTCCCCCCGCCCATCCCCCCTCCCCCCCTCCCCGCTCCCATGAATTGCTTGTACCCATGCCTGGCTGGGCTCTTAAGTGCCTGGGATTCTGAATGCAGAGGAGCCTGGAGGCCCATTATGCCGAGCTTATGCGGGAATAATGAGGGGGAGACTCTGTAATGCGAGGCTGTGTCTAATAAAGGGAAATTTATTCAGTGCGTTCCAGAGGAGCGAGCACCGGCTGGCCTTAAAACAAAATTGCCACGTGCCAGTGCGGTATGCTTCCCAACAAGGGCTGGGTTGCAGCCACCCTTATCCTGAATTTAGCAGTGTGGGCCTAGAATGAGCTGAGATTGGCTGAGTTGAGGAGTCAGGCTAGGGAGACAACTGAAGGGCTCTCCTATTTCTATTTAAGACATGGGATAGTTGGGAGGGGGTCCATCTTTATGAAACATTTAGTTCTAGAGTAGAGGTTCTGGGGTACACTAGTATCGCGTATACCCCATCTCAGACTCTATTAAGCCTACCTGCAGCTGTGGGCGCTGTCCCTGCAGCAAAGAGGGGGTGATAAGGAGGTGTGGGAAGTCATATGAAGGACAGGCTCTCCTGTCTGTCAGCCTGGGGCTCTATCCTGTTCCTTCCCTGTGGCTGATGCCCCAGCAGGGCATTGGAACCCAACACAGGCTGGGACACTGCTGGAGCTGGTCCCCTGTCCCTGTGCCCCCTCACTGCTGCATTGGCTGCTTCTCACCTGCTAAGTACCAGGCCTGACCTCCAGGTGCTCCAGGTGACCTTCCAGATCTGAGAAAGGGCTGGCTGTGTTACCTGGACAGGGATCCGCTGCATACATCTCTGCAGGATGTCTAGAGGAGGCTCTCAGTGGACAGAGGTCATGAGGAGGCTGAAAGCCAGGAATCTACAAGACTCCTCAGGTAGAGTGGGGGCCAGCGCTGGGACAGACTGCAGTGCTGATCCTTCTGGGATTGCCCCGCCCCCAACCCTGGCACACTGACAATTGCCTTCACACCCAGACGTTACTACACAACCTGATTTAGGTGAGTCTCCTGCTGGCTTTTATCTTACCCAGGCATAGCTGGAGGGCACTACTCAAAGACTTTTCAGGGTCCCCACAGGCCTTCAGAGGATGTCTGGTCCCTGCTTGACTCCTACCTTATCTTATCATAATATCATAGGGATGATCGTTCCTAGGCTCTCATACCCGCCTTGGTTCCCCACTGATTGCAAAGTAGGGTCTAATATGGCAGCCCACCTGCTCCTGGCAGCATGCCCTGGCTCGGGTCTGTGGCAGAGGTCTGCCACCCAGGCCGTGTTTAGATATCTCTCTCAGCAATCTAACCCTGGCCATGCTGGCTTGAGGTCTCCCATTGGACCTTGGGTTTTAATAGGCTGTGATAGTGTCTGCTCTTCCAGTGGGTGGGCCTCGCAGTGTTCACAGAGTTGGGTGCTGACAGCAGATTTGCCGAATGGATGGGAAGGGAAACAGAAGCCTCGGTAGGCAGGGAGCACAGTTTTGTCTCCTGTAGACTAAAACCTACGATGCCTGCCCAAGGCAGCCTCAAGTTGGGACCTGGCTCTGAAAAGTTGGCTATCTGGGTGGTTCTTCAGCCATCATCCTTGTCTTCATTTAACGAAAGCCCACAGTAGCTGTGGCCTCGGGGCCCCAACCATGCTTCCCACAAGTCACTCCTTGCTGTTTCAGCACAGAGCCAGCAGATTCTAATGTGGTTTACTGACTGGGAGTTTGTGTCCAGGAGGCTCAGCAGGTCTCATGAGGTCACAGCACAGGGCTCTGGATGGGGGGAGGGGCGTCCTGCTTCCCACCAGCTGTTACTCAGCGAGAGTCACAGTCCAGCTTGTCCCCATTTCTGTGGGTGCCTATGTGTCAGGTCCCTGTGTCTGCAACATTGTAATCTGTTTCTAAAACATGACCTCATGATCTCATAGGGAAAAATCAATGAATATTTACTAGCCTTGCTTTTTTTTCCCCCCTTAAAAATTGCAACTTGGCTGTCTGGTTATTAAATCTATTTTTATTGTTACAAAAATGCCTTCTATCCATTAGGATGAGGGCAGCCTGGGGCTACAGAGGAGCATGCCTCACTCACTGCTGTAGAAGGAGGGGCCTCAGAGACAGGCTTATGTGCCAGTGGGCAGGTATGCCAGGCTGGGGTGGAGCCCAATCCCACAGCTCACAAACGTTTTGGGAGGATGGGCCTCAGGTTGGGTTCAGTGCTGGGTAGGGATACCCCCATTATTCTTTCGTGGGAAGCCTGACTTTATGGGGGTTGGCTTTCCAGGTGCACCTGCTATGAGAACCTACATGTACCTGACTTTTGAGGTCACAAGTTCCCATACCTCCTGTTGAAGAGCTAAGTGCTTGGATCCAGTGCAAGCCTCAGCCCTTGATAACGTCCACTCATGCTGTGGGAGAGCTGGGGCAGGATGGAAAGAACCACAGGGTCACCCTTGTGACACCCCACCCCACCCCCCGCACTGGCCAGTGGCTTTCTTTTCTTCTACAAGCTGCAGGCTCCATGTGATGGCTACTATCTGCCCCCAAAGCCTGAGCAGAGCTCTCTACAGACATGGGCAGAGGACTCTCCGAGACCAGGGATTAGGTCTTTCTCGATGACTGGTCTGTATCATACTTATAAGGCTCAGGACCCAGGCCAGGAAAAGGACATCCAAGCCTAGGACACTGGACATATAGGCTGATGGCTCCCTTTTCCCAGTTGAGGGGTTACCTCTGGGCACTGGTATGTCATCTGCAGGAATTTTTGTCAATGGACATGGGTATAGGATCTGTCTCCTATGCTGCATTCCCTGTGTGTTTGGAAGGGACCTACAGAACTCCTGGCTGGCTGACCTGTATCCCCACTGCAGACTGACAATGACTCTCAAACCCTCTGATGGTCATGGACTCAACTGTCCATCAACTCCTTGTTCTTTGGCACCTAAAAGGCACCACACTCTGATACCCCACTGCTATTTGTATCCACAGTAATGATACATAAATATCAGCTTGTAGAGTGTTTGGATGGGTTTGTTCTCTGAGGTCTAGGGTGGCCATTATTTGGGCCTGGATGTCTGGCTTAAGGAGAGGGACATTGGTGCATGGCAGGGTTGATGAGAGGACCATGGGCAGCCCAGCACTCTTTAGCAGCCTTTAGTGAAACCTTGAATACCTGAGCCCATCTGAAAGAAGCCTTGACTTCTGAATTCCTGCCCCTGGGGCTTGGCTTCTGCTTGCTTAAGGCTGTCTTTTCTCACTATGCCTGGGGCTTGTCAGTAGTGGGGTCAGAGTGTTTCTAAGTCAGCATGAAAGCCAGGGGCAAGGGGGTTTCAGGTTGTAGGAAAATGATCTTACAATGTCATGTAATGACTGTAGGAGTGAGACACTGACACTCCTGAGAGTAGAGATTAGAACCAAGCCACCACTGCCCCATCCCTGTCAGGAGATTTTCCAGTTACCACTGCTCCCCAGAGGCCAAAGTGTAGGCATGCTAAGTAGAACCAGCCTTGGGAGCCTGTGGTTGGATTTTAAGTGTCTCCCAGAGGCCCATGGGTAAAAGTCTGGTCTCCAGCCTGGGACTGTTTTGGCCTATGGAAACCTTAGCAGGTGCGGTCTAGTGGGAAGTCATTGTGCCAATAAGTGTGCTCTTGGAGGTTAATGGGACACCAGTCTCTTTCTTGCTTGCCCTGACTGTTCTTCCATTTCCCCCAGCAGCTGGCCAACTGCTGACTGAATCATTTGAAACTGTGATCTGAAGTCTGTCATGTCGGTGGAGAGCTGAAGCTCATCTTCGGTGAAGCCCCAGCTTGACCCTGAACAGCATCCTATGGGTCACAGCCAAGTGATGATAAAAGCACGGTAGCCAACATGCTGTGGTTTAGGCTAAACTATGTTTTGAATAGAGCAGCTCCAGACAGGGCTGTCTGCTTGCTACATTCTACAGCACAGTGGTAAAACAGACAGCTGAGGAAACATGCAGGGCAGCGGTGTGGATGGACTGCCTGGCAGCATCATGCTGCATCCTTGTCTCCAGTCTGTCCTGTCCCACACACACGCACAGCACGGCCTGTCAGCCTCCCCACAGCACACAGGTCCAAGCTGGGAACAGAAAGCAGGGTAAGTTTATCCCTGCAGCTTCAGGACTAGGTAGGACTGCAGCACACACACACACACACACACACACACACACACACACACACACCTCCCCTGGAGCATTCTTTCAGCTTCTCAAGGTAGTTACTGTTGGCATTTCATCTAGGCTCTGCCCCACAGTTACCTGGCACAGCCAGGTGTGCCTGACTCACTCACTATAAAAGGGGCTGCTTGCCCCCTCCTCACTCTCTTGTTCTCTTCTCCTCTTGCTCTTGCCCCTTACCCTCATCTCCCTCTCTCCCCATTCCCCTGCACCTGCCTTTCTTTGTCTCTGTTACCCCCTCAACTCCCCTCGCCATGCCCTGAATAAACTCTACTCTACACTATACCATTTGTGGATGGTACCTCAGTGGGAAGGGCCGCCTCAGCATGGGCCTGCAGTGGCTCCCCCTACCCCTACACCATTCTGTGCCTCCATGAAACATATTCCTTCCTTCTTATCTTTTTATAAAACACGACATTCACCCTTCTTCACTCTGGAGATGGATTGCACCACCTTTGTGATCTCAGGTCTCCACTCAGTCCCTTGAGCTGTGGCTCATTTTATCCCGGGACAAGGACCAGAGACCATCACTCGGTGGAAACCAAGTTGTCCATCTCCTCCCACCTGGTCTGAGGTCCCTGCTGGATCTTGGGAGTGTGGGCTGAGAACCAGGATGTGCTTGGTGGAGGGGTGGGGACAGTGGTGTCCTAGATGCAGGTGGCGGTGACCTGGGGATAAATGGTTTTAGAACTCCTCTTCCTTCCTACTTTCTTCCTTCCCCTCCCGATCCACCCGTCTCTCCCTTCTACTTCTTCCTCTCCATCCTCTTCCTGACCCTCTAAAGCTGGGAGCCAAGATAAATCCTTCCTCTGTTCAATTGTCTCTGCCAGGCATTTGGTCACACTGACAAAGCAACAGACACACAGCTGAGTCACCCTCAGAGCCAGGAAACTAGCTCTCTCCTGAGATACCTGAGGTGAACCTTGTCTCCCCCTGGCATGTGAGGCGCATGAGAGGGATGCCAGGAGAACCAGGTGTCCAGCTGACTTTAGCAGACCCACCCATGAGAAAAGACAGGCTGGATCCAGCTCCACTTTCTGGTTTTGTGGTTGTCTGAGAACTCAGGACAAGGCTGCCCTGTTGATCTCAAATGTAATTATTTTTTCTCAGAATTATTCATTCTTGAATAAAAATGAAATAAGACCTTCAGAATAACAGATGGAATACTTTTTGACCTAACATTAATATGCCACCAGGCAGGCAGAAAATGAATCAGTAAGATTAAAGACATGCAGGGCTCAGGAGAATAGCCGCTGGGGGCGTGGCGGGGGAGGGGCTGCTCCAAGGATATTTATTTGCTCTGACATTAGGGCATTAAGCTGGTGCATATGTAATGCCACATAAAAATGACACCGGCAGCACATTCCTCAGCTGGCACCACTGTCCTTGTCAGGAGTCCTCCCAATTAACATCGGAAGAGCTGCCTCCCAGTCCATCCCGGAAGCTTGAGCCTGGGCATCTGATGAAGGCCCATCTGTCTTGGGAGACTTAATTGGGGAGGTGGAGGCGTGGTATCATGGAAAGACGCACAGGAGAAGGAGGTGGGAAGCAGAAAGTGGGAGAAACAGGCATACCCATTCTTGACAGTTCTACAGCTATTCAGCAGTGGCCCTCACTGATGACCCATGAGGCACCCAAGTGGCAGACCCCAAGGGGATAGGACATGGGGCCAAGATCCCTTCTCACAGACCGAGTCTGCTCATGCAGTGGATCTTGGGGACACAGGGCTTACCACAGCCATCCCGGTGAAGACTTGGGAGGGAAGGTCCCCCTAGCTTTGATTACGGATCCTAGGGTCAGGTACATCACGGTACAGACAGCTGAGAAACTCTGTTCTAGTCAACCTACAATCTGCATACCCACACATGTGCTAAGGCCCAGCCTTGGGAGAACCAGTCTGAAGCCATGAGGGCTAGAGCTGAGACCAGAGACCCTGCCTGCCCAGCATCAACCCACAGAACCAAGTTAATTCTTCCAAGTTTCACTTTCCTGCCATTGTCCTGCGTAGTTGGATCACAAAGAGTCATAGCTCACAGTAGGGCTGGCTGTGGCGTGGCACCCTTTCTGTATAATATCCACTGTCTGCACACCCTACAAACAGCTTTCCTTACCAAAAGCCTTTTGACAGACAGCAACTAAGTGTGGGTAGAAGGCTATGCTCAGAGCGTGGAGAGCTAGGATGCCAAGCGGACCCTGGGAGACCCAGCAGCCTGACAGAGGACATGGGGTGGATTGTGGGTGGAGTGAGTGATGACCTGGCATTTGGCATTTTGTTGATATCCAAGCTGTTCAGTTTAAGGGTCACAGAAAGTTTCTTGTTCTGTCTTGTCAATATGAAAATATATATCATCTCTTGCTCCCCCCACCCCCACCCGGCCCTGGGAGGGCAAGCACTAGGCCAGACACTGTAAGATCACAGTGTCCCAGAAAGAGTGCCACACAGTCTCTAAGATCCTCTGGTTTTCGAGAAGCAGTGACAAGCACCCAAGGGATGGGCAAAGCCCCACCCTGACCTGCAGGAGCCTGCACCCCGCCCAGAAGTGACTCTGAGCCCACCTTATTCCCCTCTGCCAGAGGGAACTTCGTGTCTTCTCACCACATTGCTTGATTGTAACCTGTCTTGTTGCTGTGGCATGATATTTGACCAAAGCAGTGCGAGGAAGAAAGGGTTTGTTGTGGCTACTGTTTGAGTGTGCAGTCTATCACGATGGGAGGCAGGAATGTGAGGCAGCCGGTCGCACTGAGTCCCAAGTCAGGATGCAGAGGGAAATGAGCGTCCATGCTCAGCCATTTTCTCTTTCTTCAGTCCAGAACCTCCATCCCCAAGGAGGGGTGCCATCTATGCTTAGGGTGGGTCTTCACCCTGTGGAGGGGTGCCATCTACGCTTAAGGTGGGTCTTCACCCTGTGGAGGGATGCCATCTACGCTTAGGGCAGGTCTTCACCCTGTGGAGGGATGCCGTCCATGCTTAGGGCGGGTCTTCTAGTCTCACCTAATCTAGATACCTCACAGACAAGTGCTGAGATTTGTTTCCATAGCAATTCTAAATCCCTTCAAATTAACAGGATTTATGATCACACCTGGTGGACAGGATGGGCTTTGAGAACCTGCCAGGAGCCACTGCCTATGCCCAGACAACATTCTTCCTTCTGGAAATTTCTGCCCCCAAGACTCTATAACCACTCTTGCTTCTGTCCTCCAAGTGTGGCCCTTCTGCATTTGCTAGGACACTGTGAACCAACTCTACCCTGCCAGCAATGGCCTATCATCTGCCATGGAGGCTGAGAAGCTTCAAGAAGTTGGTTCTAGTGTCGGTGGCTTGCTAACCCATGACTGGACAGGAAGCTTTGCTGTCCTGGCTATCTTGGACAAGAAGGAGTAGAAGATCAACTAGTGATGTCTGTCCTAGGGGCACATAATGTCAACACAATGGGAGTCATCTTCACCATTGAGACCTTTCTTGGAAGACAGCAGGTCCTGGATTTTGTCATCCTGCCTTTTAAGATGCCAGTCTCAAAACCTTTCCTTGTAGACCCCATTGGAAGTTCTTTCTGGTGTCTAACCTATGGGTATACCGTAAGACTCTTCAGAGTCAGCCTTCTTGTTCTTTCCAGTAGACTCCTAGCCCTGCTCACGCCCAGTCCTGCCACACCTTTCTCGGAGTCTGGTTTCTACAGCTCTCTTCTGCACTGGGAACAATCCACAGCCCCAGGGAGCCACTAGCCTGCTTCTCTGAAGCACCGCACCTGCAGCCCATGCCCGGCACCACCCACTGCCAGCGGCAGCTCGGCCAGTATCTGCCCCGCAGAGAGTGGACTGGCCACTCCCAGCGGCAGCCAGACCACCCCTCGGGATGACTGGTGTGTTTCTGTCTGGTGCGCTGCTGGCCACATGTTGAAGCCAAGTCACATGTGAGGCCTTTAAGGGTCTGGATTTGTACAATATTACAGACTACAGAACCTCATATTTCATTGGCAATGCAAGGGCTGCTGCAAGCCTCCCCCCACGTTGCCATTAATCTTGGGTGAGGGAGGTTGGCAGCTCGCCTCTCCCTTCCCATGATGTGCCCTGCGGCCGGGCTGAAGAGCCTCTCTCCTGGCTTTTTCCATTTTCTTCCTAACGGCTTCAATATTTTAACAAATCCAAGTGCTGCCCAGACTGGTGGCAGCTTCTGCAAGCCAGCTAGCTGCTCTCTTCCTGCTTGGCCACAGGCATTAATTTAGTGGTCCATGAGTTATGGACTGCAGCTCCAGCCTTCCCTGTTCCCATGGGTGGAATCAGCCCCAGCTTCCTTCTACCACTGTGGGATGGCTTCTTTGTGACCTAGGACACAGGAGGTATAGGCCATGGTCTACAGGTCCCAGGTCCCCGAGCAGACCCTTGGCAGGATTCCCACCACGGCCACCTGTTTCTCAACTCGGAAGCACAAAGTCTTTAAGACCCCACCTCACCTGTTAAGGAAGTGCTTGGAACAATTCCGAGCCTGGGTTGACATTCTAAGGCTCAAGGAAGAACGTCAGGAGAGAATATCAAAGGACATTAAAATTGAGAGGGGTGGCTTCAGGCTTGTCCCCTTTGAATTGTATAGGCCCACCTTGATGCAGGATGACCTGAATTGGATAAGCTCACCTATGCAGAATGACCTTGACTTTTGGACAAGGCTGTATAGGCTCACCCAAGGCATAGGTTGACCTTTGATCTGGGCTGCCACAAACCCACCCTGAGGAAGGCTGGCCTTAACCTAGGGTTTGGGTCAAATGCATAGTTTCTCCTGGGGTTGTTCATTGACCTTTGCAGACCTATGGACACTTGACACTGCCACTTTTCAGAGTCAGTCCACGCAATGCCCTTCTTGCAGGCAGCTTCCTTCTGTCAACAGAAGTCGTAATTCTAACCTAAAAAGGAGTTCTTTGAGCCACTGGGATCAAACTGTAAACACACATTTTACAAACCTTAGAGGCCTCCTAAGAGACCAGAATCTGAGGCCGCCTGGGTGCCGTCCTTCCCAGCCCCAGATCCATGGGATTTTGTTCATTCTCAGCTAGAACCATCTTCTTGTGGTGGGTAGAAGAAAGCAATATGGGCCCAGGCTTCAAAAACTGGGTAAGAGTGGGTGTGGGTGGAAGAGGGGCAGGTGGTCTAGGCCTGCCTGTGGGATACAGCCCCATTTCCTGTGGACACGGAGATAATGAAGATGAGAAGGTCACAAGCTTGAGGAACATGCTAGGATGTCAGGATGCTGAAGAGGGGCCTGGGAGAGGAATGGACAGAGCCCAGGCTATGCCCAAAGACTCTTACAGGGAGCACTGACTCTGCTTAGAGCAGAAATGCAGAGGCAGGCTGGCGCTGGCCCTCAGAGAAAGCTCAGACAGCACTGCCCAGTCATGGCCAGATAAACAACTTATCCCTGAAAGTGGTCAGGGTGCTATGCCATAAACATATCAAAGTCATTTGGAACCATACAAACACGTGTACATTGAAAGCATAAGAAAACCTGGCCCAAGAAGTTGTAAGTTCCTCTAGACAGAGGAAAGGGTGCAAACTTTTGTCTGAACTCCGTGAAGAGGGTGACACCTGACATTGCAGTGACCACCTGGTGTGTGCATTGTCAAGGGTCAGACAGGCAGAGATACCTGTCCCAGGAGCTTCAAGTCAACTGCCTGTGCCCCACTCTGACTCCCCAGATAATGCGCCATCCGCCCTGTTTCCATGGAGGAAGAGGACACCCCTAGCTCTGTTCGTTTTTATTTCATGTTAGTCATTAATTTAAAAATTGTTTCTAGGGTACATACAAGCAAGACTCAGCATCCACAACATTTTTTGGTGTTTTGCATATTTTGGGTGACATTGGACTGAACTGAAACAGTGACTCAGTATCCCAAATGTCATAGTTAGCTGGGGCAGCATCTTCCCCATGTGGATAAACATAGAAATCCAGGGTGCAGAGAAGGATGAGGCCATACTGCTGAGAAACAAAAGCTGAATGGGGTGTGCTGGCACAGGGATTCCCGGAAGGAAGCCCTGGCTTTCTTGTTGGTTCCCAGAGTCAACACACTGTGGTGGGCTGCTGTCCTCCCTGCCTCCCTCTACCCTTACCCTCTGAGTGGTCCTGTGGTTCAGGTTAAGAGTCAGCCTTACTCTGGCTGGGATGAGAAGGAGAGACAGCTGATACCCTGGCCATCCACAAATGCCACTGCCAGCTCTCCCAGAGGCTTCTGGAAATGAGGGGAGGGATCAAACTGACCATGGGGTCAGGTGCCAGGAAAAGCAGACCAGGGGGACCATGGCCATCTATACAGGGCTAGCTGCTATATGTGTGGGGTGCCTCCGGTTGACCAGACCCAGCCATCAAATGAGCCTCCACACCTGCCCTAAGATGGGAGGTAAAGGCCAGAAGTCTCCAAGGGTGAGGTCCCTAGCCCGGAGTCTATCAGTCCTGCCTGTGCCTCCCTCGCTGTAGTGGCCGACATGCTCAGCCATGGGGGCTCAGCTACACAGTGCTTAAGCAAGGTCTTCGAGGTGACGCCGCTGTCACTTGCTTTGGGAGAAGGATGTCAAGACTCAGAGTCTTTAAGGAAGGACTGGACAGCAGGGCAGAGGTCCAGGGCTGAGGGCAGTGTGTGTTCATGCCTTTCTCAAACATCAATGAAGCCCAGAAAGCAGCTCGCCTCTGCAGGGCACTGGAGGCCTCTCATTGTGCAGACATTGGCTGCCTGGACTTCCCCAGCACACATCACTTGAGTACAGGGACCAGGGGCTATAGAAATTCAACACCAATGTGATTTCACATGAAAGCCTTGGACACTGAGGCAAGAGCTCTCAAGGCCTCACCGTCCAGGGGTCAGTTTCAGCGTGGTGCTACTATCACTGACATATTGCTAGAGAGAGTGGTGGCTAAGCGGAAGCAGTAAGGACTCTAGGCACCCTGTGACCCAGGTCAACTCTGTGTCCATACATTCCTGATTCCTAGCTTTTCTTTTATCTTAAAAAATAATATATATTTATTTATATATACATATATTCTTACATATGTATATGTGTGTATATGTATATATACATACATGTAGGATAACACATGCATGCTAAAGGAGGAATATGTATATATGTACATATTACATATACACACATTATACATATATATCCCATATATGTGTACATATTACATATATACACATTATATTATAATATATAATTATATTATATAATATATAATTGTATTATATTATATATGTAATATGTACACATATATGGGATATATATGTATATGTGTGCATATAATAATATATGTGGAATATATATGTATATATACGTGTGTGTGTATAGATATACAACCACAAACATATGGGATAACATATACATGCTAAAGGAGGAAAACTCTGGGTGTCAGTTCTTGCCTTCTCCCTTGAGACAAGGTCCTTGTGTCTCAGACTAGCTGGCCCGTGAGCCTCTGGAGGTTTTCCTGTCTTGGCCTCCCATCATGTTGTAGGTGCACATGGATTATAGATGCATGCTCTGCCAGGTCTAAGTAGGTTCTGGGGATCTGAACTCTCATTTCTCATGCGTGCACAACAAGTGCTTTACTCACTGAGCCGTCGCCTCAGCCTCAGCCCCTGATTCCTTCCTTCCTGGGCACATGACGCAGAAACCCCCAGACTCCTTTCCTTCAGGAGGGTCTGTGTGTCCATTTACTGACAGGAGGGAGAGGGATACACTGCCCTGAACCTTGCAGATGGCCTGTTGTCAGCACCCTTGTCCAGCATGGCTGAGCCCTGACCTCTAGGACCAAAGCAAGAAGCCTGAATTCTACATGAGTGAATGGGCTTTTGTTCTGGGCCTTGGAGACAGGGATGTTTCTCAGGGTGGCAGACAAGCTGACATATACATATGCCATGGAAGACACACAGAGAGGTGGGGAGGTGTCTGCCAATCCACCCTTGGAGGAGACAGTAGCACAGAAGCTGGGAGAAGGGCTATGGAAGGCCCATGTTGTCTCTTGAACTTTGAGAAAGTCTTTGCTTAGCTCCTCTAACAGGTATCTACATAGGAGAGAGAAGTTGAGTGTCTAGTAGATGAATCCGGGCCTGGTCTGTCTTCCGTTCTCTTTTCCTTCTTCGCATGCGTGTGTGTATGTGGTGTGTGTGTGTGTGTGTGTGTGTGTGTGTGTGTGTGTGTATGTGTGTGTGTGTATGCTGGATGTGTATATATGTGTTATGCATATGAGGTGTGTATGTGTGTGTATATATATGGTAGGTGTAACATGTATGTATGTGTGGTGTGTGTGTTTATATGTGTATTATGTGTGGCATGTGGATGTGTGTGTGTTTGTGTGATGTGTGTATATGGTATGTATGTGGGTATGTATGTACATATGGGGTGTAGGTGTTGGGTATATATATGTGTGGACATGTGGTGTATTTGAAGCAGGGTCTTTCAAGCAAATCCAGAGTTTGCTGACATGGCTAGTTCCATCAGTCAGTTTGCTCTCGGGATCTCCTGTCTCCACCTCCAAGGCTGGCGTTGTATGGGTTCTGAGGATTGAGCACTGAGGCTCTCTTGATCACTCATTAAGCTCTTTAACCACCAATCCTGTCCTGCCTGACTCTGCAGTTCTTAAAGTCACAGGCCCATTCTTCTTGGCAAAGACCTGGGCTCTCTGTGGTTGGTCTTAGCCCTGACCTTATACCGTGGGCTCACCCTGGAGGAGAAATGACTCTGCATTTCAGTTTTCCTGTTGGAGTCCAGGCTCTTGAAGGGGACAATTGCAGCTAAGTTGCTGGATTCTAGGGTCCCCCACATGCCAACATGGGGCCTCCTCAGCTGTTTTCCTACTGCCTCATGGCACCCCTGGGTGCTCAGGGTCATGTGACATGTCAATGACTTTCTTTTGAAAAAATGGAGAACTGAGGCTCAGGTCATTAGATCCCCAGTGAAATGCTGTTTCAGGGCTAGAATACCCCTGAATCACTCAGGAGGATGGGATTCCCACCTCAGATGTGCTGTAATCTTATGCAGAAGGTGGCCTACCCATTGGCCCTCTGTGACCTGCCTTCTTCAGATCTCCTAAAGTCAGCCCAGAGTGGTAACTATCTCTGTTGAAGCTGGGGTAACACAAGGCTCTATAGTTTCCATATTGGGTGCCTGGGTCTTAGCTGCTGTCCCTGTTGCTGATAAAACATCTTGACAAAAACAACTGCAAAGAGAAAGGGTATTTTGGGGTCATGGTTTGAGGGGGATGTCAAACATGGCAGAGAAGTCATGACGTAGGAGCCTGAAGTAGCCGGTAACATTGCATTTATGGTCAAAAGAGTACTTGGCCCATGATGGCTCAGTGTAGAAGGCATTTCTTGCCAGGACAGATGGCTTGAATTTGGTCCCTTGAACCCACAGAGTGGAAGGAGAGAACTGACGCCTACAAGCTGTCCTCTGATCTTCATGGTCCTGCTCCAGCACCCATGCATGTTTGCAGAGCCATGGACTGTGAGAAGAAGCTAAAGGTTTGAAGTCCCAGAGACCCTGAAGGCATGGCAGGAGCTTCTCCTGCTCCTGATACCAGGCCCTGATCATGTAGTCACAACCCCTCATAGATTTGTGGCCATCCATCACATAAGGGCAACACCCCAAACACTTCTGCATGTAAATGAGGCATCCCTAACATCTCAGACCAGGACAATAGGAAAAGAGATATGACCTGTGGTCACTTAGGCTCAGGACAGAGATCTCCATGCTAATGAGGTACCTAGAAGCCTGGAGGACATAGCCAAATAGCTTCTCTTCCCAGACATTCCTCCTTAAAAAGGTATTTGATCACAGACCCGCCCTGAGTGGGGCATGGTTTTCCGCATCCACTTTCCACCATGGCAATACATGATTTGGAACCACAGACTGTCTCTTTTCATTGAGATCTGCCATGGGGAGCCATGGAGAAGGCTTTTACCTACAGAGCTGCTATCTAATCTCCTGTAGAAGGCCTCTTCACACCCTCAGCCACAGCCATCACCAAGCCAACTGTGAACAAGTCGAGGACAATCACAGCTGGGACTTGCCAAAGCTCCCCGTTCCCCCCACCCACCATGCCCACACCTACGCCCAGGCTAGATGGAAACCCTCAGGCCCCCAACTCCATTCTCTACTCTTCTGCAACTCACAGTGGTGCCTGGATATCTGAGAGCCTGAGAACCCCAAGCCACGCCACAGGCCCAGGGACCCCCAAGCCAGCTCAGGCTTTCTGCACCTCAGTGGGTGCCTTCCCACCCTCGGAGCTGGGCCTTGGCACTTCCTTATGGTCCACCACTCTGTATGGTGTGGGACAAGCACAGTCCAATTCCCTGAGTTCCACCTTCTCAAGTTGCCCTGCCCAGTGGTGGAGCAGATGAGGCCCCCCCAAATCCTACACATGTGCACACACACACACACACACACACACACACACACACACACGCACGCACAAATGTAAGTTTAAGAAGAAAAGAAGCAGAGAGCAATGAATACTCACCTTTCTGTCTCATTTTTATATAGGGATCTGTGATGCCCACGTTGGGATTTTCCTACCTCAATTAACCCAATCAGGATATCCCTCATAGGTGTGGCCAGAGGCTTACTTACTGTCGTTTCTAATAGGTGTGCCAAGAGGCTTGTCTCCCAGGAGATGCCAGATCTTGTCAGGTCAACAAGCAACATTAGCCTTTACCCTCCACCCCATCTCCCTCTGTCCCTCAGTTCACGAGGAAGACATCGTCATGTGCCCCATTATTCCTTTCTATTGCTGTAAGAAAACACAACTGGGAGCAAAGGGTTAATTTCACTTTAATGTTACAGTCTGTCATCAAGGGATATAAAGGGACTTAGGGCAGGAGCCTGGAGGTGGAGACTGAAGCAGAGACCGTGAAGAAACCCTGCTTACTAGCATCCTCAGCCTGCTTCCTCCAGCCCAGGACCACCTGTGTGGGGGGACTGCCCACAGTGGGCTGGGCTCTTCTACATCAGTCATTATTAATCAGGAAAATTTCCCTACATACTTGCCTACAGAACAATCTGAGAGAAGCAATTCATGCACTCCCAGATAGGCCTGGATGGTGAAGACCACCTGCTGACCACCATAGGAGTGAGCCTGGGGGGGGAACTCTCCTGTCACACCCGGGTAGCCTCAGTTGCCAGTGTGGATGAAATGTCAAGGAGGTCCTGAGCCAGTACTACCCGCTGCTCTACCGCTTGGTGCTCTGTTGATAGCACAGCAGTCTCCATGAGGCTCCCAAGGCACACAGACACAGGCGCAGCTCAGCGGGAGCCCAGGATTCTGCTGGGAACCAGCCATTGGAGCCCTGGAAACATCCAGTTTCTTTTCACCTCTGTTCCTCCACAGAGGAACTTGGAAATCTGACTGTACATAAGGGCAGGCCTGAGGTTTTCCAAGCAGCCATAACCTGGATGCTGGTGTTTGGATGGAGTTAGAGAATTTACAAGCGGCCACTGGGCTAGGCAGGCAGCGAGTAGCTTTCATCTCTTCTGCTTTGGTGGAGGCCTCAGGGCTCTCAAGCCGGCACACTTCAGAGTGGGGAAGATGTGGAAATTGAATTAGTGTGCACATTTGGGCTGCTGATGGCTTTCCTCAGAGCCATTTCGCTTGCTCCTTTTTAATCTCCTCCTTCTATTTATAAGCAGCTGGCAGCTAAGTGGAGCTCAAGAGTACGTTCCTGGCCCTGACTGCCTGTCATAACCCTTTCAGGCTTCCCCTCCCAGCTGGGAAAGAGAGCTGCGGCCCCACAGCTGAGCAGAGCCCATAGTGAGCAGGACGTGCTAAGGACATCCTGAAGGATGTGATGGGGACATCTGTGACCAGGGTTCTGTGACTTCCCTTAGCTCCGGACTCCTGGACAGACTGCGTCTAGCCCCTGAGGACCACCTTCTACCACTTATTGAACATGCACTGACTTTCCACCCCTGGACAGGCCCTGCCTTTCAGCCTCACTGTGCTTATGGCCATGGTGAGACCCTAAGCCCAGGGCTCAGCCTTGCAGGGCCTCAAGAAATATTCACAGTCATTATTCCTAAAGGCCCAACCCCTGGGACTACCTTAGCTTAAAGGTCAGAGTGCTTTCTTTAAAAGATGAAATATGAGGCTGGCATTGTAGATGGGTGGGTGTGGGTCTGAGGTGTGGAAGGGAAAGATGGGGGGATAGAACAGGGCCCCACGGTTTGGCTTTTGAACAGCTGTTGTTTAGCACAGGTTGTAATAAGCCATGTGGGGAGAAGCATCTGAAAGATGGGCACTGAGAGACAGGCCAAGGAGAGATGCCCAAGTCTCCCGAGGGAGATGAAGGTCGATAGTACAGGGAAGAAAAGAGTTGGGAGGAGGAGGGGCGGAGTTAAAGATGCGCAGAGATAGCAGGGAATGCGATGTGCGCAGAGCCAGCAGGGGGCGCCATGGAGATTGGCGGAATGTCAGAGTGAAGTGGAGAGAGTATGGGTGGGGCTGGCAGGGAGCTGGCAGGATGTGAAGTTAGCCACGGCATGAAAAGGTATGCTATGCAGAGATGGCCCTTTCACTTGCCTCTGAGGAAAGAACCTTGATTTGGATAGAGGGTGGAGCTCTACGCACCTGACATGGATGTTCGTCTCCTGAACTCCTAGCTCTAAAGATGGGAGTTTCAGAGTTAATGACAGGTTGTACAAAACAACTTGAGTGCCTGGTTGGCAAACGCTGACTACCCTTCCCCAGTGGCCTTCAGGAACTATTGTTCAGTGGGGACTGGCACCAACTGAACAAATACTAGGGTGGGAAGTCACTGGGCCCACAGGTGGGTGGGAAAACTACAGGGGACTCAGGGAAGTCAGTCTGGAAGGATCACAGAAGATTCCAGAGACCCAACAGTGGATGGTCTTTGAGAACAAGTAGGGGTGGGGTGGGAAGGTGTTGGAGGATGTTGCAGGAGGGAAGAGAGGCCTGGGAGAAGAACTGGCTTTGCAGAGAAGTCTCTCTGACGGGTCAGCAAGGAGGAGTCAAGCGTCTCAGTGGGAGAGGTTGGGGGGGGGGTTGAAGGCCATGAACAACTGGTCTTTTTGACCATTGGCCTTCTGTCCTGGCAGTCTCAGGGCTGTCTGTTCTCTGTCCATCAATGTTCCTGTGGTGCAGTCCCCTGCTTCAGGGTGCTTGGACATTCGTGTCAGAGATGGTCAGTTCTCCGTGAAGAAAGCTGACTGTAGATGTGCTGATGAGGGAGTCCAAGCATGTGGACTGTTCCGTGGGAGTCACATGTCTCTCATCACAGTGATAGCTGGCAGCTCCTGAAGCCTCGCTCCTCTGGGAAGCCACAGTCCCCACTCTAAAATCTAAACATGTCAAAATAATGCTATGAAGATGCTCCCTGGTGCCCCACTGGCTTGATGCAGAGGTCTAATGGCAGCCGACTGCACCCACAGATGCATCAGGGTATGGTGGGGTCACCAGAGTCTGCTAGGGCTGGCTTTCCCAGTGAGGGAGAGGCCAGAGGCAAGGGGCCCATCTCTGTCCCCAGCCTTCTTTGTATTTCTCACCAAGTCGTCACCTTTTAATAGACAGGGCTATATTTAGCCAGCTTGCTGACACCTCTGCAACTCTCCATCCTTCACACTCAGAAGGAGAAGATGCTCTACCCGAGGAGGAGCTATAGGTGCTATAACTCTTGAGCACCCTAGAATTGTGTAGAGGGCACAAGTCCTTATGCTCACAGAGGTACCCCGGAAACCAGGAATGTTAAACACGCAGGGTTGTCTCTTTAAAAACAGAGATGTATAACCTGCTTTCTGTCAGGTTAATAGCCTAGTTTCTGTGTGACCTGTAGGTCTGGGCTATACCTGGCTCCTTCAGACTTCTATGTTTATCTTAGACTCTCCACCCTTGCCCTTTCTCTTGAGCATTATATCTCGGTCAATAGAACCCATCTTTATGGGAGATGTCACATGTACTTTACATGTGGAGCAGAGTCTAGGTGACCTCTGGGCTATGTGTATGGCCAGGCCACACCTTTATGTTGATTTCAGTCAGTCTCTCCAGAGTCATATCTTGAAAATTCTTTCTCAATCAATAGAACCCATGCTTATGGAAGGGGTTGTATGTACTTTGTAAAGACTTTGTAATCATGTCTTAAGCTTGTTGTACACACAATACTGAGATCATTATCATTTAGGACTCTTTTCCCCAAAATTGTGCTATGCTTAAGTATGCCTAACACAACTGCCTAGGGTCAGATTCTAGAAGTTTGAACCAACAGCGGCTACCAGGAGGTACTGAACTGGATTTCCTTCTTGCCTTGTATGGACCGACACTCTCCTGACCATGGTGTTCTCAGAGATGCCCACTGCCCCCCCCCCAGGGTTGGCAGCTCATGTGGGGCAAAGAGGAGCATTTCAGAGGTGAATCCCAAAGATCAGTCTCAGGAGCCCCAACCAACCAGGAGCTCAGGGAGGGTGGATGGGACTCTGTAATACAACCTGGTTATTCTGAGAAAATCAGGGACCCTGTCCTCCTGCCTGGAGCTGTCTTGATATTTGAGAAACTACTAAGGGATGCTGGACTTTGTCTGGATGAGAAATAATGGGGGAATATCTTTCTCTATGACTAGAGACCAGGAGCCCCCTGGTTCTGAGATTGATGTACGAGGGAGAGCCTACATAGACATGTCTTCTTATTGACTAAGATACAGATAAGATCCGCATCCCAAACCGAGTCCCAGAAGTTGGTTCTGCTCTTGACAAGAGTTGCATATAGCCGTGGTCACCCATCAACCCTTGAGTGTCTTGACACTGATGATTTTGTTAAACTCAGTTCTGAACACTCCAGGTGTGCCACCACACCCAGACTCCTCAAGGCACAGGGAGGAAGAAAGGGCTGGTGAGCCAGTGTGACAGTAGAGAAGGGCCCAGGCCCGTGTCCCGAAGTCCCTCCCGTGGGCACAGCCTTTGCAGGCCCGAGAGGATGAAAAAGATGGCAGAAGGTGGAATTGGACCCAGAAAGGAGAGCCCAGAGTTCATGTGTCCAGGCTCTGTCTGCTCTTTTGTGCCTGTGCCACACACACGGCAGTCTCTTCAATCAGAAGACTTCCACAATGCTTGTTGGGAGTCTCCTGGAATTTACAAACTCTGGTGAAGGTTCTCGCTGATCTGCCCCACCCCCCAACCAGCCTGTGCCACTAACTCCAGATGACAGACCAGGTGGCAGCAAGACCCTGGGCTTGCTCAGTTTTACCTTTGGGAGAAAATGGGCAGAAAAATGGCCAGATGGGCTAGCCAGGGAAGGACATGGTCCAGATAAACCCCCTGTGGTGTAGGTCACTGGATGAAGCAAGCTATCACAGTTGGTCCTGAAGGGCACTAGCTTTTATAGTATTTGGAGCCTGATTCCAAGGGCAAGCAGGTTCAAGGCTGGGCCCTAGGCTGGGGGAGGGTCTTTCTTGCTTGGAATCCAGTGGGATCTGGGCCGGGATCTGCTCTGCACGGGGCACAGCAGCTTGAGGAGGCAGAACTGGGGAGTTTGACTGCGCTTATCTGGTGCTGCTGCCCAGGCGGGTGCTGGGCTTCAGGGAAGCTCTGAGGCACTGCCCAGAGGAGGGAAAGTGCAGTCTGAGGTGTGGGAAAGCAGGGGCTGGCTCAGGGGTCCCCAGGCCTTCAAGCAGGCCAGGACCGTGGGATTCTCAGACCCTTGGACACCCAGGCACCGCTGGGAATCCAGGAAGAGAAGAGAACGGAGTTGGGGGCCTCTGGCCTGGGTCTAGCCTGGGGTGGGGGCAGGGAAAGGGGAGCTCTGGCTCATCCCGCAGGGAGAGTCCTTGGCTTGATGGTGGCAGTCTTGGCTAGGAGTGCAAAGAGGCTGCCTACAGGAGATTGGACAGCAGCTCTGTAGGTAAAGCCCTTCTCCATGGCTCCCCATGGCAGATCCCAACGAAAAGAGACAGTCTGTGGTTCCAAATTATTTATTGCCATGGTGGAAAGTAGATCCATTAAACCATGCCCCACTTCTAAAGGCGGGCCTGAGATTAAATACCTTTTGCAGGGAGGAATGTCTGGGAAAAGAAGCTTATTGGCTGTGCCTTCCAGACCTCTAGGTACCTCATTAGCATGGAGATCTCTGTCCTGAGCCTAAGTGACCACAGGTTATGTCTCTTTTCCTATTGTCTTGGTCTGAGATGTTAGGGATGCCTCATCTACGTGTGAATGGCTTGTGAGTTGCCCTTATATGACTGATGGTCACAAATCTATGGGGGGCTGCGGCTACATGACAGGGGCCTGGTGCCTGGGAGCAGACGAAGTGCCTACTGTTCCTTCAGGGTCTCTGGGGCTTTCAAAGCCTTTAACTTAATGGAGGACCAGGCTACCTTTCATGGTCCACTGCCCCACAGAGTCTGATCCCTTGTTTCTATATAGATCAATGGAAAAACCCATATTCATCCCATGTTATTCCCAGCCAGGCATGCAGAAGGGCCCCTGGGCAGTGTTAGTGTGGGCACAGTGGCACCATTTCACATTCTTTAGCATTTTGCAGACTGTTGTGGGACTAGGCTCCTCTTAGTGTGGCCATGCCAACCAGGTATCCAGCTCCGCCATCTGGAAGGGCCTCCTATCCCACCACAGAGAGCAGGGAAGAGAGGTAGTGTTTCACACCTCTACCTGGCAGGGATTTCCTGGTTTCACTGGCCAGAATGAGTCACATGACCATTTGTCCCTTTCCCCACCTCAAGAAGCTGAACCAAATGAGCCCTCAGCACCCGCTTAGCTGATCTAAGGAACAGGTTAGTGACCATCTCGTCCTCCAGGTTGGCATGAATGAGTAGTGGTAGGGAAAGGAATTCATTATTTAACTTTATTTGTTTATATTTTATGAATATGAGGTTTTATTTTGTTTTCGTTTTGTTTTGTATTTGTTTTTTGGCCAGCATCTATACATGTGCCTCACATTTGTGCAGTGCCTGCAGAAGCCAAGAGAGGCCAAGGGATCCCCTGGAACTGGAGTTACAGACAGTTGTGAGCTGCCACATGTGTGCTGGGAACTGACCCTTGACCTTCTGCAAAAGCAGCCAGTGCTCTTAATGGCTGGGCCATCCCTACAGCCCCAAAGTCATCATTTAAATGACGGTTGGTTCCAGGTAGGCTTTGTCCTGCCAGTATGGCCTGGAACGCCTTTTACCCACCATTTAGGTTGGCATTTAAAGGTTTTTCTGAGTGGGTAAGTGGGCACTGGGCTCAGGATGCCGGGCTGTGGAGTCTCCTTGGAGAGACGAAGGCTGTGATGTTATGACCCAGCAGGTGATGGATTGCTCTGAGAGTGTCCTGCTGACCCCAGGCTGAGGGGGAAGGAATGAGGCGCTGATGATGGATGACTGAGGAGAGCTGTTTAATTTCCCAAGACCACCTGCCACTCTGTGGCCGTCATTTTCTGTGCCCTGTCCATCCATCAAGTACCCGTGAGGCCAGAGGCCCTTCTACTCTCACTGCTGAGGAGTCCTTGAATTGTGGTGAGAGGGGAGATGGGCGCCCTTCTAGGTAGCAGAGATGAGAATATAACCAAGTAGGGGAAAAGATCTGTCCGTCCAGGTTGGCTCAAACAACATGAAAGACCAGGAGTTTATCGGCAGGGGACTGGCGGCAACTACACTTACTCCTTACCTAGCCACAGCAGAACAGTGTGCCTGGTCCACATAGAACTTCCTGCTGCTCATCTAAGGGATCCTCCCCTCTGCATGCTTTTGTAAAGTGGGACACGGGCTTGGTTGTCTCTCTGCCCACTCTACTGCACCCCACCGGCTTGGCAGAGGTGTTGCGTGTGTGCATGATTTAAATGGAGGCTGCTGTTTTCTCCTTGTTGGCAGAGAGCAGCCAAAGAAGGCCGTGGATGCCCCATATGTTAATGAAAATGCTGTTGGGGGTGGCACAGTGTCCCTCCTTCTGGATTCCTTCTCCAAGTCCTGTCCCTGCACGCCTGTTTGAGTAGCAGGTAGTTGGTAGGTCCAGCTCAGGTTAGTCTCTGGCCTATCCCATCATTCTGATCCCTTAGCACCAAACCACTAAATTTACTGTTCTAGATGATTCAGCGGCAGCAGCTGCCTTCAGCCTCCCCTTCAACCATGTGTCGATTGCCAGCTTTAAAAATAGCTTAATTGTTTTTCCTGATTATAAAACTAATTCATACTTGCCAAAAAAGTTCAGGAAACAGAGTTTGCTGTAGACCCCGTCCCCCCCCCCCACGCTAGCCTGCACCTCCACTCTCTGTGACGGAGGAGAAGAACATGATGGGTACCACACAGACAGTGCACCCCACTGTCACAAGTGAGGACAGCCGCCTCCAACATGAAGCAGGTGGTGCCTAGTGGCTTCTTGATTTTGATTTGTTTGTTTAAGTGTAGCCTTTTTAGCTATTCTTTGAGAATTTCATACATGGATACCTCATGGATACCCCAATGCCTCTTTTGGACGCTTTCCTTCCGCTCCCAACTTCATGTCTTCTTTTAAAAAAAAGATTTGTTTTTATTATTTTTAATCATGTATGCAGGTGTGTGTGGTGGGGCACATAGGTACACACGGGTGCAAGTGCCTACAAAGGCTGGAGGATCAGATACTAAGGAGATATAGTTACAGAGGGCTGTGAACCACCTGACTTGAGTACTGGAAACTGAAATGCTCCCCTTCAACTCCTCTCCCTCCTCTCCTTCCCTTCCCTTTTCTTTCCTCCTTTCTTTCTTCCTTCCTTCTTCCTTCCTTTTGTCCTTCCTTCCTCCTTTCCTCCCTCCTTCCCTCTTCTTTCCTTACTTCCTTTCTTCCTTCCTTTCTTCCTTTCTTTCTTTCTTTCTTTCTTTCTTTCTTTCTTTCTTTCTTTCTTTCTTTCTTTCTTTCTTTCTTTCTTTTTTTCTTTCTTTCTTTCTTTTGTACCAAGCCTAAGCAGCCCTGCCCAAATGCACATAGGAGAGGAGCCATTCACTGAACATTGGAAACCTACCATGGGCCACACTGGAAGAGACCACCGGCTCCTTAGCTAGGGATGGACCTTCACGAGGCCCTCCCCTTCCCATCCGTGCCTGTGTCCCTCCCCCTCCCTGTTCGTGTTGGGCTGTTGCCTGCAGGTCCTATGCAGGTCACCGCATCTGCTAAGAGTCCGTGAGTGGACCTGCCATGTCAGGTCCAGAAGACACTGTTTCATAGCCCTGTCCCCAACTTCTGACTCTTACAATTTCTCCATCTCGTCTTCTGCAATGTCCCCTAAGCCTGGGTGGTAGGAGTTATGATCTAGAGACACGAGTCAGTTTTTCAAATGGTTACCAGTTGTGACTTTGGTCAAGGCAGGGAGCTTCGAGCTTTCTTTTCTCCTTAGGAGACAGGGACTTGTGATCGTTTGCCCCCTGGGGTGTGACCTAAGGCTTTGGTAACACCCACTGTCACATATAGGATTTGCTTCCCACCTAGCCCACACTGGTGTCCTATGTGGTCCTAACTTCTATGACATCCCTGCAAAGATACTGTGAGAGAGGGAACCCTCATACCACTGACTCCATGTGGGGTTTGCCAGACTCTTCCCTTCTTCCTCTTGTAAACAACAGCCCTGAAGAATCTACTGTTCTGTTTCCTACCACCTGGGTGACTTCTCTAAGTCACTTCCTGGAATAAGAAGGCTAGGGTCCCTGGGTCCCTGCTCGTGAGGCTGGGAGGATGTTTGTAAAAGAGATCTGATTATGCCAACCAAACACTTAGAAAGCAGGAAAGGTGGGAGCGAATGGAGGGGCCAGAAGGAAATCCCAGGCCCATGCCTGTCTGGGACCACACCAACCTTCACCAGCCAGGGGCCCATAGCCATAATCCAGTGACTCAGGCAAACCCTTCCCTCAGCTACGTTGTACCAGTTTTTTTTCCCTAAAAACTGGAATAGAAATCAACTTACTTTCCAGGTTCTAGGATAGCAGGTGCTCACAGAGGAAGAACACCGGGCCAGCCAGGCAGCTGTACTGGGCCTAAGGCCAACTCCAGAAGCCCAGAGCTTCCCCTGCCTGTCTGGTCACTGTCTGGTCTGTCCCCTCCGTCCAGACTGGGCAGGAAGATGGAGTGGCCTGCTTCCACAAACAGTGGCTGCTGCCAGGTCCTAGCTGCTCCCAGGGGAAGTCACGCTTGCTGTGCCCATCTTACCAGCGAGCTAATTAAGATGAAAGGGAAACTCTTGGAGGAGCCTGGAGAAAAGGCATCTACTTCAGTCTGCTCTGCCCTCAGACTGCTCTCATAACAGAGAGCAGATTTGCTAACCTCTTAGGAGCCCCTGGCTCGTCTCCTCTGTGGGGTAGGCCTCATGCAGCGTGCTTCTGAAGCAGCGTAGACAAGAGAGGAGGCACTGTAGAAATATAAGAAGTCAGGAAATTTCAACACAGCAGATAAAGCCAAGCTGCTTCAAACAGGGATGTTAAAAACAGTAAATAAGTCACGCTCACTTGGGGCTGGAGGATTTGTAATCTTGAGTTTTACCATATTGGCATTTCTTCCTCATCCCCAAATCTAAACAGTGAATCTCATGAAATAACCTTGCAATTTCACTTCTGAAAGAGAACTCTTTACAATAAGAAAAATAACTAAACCAGTTCGTGCATTTTTTTTTAAAACTTGGCTTTTACACCTTACTTAAATCTTAAGCTGTGCTTAATCCTTAAATCGTGTTGTAAATCACATCCTAAAGAAAATGCAGGGTTATTCAGGGGTACGCAACCTTTTGTGTTGCGTGGTGTTCGTGGCTTTCCAGGAGCATGCAGCCGTGGGTTGCAGGTTGGGCATCCTTGACTATTGTAAGGATACCTAAGTAAAGGTCTCTTTTGAAAACTCCACGCCTGTGTCCTGGTGTGGTGTGGTTTGAATGAGAATGGCCCCCACAGACTCATGGATTTGAATGCTTAGTCACCAGGGAGTGGAACTTTTTGACAAGGACTAGGGCGTGTCTTCGTTGCAGTAGGTGGATGTGCTCTTGTTGGAGGAGGTGTCACTGGTGGTGGGCTTTGAGATCTCTCTCTCTCTCTCTCTCTCTGCCTGCTGCCTATGGAACAAGATGGAAAGCCCTTAGTTACTCTTGAAGCACTATGCCTGTCTGCCCCCTGCCATGATGACATGCTGATGGTGGATTAACCCTCTGACATTGTAAACAATCCCCCAACTAAATGCTTTCTGTTATAAGAGTTGCCTTGGTTATGAAGCCTCTCCACAGCGATAGGACAGAAACGGAGACACCTGATTATGCACCAAGCCCCTTTCCTTTATGGCTGTCCATTGAGCTACTTACCTTACTAACTAACTTTGCTTCAGAATGGCTTGTACCTAAGTTCTTTTCTGTGCCATAGTCAAAGATCTGGCTTTGGAGGGCCCTAAGGGAAGGGAATGCTAGGCTGCCAGTGGCTGTATTGGGCTGTGGTGCCCTGCCACCCCTGACAGTTACATCAAAGTTTGAAGCTGCATGGCTGCGCCCCACCCTGGTCTTTAGTGTCAGGTCTGGAGAAAGGTTTTGCTAGCTCTGTGTGCCTGCATGCTTCAGATGTGGAGACATGTTTACCTCTGTGGTGTTGTAGGCTCGATGTAGGTTGAATAGAATTATTGGATGACTGGAACTAGCTGCAGTGTCCAGTGTTCAGTTACCCCTGCTTCAGTATCCTAGCATGCTCAGTGGCAGTGGTAGCTGTGCCTGCTTGGTCTAGCACTGCTCTCAGCAAGTCGTAGGACTGGGCATCACAGGCGTGTGAGAAGGAGCTACGCAAGTACGTGTTGACCCTTACATTCCTTTTGCAGTCAGTGAGATCCAATAGAACAGCTATACCAGGATAATAGCGAGAGCTGTGCATGTATGTGGGTGACTGCGTGTGTATGTGCATGTGTTTCTGCATGTATGTGTGTGTGCATGTGTGCACATGAGTGTGTCTGTGTACATGTATATGTGTCTTGCATGTGTGTACGTGAGTCTGTGTCTGTTCATGTGTGTATGTGTGTGTGCATGTGTAACCATGAACCCTTGGGAACCAGGGAGATGGCTCATCATTGGGTAACTGAACACTACAGCTCAGACCTCAGCAGAACAGGCTCATAGAGCAATGGCCACCTGGCTGCCTCTGTGCACACAGCCCCTAAGCTCTGAGATTCCTATCCCCACCCCCACCCTCCGGCTTCTGGTCCTCAGGTCTCTGTCTCATGCTTCCTTTCCCCCACCTGTCACTCCACAGCATCCTCAAGGACTTTCTCAGAGAGAGTCACATTGACTATCTAGTTCTTAGAAACTTAGCTTGGGTTTTACTGCTGTGAAGAGACACCATGACCAAGGCAACTTTTATGAAGGACAACATTTAATTGGGGTTGGTTTACAGGTTCAGAGGTTCATCCCATTATCATCATGGTAGGAAGCATGGCAGCATCCAGCCAGATGGTGCTGGAGAAGGCAGCCAGGAGAGAGGACTCCTTTCTGTAGGTAGCTAGGAGGAGGGTCTTCTCTCATTCCTCACTAGGTGGAGCCTGAGCGTAGGAGGAGACCTCCAAAGCCCATCCCACAGTGACACGCTTCCTCCAACAAGGCAACACCTCCTCCAGTAAGGTCACACCTCCTAACAGCAGCACTTCCCATGGGCCAAGTATAATCAAGCCACCATAGCCCCCTGACCAAGGTTAGCTTTGGGGCTGGTGGACTCTGAGGATTAGAGGAGACCTGGGTGGGCCCTGGCACCACCACATCATGCCACTGAGACTTCTACTGTTTCCTTGGCATTAGCTTCTGTCACCATGAGATACTGACAGCAGATGTTTGTCACAGGCTTGTTATAGCAAAAGCTCACTAAAACCCCATTCCTTCATCCAGAGAAGATGCCTTCAGGGTGGTTATCACTCACCCTGCTTTGGGGATGTCACTCACTGAGCCCTCCCAACCCACCTGACATCTTGTTGCTAGGAAGGACTGAGCAGAAGGCTGGCCTGGATAGAGGCTTGTTTGTTCCCTGAAGGAGAGACCTGGTAGCTGACTTTGTCCTGCCCATGCCCTCTGGCTTGGATGCCACTAGGGGTGTGTGTGTGTGTGTGTGTGTGTGTGTGTGTGTGTGTGTGTGTGTGTGACTGTGTGTATATACATATGTGTAGGTGAATGTGTGTGCATGTGCATGTGTGTATGTGTGTGCATGTGTGTATGTGAGTGTGTGTGCACATGTGTATATGTGTGTATGTATCTCTGTAGGTTAATGTGTATATATGTGCATGTGTATATGTGTGTGCGTATGAGTATGTATGTGTGCATGTATTTATGTGAGTGTGTGTGCATGTGTGAATGTGAATATGTACATGTGTGTATATGTGTGCATGTGTGTACATGAGTGTGTGTCTGTGCATGTGTATATGTAAATGAGTATGGGTGCATGTGTGTAAGTCAGTGAGTACATGTGCATGTATGTGAATGTGTGTGCATGTGTGTATATGTGTGTACATGTGTGTATGTGTGTGCATGTGCATATGTGAGTGAGTGTGTGTGTGTGTGTGCCTGTGTGTAAGTCAATGAGTGCATGGGTATGTGAGTGTGTGTGTGTGTGTGTGTGTGTGTGTGAGTATGTGTTCAGGATCATACGCCAATAGGGGCTTTGAGGTCAAGTCCATGTAAGGCTTATGGGACCAGAGTGCTTGGTATCAAATCTTGGTATCAGGCACTGGAAGAAGACGATGTGTACCTCATGTGATGAGCTATGTACCTATCCTCTTGCTCCCTGATGCCCTCTGCTCAACTAGAGAAAAGGGGGAAATGTGTTTCTAGCAATGTGCTATGCACATTGCCCACAGCTCCTTCCAGCCAGCACTCTGCCCACACACGAACCTCCAGGGATGGACCGTGCACCCTATTCCCCACCCTAACCCCATGCCCTCTGCTCACTGTGCTTAGACTGGTTTTTACCCCAAGTTTCTCTCCATGCAGGAGTCTTAGAACCTGGCAAGAAGGCTTTTCAAAGATACATTCCTCTCCTCTGGGGACTTTCCAATGGGCCTAACTGAGACAGTATGACTCTAGTTCCCTTCTAGAACCCTCACTTTTGGAATAACTTAACGTGAGTGCTCGACCAGCAGGATCTCATTATAGACTCCTGGTTCCCAGTCAACTTTGAACCTCAGGAGCACACCCTCCAGCCGTAGTACCCCTCTGTATGGCCAAATGGATCAGAACTGAACTTTAAGAGAACAGGCGTGGCCATTCCACACCTCTGTAAACCCGCAGCATCCTCAGCTCAGACTCTGGACAGCAGGAGACAAGGACAGCACAGGCTGGGAACTTCCTGAGTATCTCAGGACACTGCCACCTGGCAGAGGGCACCATCCCTTCCCCCACTGTCTCTCCTCCACACAGGTCCTATGGGACATTTTGCTAAGAAATAGTGACTATGTCAACCCTATACCTTCTTGGCACATGAGGTGTTAATCACAGTCACCAGTGATGGAGGTCACTCTGGACTGTGTGTTGGCTCCTTTGTTTTTAAGAGTTAAAATTTATTCTTTGAAATTTTCATGTATGTATGTATACAATGCACATGGATCATATCCAGCGACCCACCAGAGTGTTCGAACCCCCTCCCACCTTTGTGTCTCCATTTTCTTTCTTTTAAATAGCTTACTGGGTCCAATCAGGGCTTCCACACGTGTGTATGAGTGTGGGACCGCTCAGAGGGAACATGGGAAACTTACCGCTGGCCATATCCTTGAAGAAAAACTATTTCCTCTTTCCCAGTAGCCACAAACTATCAATAGCTCCATATGCATGAGCCCCTATCCCGGATTTACCAGAGAGTGAACTGGCCTCGTCTTGTTCAGGCCTTGTGCAGATAACCTAAGCTGCTGTGAATCCATGAGTACAGTAGCTACCTCTTGTCTAGACGACAGCATCCGCCCCATTCTTCTCACCTCCTCTTCCGAGATGTTTCCTGAGCTCTGGTGCGTGTGTGTGTGTGTGTGTGTGTGTGTGTGTGTGTGTGTGTGTGTGTGTGTGCTGGTGTGTGATATCATGTCCTGCTTAGGGCTGAACATTCAATAGTCACATACATATTCCCCACGCTGTGATCAGTCTCTGCATTGATTGCTGCTCACTGCAAAAGAAGAAACATAAATGTTTAGAAAACAATTGGAATGACAACCCCAGACATGGTGAATGGTGGCTGCCCTGCAGGTATCATGACACCGCATCCATGTCCGTGTCCATGTCCATGTCCATGTCCGTGTCCGTGTCCATGTAGCAAAGCAACAGGAGGAGGTTCTCCCCTAGGAATTACTAGCTCCCCAACCCTGAGCGTTTGGCCAGGTTTATATTCCCAGGCGTGAATTCCCTTCTGTGGAGCAGGCCCCAAAGTCACCTGAAAGTGGTTGGTTACCTCCATACCAGTCATGCCATCATTGCACCAGTGGGCATCTCACTGGGCAAGACCAGCAGCATAGAATGCAGAGCTCGCAGCTGGGCAAGTTTTCACGTACTTTCTCCCTCAGCAGTTTTTGTGATGCCTTCTGGCACTATGAAAGCTAGCCAGCAGGGAGGAAGTTCTAAAGTCGATTCCATTTTGATTTCTCTAAGTTCTGCAACCAAATATGTTATGTGTTCAGCAATAGAGTCTCACCATCTACTTATAAAGGGCATAGGCGCCAAAGGCAAAGGCAATAACAAGGCATGTTGTTTTAGGGGTCTCTGGAGACATGTTGGTTCTTAACATCACTTTTGCTCCTCCTCATTGCTATGAGGTAAGGGAGGAGGGGGTGGGTGGCCTGTGGTCAAACCAGGTCAGCTAGAGACTGGTTCTCAGCCCAAGAACCAGGTGCCAACTTTAAACCTCAAAGCAGAGGAGTTTTGCATCATTGTAGTGGGGCTATGGAAGGCCTGGACAGAATATTCCTTAGCTTGGTCTGGCCCGGAGTGCTCTCTGCAGTCTGTAAACCCTTCTCTGAATTATCCACAGGGCTAAGATGAGAGCAGCAGTGACAGTCTTCATGAGCAACCTCTGAGACACCTCCTTGCTGTGTGGTAAGGGTGGGCTGTGAAGGAAAACAGTCAGCCAGCCCTTGTCCCATGAGTGACTTTGGGGACCGCCTCTGTAGCCAGGCAGAGAAGAGCAATGTGGCTAGGCCCAGACCCACACTGTCCGAAGCTACCACTTTGGGGCTCCTGGACCTGACCATTCTTTCTCCAGCACTCTCAGAGCTAAGAATGGAGGAAAGGTTTGAAGGAAGTAGCTGGTGAACACCCAGCCTACCTTGACAAGCCAAGTACTGGTGAGTTGGTGAGCTTAGCACTAGGGACCTGTTGGGGACAGCTTGTATATATCCTCAGAGCAATGCCATGCTGGCTTAGCACCAGATCCTACGGAATCTTGGGGACAGAAGCTCCCCTGTCAGACCTGTGAGGGGCTGCAGAGGGCTCACTTACGCCTTGATCCTCTCCACATGGTGCAAGGTCTGCTTGCTGCCCTTAGTTGTCCGAGTGCTAGTCAGCAAAGAGAGCAGCTGGGAGAGAGGGAGGGAATGGAGCAGAGCACAGAGAGCAGGGGGAGGGAGAGGAGCAGAGGGGAGAAAAGTGTACAGTGACGGAAAGACAGATCAAGAACAATCGCCCTATAATTAACTTCTGTTGACATTATTTTAAAAATCTGTAATTTTACAATTACAGAGAAAATACAAGAATAATACAAGATTCTCTCTCTCTCTCTCTCTCTCTCTCTCTCTCTCTCTCTCTCTCTTTACACACACACACACACACACACACACACACACACACACACACACACACGGTGGAGAGGCAAAGAGAGAGGGGGGAGCATTTTCTCTGAACCATTTGAGCATAAATCAGAGCCCTCTGCCCTTAAACACCCCTGTGCTCAGGGCCTGAGAACAAGGGCAATTTCCCACACAATCATCATGAATGTATCAATATCAGTTGATAAGAGTTTTCATTAATATATGCTACTTTCATATGTGTTGAATTTGGTGCCAGTTGTGGCTACTACAACACTATTTTTTCAAGTCTAGGAAATAACCCAGCACTACCATTGTGGCTAATGTGTGTTTATCTTTAGTCTCCTTTATTCTAAAGCACTCACCAGCCTCCCTCTGGGTTTCTTGTCCTGAGTAGTTTGAGAAGCAGTAAACTAGTTATTTTGGATCGTGTTCTATTTGAGTTCATTCTGCTTTCTTCAAGATGCCATCTGGGGCACTCCTCTGCAGGTACACTCCCGGGAGTGAGATCTCTCAATATGTCACCAAGGGAAGCAGATATTGTCTTTTCATGAAATGGAAGGAAAATCCCTTTATGTTTTCCTATGTATTTATCCTACCCGGCACTCTTGACTTCTTCCTGCAGATGGAAATTCCATCTGGAAGTATATATATATGTTCACCCTGACAAACCTTCTAGCATTTCTTATACCGCAGGTGATGAATTCCGTCAATTTGCATGTATCTGAAAATATCTTTTCTCACTTTCATTCTGAAAAAATATTTTCACTCTATTTAGAATTCCGGATCAACAGGTTTTTTTTTAATGTTATATTTTCTATCTCCTGTCATGTCTAATAAGAAACTAGACATCATCTGTTCCATTATTCTCACACATGCAATCAATTTGATTCAAAGGACAGGCATTGGCTTATAATCTTTGGTTCTCAGTAGTCTGATTATAATATACTGTCCTAGCATTTCTGTTGCTGTGATAAAATCCTGACCAAAAGCAACTTGGGTGAGGAAAGAGTCTATTTCAGCTCATACTTCCAAATCACATTCCGTTGTAGGGGGAGCCAGGGCAGGATCTCAACACAGGAAGCAAAGCAGAGAGCATGGGGGAACTGCTGTCTCCTGGCTTGCTTGCTCTGGCCTGCTCATGCCTCTTTCCTTATCCTTCCCTGCCTGCCTCCCTACACCCATGACTCCTGAGGCCTGAGGCTGCCGCTGGTGGCTTAAGATATGCGGAGCCTCCTCAGCCTCAGCCTCAGCCCTGGGCTTGCTGGGTTGGTGTCCTTCTACCTGCCCTGTGGCTTCTGAGCTCTGACTGGCTGAGGAGCTGCAGGGCAGAGGTGTGAGTACTTAGAGAATGAAAGCTGACAATCGGGTGAGGGTGGTGAAGGCAGTTGGTGCTAAACAGTTCTGGGTAACAAAGTGCTGTGCAGGACATGACACTGGTAGGCAAGAGGTGGAGAAGTCGGCCATCTTGACACACACCTTTTAATGGATACAGAGTCAAAGAACCTTTCAGAATCCTGACGGAGGGGGCACAGGGCTGGCCACCAGTTACACCAACACTGTGTGTGAGCTGCTCACCTGGAACTCAGGCTTTCAGACTGAACCCCAGGCACAGTGCAGGCTCCTGGGCAGCATTGATGCTGGAGGACTTTTCAGCCTCTGAGACTCTTAGGGTGACTTGCTGCATGCTGGTAGATATCAGGATGGCCGGAGTACGGGGACCAAGATCTTCCACAAAAGCCTAGAAGTCTGTGTTGGAGTTTAGAGGAAATTGTGCCTGGACAGAGTAAAGTGATGTGGAGTCCCTCCTTTATGTGTGTTTAAGTCTTTACTCCATTAGGACAACTGAGGCAAGTCACCCAAGCCATCCAGCCGCTGGAGACCTAGTGTGGTGTGGGAAAAGCTATATAAATTGACTGAGGCTGGCTACTACTCTGTAGTGGCTAAGTCTAGCATCTTGTGTACCCTTTCCAACTCTATGTTCCCAGGACCTGGGGCTCTTTGTCAAGCTCCATTTGTTTTCATTTCCAGTTGCCACTATGTCCCATGCAGGAGGCTCTCAGCTTACTGTACTGCGCAGGCTGCAAGACCCAGGCTCAAAGAGGACTCAGGCACCAGGCCATGGAACTCTGTGGGGCTGGAGACAGGATTTGAACCTGCATCCCTTTGGCTCCCAAACTTGGTGGTGAGGCTGCTAACTGCCCTGGACTCTGCACCGGGGATCATCACACATGGCCTTTGTCCTGGTCTTGCTTGTTAGCACCAGCATCTTAGCTGTCTTGTTTTCCCAGAGCCTCCTCCAGGACCCTGTCTTCCTTCTGCCATTATTTAGGTGTCCTGACTGGAGAAGGACCTGCAACTCCAGGTGACTCCTAGCAACAGTGTTTGATGCACTAAAGCAAGGGAGCACCTCCCAGACCTGTGGAGTAGCAGCTCTTTCCTGACCTGCATGCATACGCGAGCATGCACATTTGTTTACAAGACATACATTCACATAGTCATACATGTATATATACTATGTACATGTGTGCATACACTTAAGCACATATACCCATATACATGCATGTGTGGGTATGTACATTCATGTGGCACGTGATGTACACATACAAGTACAAATACATTACATACATTTGCATGGACATGCAGACCAGGCAGAGTTTGTCAGCTGTTATCTGTCCCATGTTGTCTTTCTGTCCTCTCAGTTGGCCAGAGCAGCTTTCCGTGTTCTTGCATGTCTCCACAAGCCACCATGGGGAGAAGGCCCAGTACAAGCCTTTGACACCCTTGGTTGGCATACTAGCTTGTCACCATTGTCCAGCCTCACTCCCTTGTCCTGGTGTTCCTTATTCCTCTACTCTGAGCTCCAGAGTACTGCCCATCCCGCATGGGCATCTCTCAGGAGCTTCCTGCCTCCTTCACGGCTACTAGCATGGACTCTCTCCCTGTACCCTGCTCCCACATCTCCAACACCTCCCACTACACCCCACACTCGGGTATACTTCTCTGTCTCTCAGGGATAGCAGCTCACCGTATTTTGACTTTTGTGTGCCCTGTGTGAGATGCCCCTCCCAGTTTTGTGTGCCTTGGACTTGCTCCCATTTTTTTACCAGGGGTGTTGAGCCCCAGTAACCACACATGTACCACACATCATACACATGTGCACCTGCATGCATCCTCATATATGCACACATACTCATATACAAGGACATGGAGGCCTCACCTCAGCTGGCCTCTCCTCATAAGTCCTGTCTTGTCTACAGCCCTTTAGAGTCCTTGCCTCTGAGCGTTCTATTCTACTCGGGCTCAGTCTTGAATGGTCTGACAGGCCACTTGGACTAAGTGGCTTGTAGCTCACATATGGATCCAGTTGCTCTGGAAGCTGGGAGGGAAGCTAAGGGTGCCGTGTGTGAAGCCTGCTGTCTGCTGCCTGGAGAGGTCCACTGCTTGCTCCTCCTCACTGAAGGCCTCACATAGAGAAAGGGGTTGGCGCTCTCTGGGGACCATATCACCTCCCAGAGCTTCAACTTCTAACAGCAGCTGGCTAGGGGAAAGTTTCTCCCACACAGACCTCTGGCATCCTTTGGTTGGAACATGCACTGTGAGTGTCACAGGGGCGGAGCCTCCGTTGGGGACTCAGTGAAACACCATTCTAGAGCTGCCTATTGGTGTAGTGTGTCCACCCATCTCTGAGGAAACGGAAATGTAGGATCCCCAGTGAGCCTCCAGGTTGGCCAGAGGGGAACTCAGGAACACGCACAGCCACAGTGCAGCCAGGAGGCTCAGGATCCTGTTGGAAACAACAAAATCCCTGAAATGCTTCATTTTCTAACAGCTGTTCTTCCACAGTTTTGAGCCTCGGATGCAGAGTGCCAGCCCCTTCCCTGGGCTGAGAATGTCAGAGCCCATTGATCTGGGTTTAAAAATGCCAGGAGGAGAGCCCCTGATTGAGAAGCACGCCTGATCAGCATCTCAATGCCTCCCGACATTGATTTTGGATACCAGGGTCTCTGATAAAGTGGAAATTTACAGTCTCACTGTCGAAACTCCTTCCCGACTCCATCATCCGCTCAACAGATGGCACATCTTCAGGGTAGCTTTAATAACCCCCAAAATTAAATTAGTGAAAAATGGGGAGTGCTTGTAATATTAAAAGTCATTCATGGCCTCGGGAAGCAGGTAAATTTTCATCCACGGAGGAGAGTGAGCATGGACGGAAGCTGGAGATGAGGTGACTGCTGCAGAATGGAGATGCTTGCCTGTCCCTGCCACCCCCTACCAGCCTCTGCCAGTTCCTGCTTGTTCCTGTCTGCCCATGCCTGCCCCGCACTAGAAACCATTCCAGAAGGACTCTGAGCAATGAGTAGCTGTGGAAAGTGTTGCTTCCCATGATTGAGAAAGGAGTGCCTGTTCTGTCTGCAGAAGCTCTTGGCTTAACAAAGAGAGTAAAACCAGCAGACTAAGGCCAAGGAGGAAGTTAGCGATTTTGCTTCCCACCCACTGCCCGTCTAAAACCACTTCAACACCACTGTGTGCTGCTGGGACCCTCAGAAGGACCTCAGGAGGGAACTTCGCACAGACGGGTAGGGGTTCCTTGCTTTCTCCTTAGTTGTCTAAATACTGCCTGCTTCTTTCAAGATCTACTCAGCTGTGACTGAGACACTGTCTCCACACCCCCAGGACAATATGGAAATCAGCTCTGTTCCCCACATGGAAAGTGTCTACTCATTCTGTGAAGACAATGAAGATGGACAGCTTTTAGCTAAGCCAGACTCCTTGTTCTCCTCATCCAGGGACTCGATTCCTCCCCCCATCATGATTCCTGTCAGCAGCTTTCCAGGGGGACAGGCCATGTTTAATCAGCATTGCCAGATTAGTGTCCACACAGCATCTTCCTCCTCTGTGGCCCTTCCTAGAAGTTCAGAGAGCCTTTTAGTTTCCTTCATCTGCCCCTCTGTCTCTCACACATGGGAAAGAGAGGACCTGGTTGAGACACAGGGCACCTGCACACAGACGCAGCCCTGCCATGGCCCCACTGCTTGGATGGCTATAGTCGGGCTGTGTGGTCATCGTACCCAGCTTCACTTGCATAAGCCCGAGCAAGAGAGGAGTTGACTTCTGCTCATAGTGAGATGCATGCATCAGGCTGGCATGACATATCCTGGGATGCACACTGTAGTCTGTGAAGGGGACCAGAGACCAAGGAGACTTGTTCTGCATGAAACACACGATGGAATGAATCAAACTCAGAGTGGCCTGCCTCCTTTCTCAGAGGCACCAGAGAGCACCTGGTCCCAGACACTGTGTGGTCTAGTGCTGGCCTGACTTGTCTGTGGTTTTCTGGGCTCTACCTTTGCCGTTGGGCTGGCTGTCTTCAGCATGGTGTCTCAGCAGCTGGGAGCCTCCCTTTGGCCTCATGTTCCTCCCTTCTCATTGTAGGCACCTCGAAGTCCCCCGAACACCCCAAGACCAAGTTCTCACTCAGCACAAAAGAGGTTTATTTGCCCAAGACAGACAAGCACAGGGAAAAGGAGACAAAGTCTGGAGATGGGGGATGAGGGAGAAGGGGAAAGGAACACGGGAGAGGGGAAGGGACATATTTGTCCTGAAGGGACAAAGGATGCCTCTGGATAGAGCGGAGACAGACACAGCACATAGAAAAATGGCAGTTTATAAAGGGAAAGTGTGGGGGAACCCATGTTAGAATGCGCTGATCAGTTCTGATTGGGCATGTTAATTAGGGCATCAAAAGGGAGCTTTTGATTGCTGGACTTCAATATTTCGATAGCTGGACCTTGGTGGTCAGCCTTAGGGGAAGGAAGTGGCCAAATAAGGGAATGGACCTTGTCCATTATTATGGCTAGCTTTAAGAATATACTAGTTTTTAGTGAGGGAGAAGAAAAGGCGTAAAAGGGTATAAAACCTGTCTGCAGCGTTTGGCAGGCTCCAGCCCATGTTGCCAGGCTCTGGCCTGTGTTTGCCGGACTGGAGCCTGTTAGAGCCCCTTCATTCATCTAGGAAAACCAAGGACAATACCAGGTTTCTTCCTACCCCTGACAACCTTTAGCTTTAAGATTCACTGTGCGGCCCCAGCTGTGTGCCTCTGCCTTTCTCTGTAGTCCGGGTGTGCAGTGGTGAAGGGGGAACAGATCCAGCAGCCTCTGCTTATAAAGTCCTTAGCTCTTTCTCAACTTCTGTATTTCTTCATGGGAATGCAGGGTGCAGGCTGTTTCCTCTATGGTACCAAACAAACAAACAAACAACCTGTTGCATTTGCAAATGTTAGGAGCATCATTCTTGTTCCTTTCTTTGTGTGCCAGAATCAGCAAGGTGCTCAGACATGATGGCCTCGCCTCTTGCCGCCCAGTTCACGTTTGCTCATTGTGAGTCCTTGCTAAGATGAACCCTGTACACCTTTCAGTCTGGCGCTGATCCATACATCCACTGGACCTACTAGCATGTGGGCTGGGGACACAGAGCATCCTGGTCCCTTGCCATAGTCTGCTCAGTCTGAGGTGGCTGGAGGATGTTGGGCATTTGTGATGGGGAGTGGCAGTGGAAGGTACCTGATTGGTCCAAGATTTTATTTCAAGAACCGCGTTCTTCTAGTTCCCTCTCTAGAGTCATAAAAACATCTCCATTGGCCCTGTGTGATGGGACACGGACTTCCCAGGACTTGTCACGACTGCCAGAGTGGCTTCCGTGATATGATTTAGCTCAAAAAGTCCTGCCCTACTGTCCTTTTCACAATAAAGGGGCTCAGCCACCACATACCACAGGGCTAAGAGAATTCTGCATTGATGCTGTGGGCCAGGGCCTTGATTCTGCCCAGGGAAGGACAGGGTGTGGGGGTCCTGGTATCTGTCACTGGTCACTCAGGACTGAGCTTGTGTGAGGGAATGTCCTTGAAGGATCCTCGTTATCTGTGATGATCACTGAGCCCATCTCCGTTTTTTAAGCAACCCTGCCAGCCTCTTTCTTCAGCTTGCATGGCTGAAATAACTAGGTTAGTTGGGCCCACATTCCTTGCTGGAGATCCTCCATTCTCCAGGGGCAGCCCTCAGCGGCAGTTCAAACCCTGGCAGCAGGAAGGGAGGGCAGAAGAAGCCCATTTTGACTCTGTGCAGATCCCAGCAGAACCTAGTACTCACAACCAGAGATGCCTGGTGATAGAGAGCCCGCAATGTTCCTTCTCACAAGTAGTCCTCCCTCCCAGGCCCTGGACACCTTATCCCACCCCCATTTCTAAGGCAGCCAGGGACAGTGCCTTTATTTGGATAATATTTCTTGGTACTCCCAAAGGGTTCATGACAGAGTGCAAGATGCTAGTTGCTATCCTCCTGAGTTGCTTGACTCCCACCAAAGGAATGGGATATTTGTCCCAGGCCCCAGCAGATGTTCTGCAGGCTCTGAGCAGGGCCCTGTCAGCCTAGCCCTGCACAGCAAACATGGCATTCCACGAGCGCAGAGCTAGCCTCCGCCCACCTTTGCCTATCATCACAACCAGCCAGGGATATATTGTGACACAGCTAACACCCCACAGACAGCTACATGAAAACACTCATTAGCATGTTAGAGAGGTTTCATCTTGTCATACTGTGAATCTGCTCTCTGCATCCCTACCCAGGCAAGTGGGGACTGGCACTGGGATGTGCTGCAGGTTGGCCAGGGAACCAGGACTCAGGGGTCACCTCATACCCTTGCTCACATGGTAGGGGCCAGAGCTTGGTGGGTCTGTCTGTCTAGAGCCCCAAGAGTGCTAAGGGGTCTCTTTGAAGACATTCTATCTAGCCAGGCACTGTTGGAAGGTACAGAGGCACAGAGTGTCACAAGACAGCATGGTGGCCGGAATCAGGCCTGCCCCAGCTCCAATGTGTACACTATCCCAGAGATGTGTGAGACATGACATCTGCATATCACATGCCATGTGCTGAGAAGCAAGGGCTCAGAAGCCATCCTATTTCAGTGCCTGGGACGTGGGAATGGGAACAAAATATTCTACAGAAATGAGCAGGTCCATGTGTCTCTTGACTGGGCCAGGGTCCAGAGGACTTTCCTGCCCTACTGTGTAGACCCACCTAGGCTGCGTGTCCAGAGAGTCTCTAAGGAGAAAGATAAAGGGCTCACCCTTGAGAAGCATCAAAAGTCCTCCAGGTTCAGATTTCTCACTCCATGGAATCAAACACTAAGATGATCCTTCTGCCTCTGTTTGCAGCTGATTCTGCCATGTGACTAACCAGCATGCCACATCCAACCATCAGCAATGGCCCAACCCAGTGTCGTCAGGACTTAGGTCTGACTGGATAGGCAAGGGGAGCAGGGTTATACTTGGTATGAGATAGGTCACCCCTAGAAGGATGAATGGATACACAGGAGGCCTGGGTCCTGCATATACCCTTGGCCAAGCTTCCCTAACCAAAGGGGAAATGCTGGGGAGTCTGAGGAGGGAAGGGATGCCTCTTGGGCAGAGTCCACATCTCAAAGCCTTGGCTGGCTAGAGATTGCTGGTTGCTTAATTCTAGTTGTGCAACCCAGCGGGGGCCAAGGCTCTATGCTCACACCTGGGGTCCTTATCACAGGCTCCTTGCTGGCCAGTCCCTCATATCCTCCCTTCCTCACAAGCCTCCACAGGATCTGAGGCAACCAAGAGAGACTGGTGAACAGAGAAGGCCCAGCATCTGCCCTGTTCCCCTCACCCAGACAAATGGGCTGTCTCCTGGCAGGAACAACAGATCTGTCTCCTGCTGAGCGCCACACACAAACCCATTTCATCCAGGTACTGAGATCCATCTCCTCTATCTCCTAAATTTATAGATGGCTGCTATGCGTGCCCTCCAGAGAAGATGTGTTAGAGACGATAAAGACAGCGCCAGCTCCAGACAAATGCTGGCTTGTGATTTAAAGCAAAAATGTAGGCTTGTAGGCAGATATGCCAGGAAGGCGGCAGAGCCCCAGTGAAAGATGCTTTGGCCTATTGGACCCTCATGGCTCCCCAGTTCACTGCCTGGCTTCTTGTGGCCTCTTGTTACAGGTAGCTAAAGACTCCCAGGGGAAGCTCGTGAAAGACAGAGGTGTGAAGCCTAGCTGTCTGGGGAGGCTCTAGGCCTTTGGATTCTGTATCCAGCATACAGGACCTCTGTCTCTCAGTGTCCCTGGATAGTTGATTATGACTAAGGAAGAATAATAACCCTGCCCAGCTGTCTAGGACTTGACACAGCTCTTCTCGGAGGACTGGCATTTGAAAGACTCCTGCATTTCTGAACTACCCTCCCCGGCATGCAAGTACCCATCTCTTCTTCAAAAGGCCCACAGAAAACACCAAGCTTTCACTAGAATTTGGGATTTTACCCTCTCTGCCTTCTGTCCAGGTCACTTACAACTCACACCAGAGCCTCTGGAGGTGTTCACCCTCTGCTTACTCCCTGCAAAGCTTCTGATGCACAGGTTATTCCTGAGATCACCTTGGCCATGCTACCCTGGCTCTCCAGAGGAGGTCCCCCATAGAGAACAAGGAGAGCACAGTAGGACAATGCATCATCTGCCCTGGACCACTTCACCCTTAGGATGTCCCCTGTAACCTGGCCTCTCAGTCCTTTCCCAGAGATCACTGCTCTTTGGTGCTTAACCGAGTCATGGAAAGTTGCCCTGAGTGCTGGGGAGTGGTCCACTGAAGCCAGAATAGAGCAGTGTCTCCCATTTAACTTGAAACATACCGAAGTTGTTCTGTACAGCACAGAGGGGCAAGCCTATATGCCATCTCCCCCAGAGGACTGAAGTGGCTCATTCATCGCTACTTAGGACAAGCTGGTCATTGGTCTGCTTAAAATCCTCTCCAGGCCTCCAATGGGCCTGGGCAGAAAGAACTCATGTCACAAAGTGACTCATCTGCTTCTCCCAAAGCTACATCTCACCCTTGTGATATAGAACTCTGTGCTTCTGTTGGTATGGGTTAGCTTGCATGTGTATGCATTATGTGTGTGTGTGTGGGGCGGGGGGACGTAGGCCAGAAGATGATACCAGTGTTTCCCTCATTCACTCTCCACCCTATTTGAAACAAGGTCTCTCAGTGAGTCTGAAGCTTATTGATGTGGCTAGACTGTCTGATCAATAAACTCCAGGGATGCTCCTTCCCAGCTCCCTGTTCCCACCTGAGAACATGGGTTACAGACATACACAGCTGTTGAACAGAACCCTGCGTCCCCTGGGAGGAAGGTCAGACCAGAGATCTAAAGAGGGGCCCTAAAGTCAGAACTTCCCATTTTAAAATTGTCTGGGTGGAGATACGGCTCAGTTGGTACGGTGCCTAGCATTCAGGAAGCCCTGGGTCCCACCCATCTCTCCATGCCTGCCATGGCTCACATGTGGGAGTCAAAGGACACCCCAAGGGACTTGTGGAGATTGAATTCACGCTGGGCAGCAAGCACCTTGTACCTGTTAAGCCATCTCACTAGCTGCTGTCGCAGAGTAAAAGGTATTCTTTCCTTACCACAGAGTCTTCTTAAGTAGCATTATGCAGACACCCTTTGGCTTCTGAGCACATTTCTAGGCAGGCATACTATACATTCCAGCTGGGCTACCGTACACTGCAGTCTTTGTAGATTCCCTGACCACAGGGCTGCCAGGAGCTACTGCTGCCCAGCATTGCAAGTTAGGCTTGGGAAGGGACAAAATGCAAGCTTGGAAGTGTATTTTCTGAGCGCATGTGGCTTTTATACCATCCTAAAGCCGAGCAGTTGTGCTGGTGAGCCCAGGTGACATGGAGGTGTCAGTACAGTGAGTGCCATGGGCAGTGTGAGACTCTCACTGTCATGTGTCCCATCCCTCCCTGTCTCTACACTGGCACGTTTCCATCTTCCTCACGCTGTACACCCCACAAGACACTAAGGGAACTTTTGCTTCGAGTAGACAGTTGCATTTGAAAGAGATCAAAGGCATAGATGAATGTGTATGTGACTTTGTATCCTCAGCTTTTGGTCCAAAACCTTTAGTCCAGACACGATCTGCTCTTTGTGCCATTTCCCCTCCACATGTGCAATCACTCTTCCAATTACCAGTGTCTGCCGAGCACTGTGAGCATCTCTCCACTGCCCACAGTCTTTTTCTCTCAGTGCTGGGGAGCTGTCCTTCCAAGTTCTTCCAGCTTGCCTGCTTTCCAGCCGCATCCAACCTTCTCACACTCTATCCTCTGTGCGCCCCAGCAGCTCGCAGCTTTTACCATGGACTGTGCAAACTATGCCTTGGTGTCATTCTTTCTGTTAATCCATCTAAGACCTCAATGAGATTTTAAACGTTGTGGGGTTACAGTTTCATCTGATATCTTTTTCAGTCATTTCTTCAAATAGACTTTTCTCCATTTTGCCTGTTCTGAGACCCGAGGTCTGAGAATATAAGGTGTTGGTGAGTTAGGTCGCAGACTTGAATGCTTGTTTTCTGGGACCCTTCTCTTTGTGCTGTGTTTTGAATGATGGATCCTGGTAATGTCTGAGAGTTCACTGATGCTAGACAAGCGCTCTACCACTGAGCTCCACACCCAGCTGTCTCCACCTTATACTTCTCCTGTGTAACACATGGTTACGTGTTAACAGTCAGGTATAGCTTTAATTTTTTTTCAAACTTTATTTTTAATGATGGTTCTTAAACCCTTTGACTCCCTTCTGGCCCACCACCCACCAGAGGTAGTGGAAAACAAAGGATACAGAGGAAGCAAACATGCTTAGAAAGGTTCTTTAGAACAAACCCCATCTGCGTTGTCAGGAAATCAGCAGTTCAGTTCACAGGCCCGCAACGGCAGCTCCATCCACTTGCAGACACTTCACAGATGCACCAGCAGTCCAGGTCGGTAGTGTTGGGATAATAACAGTGTTGACACAACCTAGCAGGGACAGCCAGGCTTTCAGCTGAATCGACTAGAGTCAACAGAAGAGATTCAGACCAACAGGACACTAGGAGAAGTTCTCGGCTGTGCCTCTCTCAAAGAAATGAAGATCTACAAAGACTTGAGACCTACTTCACATGAGTCTGCATCAGTTGACATCACTCTGACAATCAGCCTGAATCCGTGGAAGTGACAAGAAGCCATAACATACCACCAGAAGTTTTTTTTCTCTGTTTCTATGGAGTCCTGACAAAAGGAGCTCATCTACGCACTGTAAGGTAGACCACTGCATGTGTGTTGTTAGTGAAGAATCCTTCATCACGTGTCCTTTCACGTGCTTGTTTAACAGAACATCCTATCTCCTGTGTCTGCTTCAGCTTCCTTCCTTCACAAGGCTGCCTTAGCCTTTCATCTGTGTCCACTTCAACAAAACGTTCCTTCATGTGTTTGCCCCAGCAACATCCAACATAATTGACTTTCCAAAGAACCCTTAAGTTCCCACTTCAGTCGTGTCTCCTTTTCAGTCAAGTTATATGAGATCACTAAACCTTCGAACTCTTGATTAATTTTTTTGCATTTACTTATCTATTATGTTATGTGTGTGTGTGTGTGTGTGTGTGTGTGTGTTAGGGGGTGTGCCACAGTGTACATGTGTGGTGGTCAGATGACAACTTTCACAAGTCAGTTCTTCTCTTCTACATTTGGGTCCTGGGGATCGAACTCAGAATGCCGGGCTTGACAGCAAGCATCTCTATCCATAGAGACATCCTGCCAGCCCGAAGTTTTTCTTGAAGTATTTTAAAGTGGATGTAGGGTAAATGGCATCCTCACTCTAGGCCTGGATGCTTTGCTTGGTGCTAGGTGTCCAAACTGTGGAGACCTCCATTGTCCTCCTCTGTGGGAGCCGGGTACTTTGTGGGCCCTGATTTCCAGTGTTCTGTCCAGTTTGCATGTGAAGTGGACCACAGGTGCTGACAGGAGGCCACTCAGGGACCAGGGTACCTGATTAGGACTTTGGAGAGGGTTCTTTAAGCTTAGAGTCCATCCTTACCGTCCATCCACCCTCATTTATTCATTCATTAGCTCTGGGGTTCTCCTCTGCTCCCTGAAACTCACCACAGCACTGATTGGTGAAGTGGAAACTTAAGGGTTCTTTGGAAAGTCAGTTGGATGGTGTTTTGTTGGAGCAAACACGTGAAAGAACATATGATGAAGGATTCTTTGCTAATGACATGCATGTGTTGGTCCGCCTTATATTGCGTAGTTGAGCTGCATTTGTCGAGCCCCCATAGAGAGAAATGCACAGAAAAACTTATAGTGGTGTGCTGCGGTTTCTTGCCACTTCTGTGGACTTGGGCTGGTTGACAGAGTGATGTCAGCTGAGGCAAGACCCATGCTGAAGCAAGATCTGTGGAGGACACGTGATGTTTGGAGGGTATAAATAGGACAGTGATGAAGGCTGAGCCAGGCTTGCTTATAGAGCTAGCTGCGCAAGGCTTGTTGGTCTTGCATCTTTGCTGATCTTCACTTCCCGGAGAGAGGCACAGCTGAGAACTTCTCCTGGCGTCCCTCCGGGTTCCTCCTGCTGACTTGAGCAGAGGCTGAGGCCTGGCTGTCTCTGCTAGGTTGTGCCACCGCTGCCGATTCCTGTTTGCGATTCCGACTCTACCGAACTGGACTGCTGGTGTGCCCATGAGGTGGTCGTGAGTGGACCGAGCTGCTGCTGACTGCTAGCCTGTGAACTGAACTGCTGATTTCCAGACAACACAGATGAGAGCTGCTCCAAAGAACCTTTCTAAACATGTCCACTTTCCCCATATCCTTTCTTTTCCACTGCCTCTGGTGGTAGTGGGCTAAAAGGGAGCTTAAAGAACTTAAAAAGCATAATTAAAAATAGGTTTAAAAAAAATAAAAGTTACAGCCTGGGGTGCAGCTGATGGTGCCCTGTCTCATTACAGCCAGTATGTGAGCCATGGAAAGCAGAAAGCATCTCATCCAACCCTCATTCTAGATGCACAGGGACACTGAAGCCCCCCAAGGGACGGGATGAGCTTAAGGTCCCATCATGAGTCTGCAGCAGACTCGGGTCTGGGTGCAGACCTGTACCTTCCCTCTCAGGAGCCTCTCTCCCACTCAGGTAGATTCTGACCAGGCCTACCTTCCTGGCTCTGTAGAACCCCTAAGATTGGGCCATTCGTGAAGAGCAGAGACTTGTCCTCTGCCAGTTCTGAAGGCTCTAAGACCAAGGGCAAAGCAGCAGCACGTCTTATGTCTGGGACAGGGCTGCTCTCTGCTTCCAGGATGGCTTTGAGCCCCTTTAGGGGATGAATGTTGTATTCTCACAGGACAAAAATTGGAAAGGTGGAAAGGGACAGTCTAACAAGGCTTTCATGGTGGGTCACCCTGCCCCAAGAACAGAAACTTGTGATACTTCCTAGATGTACTTCCAAGCCAAGTGCTATGTGGCCTCAGGGGTGTTTCTGCTAGGTGGGGGGATTGGTACAGACTCCCTGCACATCCAGCTACCCAGGGAGTGGGGTCCAGTTGTGGGCAGGGACCTCAGACCTGTCCCTACAACTAGACTTGGCAGTCACATTTCGTGGGATCTAGGGGGAAGCTGCTGAGCTCTGTAGGACAGGAGACCAGACGCTAGTTCTTGGAGTTGGGAGCAAGTTCCCACCGAAATCTTAATGTCCCAGATGTTGACCACATTGAATTCACCTAGCATAACTTCCTTACCCAAGGAGGCCGGTGGCCTGGGAGGCTGCTCCAGGCCTCCCACAAAGATCCCCTCATGGTTCTTATAGGAGTCAGGTATTGGTCCCTGTTGAAGCTTGGGGAACAAGGGCTACCTGGAGTGGTGGCGTCTGTGTTGAATGAACAGGGGCACCTATGTCTAGGGTCCTGAAAGTCCTGTCTTCTCCTCCCAGCCACCAGCACACATGGTTGTACCCTCATGTACCTGTAGCCTGCCACTACTGGAGAGGGTCAGGAAAGACCCATGGTGGCAGTGATGTCCCTGTTCCTCATGGTCCTCTCGGCTTTCTCCCATCAGAACTCCTCTGCCAGGCACTGTTTCCCTGGAGACTGAGGACCAGTTACCCCAGACATATCCACAAGGCAGAATGACCAGACTGCTTATACACTCACTGGACCCCAGTGCCCCAAGGTGCTGGCCTCTGGCCCCCCAGTGACCTGCCTTCATTTCTTGCTAGCCTCTAAGCTGCATTCCAGACCCTCCTGCAAGCTAACGCCTGCGCAAACCTCTTCCTAATTAAATTCTAGTTTCTGTAAAAAAGACTCGAGCTGCCTTCTTTTTGCTTCGGCTGCTTATTTTCTTAGTGCTCACATTTTTTCCCAAGGACTACTTGTTGAAAAGGAACGGAAGCTGGACCAATGGGAGCACAGGCTCTGACTGAGAGCCCCCAGTAGGAATCCTGCCCCGCATGCTCCCGTGGTCCCTCCAATCCCCATGCCTCTGTGTCCCTGTCTGTGCAGCAAGGGAGTGATGTGGTGGCTCTCAGGGTTGCTAAGTTTGGGGGAGACACTGGCCATGAGATGCTCTGTGGGGATGCACCTGGGCCAGTGGGATGGTGCAGCATCTGGTTGCCATGGCAACACTGCCAGCATGCCCATCTTCTGCAGAAATGGGTCACACGACTTGCCTCCTCCACAGTTTTGAACTTCTGTAAGATAATGATGATGCTCTCCAAGGGCACGCTGGCCTGCTGCTGTGAACTTGGCCACTTTCTGAGCAGTGTGTCGCCATAATGAGCCACTGGTCAGAGGAAGGAGGGGCCCAAGGAAAGACATTTGTCACCTCAGGGGGCCAATTTATCTCTGTATTCCAAAGTCAGCCACAGCCTGTGATGAAAGATGAAACAACTGCATACACAGTGATGGAAGTCCTGCTCTAAGTCTGACTTTGTGCCTTACTGTGACACATGATGAGTAAGGCCGATGGGTCTTCCCATGGTGAGACCATCCAGTCCATCAAGGTCTCCCTCCATGTCTGCCTAGGGCCCAGACTAGTGAGGCCCCTGCCTTTCACTCACACCCTAAGGTGGAACACCAAAAGTCTGTGTATTTCAGAGCATTTATAAGCCCTGAGGTACACAGATGTAGCACGGCCTCCTTAAGAGACGAGGGTGGGCTTTAGAGATGCCAGAAAACCAGAAGAGAGACTGCAGTTTACTGGAATATGGGGTGGGCGGGCTGGGAGACACACAGAGGATGTTTCCAAGTCTGCAGGCGAGCCCAGCAGGTTAACTCAGGCAGGGTGGAAGCCCCGAGGAGTGAAAGGCAGAGGCACCGGTCCATCTCTCCTCATCTTCCTCAAGCACAGAATCCCTGAGTTCTGGTGGGCTGGCCACTAGCCTATAGATTTCCACACCTCCCTTGCAGTAATGAGTAGGCAGGTGACTGACATTGACCAGTGGGACAAGCACGATGTCATACTTGCCCTTGGGAGCCACACCCATAGGCCAGCCAGTTAGTAGCCTATATCTGGTTTTGACCTGTGCTGTGACCCGCTGTTTGGAACTGGCACATGATGGTTGGAGTGCCAGCTGCTTTCCTGGCCACGGGGCAGCAGACACGGGGCGGCAGACACGGGGCGGCAGACACGGGGTGGCAGAATGGGTGCTGCAAGCTCTGAGCCTGGAGCTGAAACTCAAGGCCATGGCTGGAGTGCACACAGAGTTCTCATGGAAAGTCTGTGGATATAACCTGTCACTGGAGATCTGAGGAGAGAACAGCCTGGAGAGCAGCCTGAGAAGAGGCTTGTCACTTAGGGCTGGGCATGGATGCATGAGGAGACCTGGGTGAGAGGGATGCAGGGTAGTGGGGAGATGGATCTGTCACCCATGTGTTCTGACACCCTTCTCGTCCTTGAACACCCATCCGCAGGGCAGAGCTTCATGATGGGTTTTTGCTTCTGACTGCTGCGTTCACACAAGTCTGAGAATGAGGCTCCCGGAAGGGAGTGTGAAGCCTTCTGTTGAACATGATTTGATGGTTCACACCTATAGCCTAGCATGCAGGAGGCCCAGCATTCCAGCCTAGCCTGACCTTGTCCCTGAGGAGACAGCCAGTGGGAGCATTACAAGAGGGGGCCATCTTCCTGACAGACCCAAGGTCTAGCGCAAGACCCTCCCAGCCTCATAATTAAAGATAGTGTGTGTCCCTGGAGGCCCTCTGAGGCAATGGAAGGAATCCATCAGCGAAGACCATTCTGTATGAGGCTGACTGTGGAGGGCACAGAGAGTCCATGGTACCTCAACCCCTCCTCTCACACTTCTGACTGAGGTACCTCATCTCAGCTGTGGGGGGTAGCCCAGGCCTGGCAAAGGAAGTGCTGAACAGAGAGCCACTGAGGACAGGAAGACACAAGGGACGTGTGTAGGAGTCTAGGCTCTTACACACTCGTGTGAAGAAGGGGTCTGGAAGGGTTTATCATTTTCTGAGCCTCCAGGGGTCCTGTGCTGGAAGAGGACAGAGGACCCTGCCCGGCATGCAAGCTGAGGACAGACGCCTGCCATCCTGCCTCCAGCTGTGCTACTTGTCTGAATGTGACACTTAGGACCCAGACTTGGGTTCCTTAGGGGCTGCATGGGCCTAGACCACCCTTATGCTGATCCTGGAAAGGGTCCGGTCCCAGTGTCCGGTCCCAGAGCCCGAGTTATTTGGCAGTGTGTTTAAATTCAAATGCTAGAGCCTGCTGGGAAGTGGTGCAGACCTTGGCTTTCCTTGCCTGCCTGTCCTCCATTCGTGAACACCCTCTGCGGTCAGGGGTCTCCACAGCTCCAAGAGTTTGAGGCAGGAGTCTGGGAAGGAGCCCTGGACGGGGATGGCTACTAAACTGGGCTACAGATGGCAGACCCACCATCTCTTGGCTTTTGTCATTTCCTCTGAGGCTGCAGGGCTCTTTTGGTCCTTTGGAATGTGAGGGGTGCCCCGTGGTCCCTAGACTCCCCACGATGGCTCTGTGGGCCAGGTTCTGTCCACATGCTGCCCTGACTCACATTCTCCGAGAGCCCTTGAGCATCACATCACAGAGGTTTTTTCCACTACTGCCTCCTGCAGAGTCCTCCTCTTCTTGGTAACTTAATTAGCTCTCTGTTTTCCAAACAGGGGAAGCGTGACTCAGCACTATCATGCCATCTATATTTGTCCCTTGCCCCCACCCCAGGTGCCTGGTAGCTTAATCCTTGGAGAAATTAGATCATGAGGTTGGGAAGGGATTTGAAGGTATCCAGAACCTTGCCTGGCCACATCCCGGATGCTCTACTTGGCTCCTGAGAGGTCTGTCACAGAAGACCTGAGGCTCCTAACCTCACTGTCTCTCCTCTCATTCCAGTATCTAAACAGTTGGTGGAAGTTTGGAAAACAAAAACAAAGTTGCCATCATTCTATCATCCCCCTTGGGCACCTGTCTCTCTTTTCTCCCACTGCTTTAGTCAAGAGCAGCTGGGACCCTACGGCCACATCCTGCATCTCGGAGGCCTGGACCTGAGCCCTGGGGCTACATGCTTCCCTTGTCTTTTCTGTTTATCATTTCCCTCCGTGTGCCAGGCCTGGCTGCCCCCCACCCTTGAGACTGGTAGGCTCACTGAAGAATGCCCAGAAGGGCCCTGGGAACCCTGCTTTCATCCCAGCTGTGCCTTGCTGATCTCCTGGATTCAGCAGGGAGGCAAAATGCACTGGAACAGCAGGTGGTGTCTAGGGTGCCCAGGTAACAGGTTGTTAAAGGGACAGACCTTCCTCTTGGAAGCCCTTGGCGGTAAGCACACACATAGTCCCTTCACCTGCATGGGAAATGGCTCTGCAGAGACCAAGCTGTTCTTTGGGAGGAGCTCAATGCAGGTGTCTGAGCTGGTGTGTGTGTGTGTGTGTGTGTGTGTGTGTGTGTGTGTGTGTGTGTGTTCCTTATCTCTGCATACACCCACTTTTCTTCCTCAGCTTTGTTCTCCAAGGGTGGGATGTGGGGGCAGGTGCTGTACCCAGGCAGGGACCTCAGCTCCGTTGCAGTTGACAGGGTCACAATAGTCTCACGGTTCATGTGAGACACTTTGTCCTGAAGCCCAAGGTAGGGCAATATGTTTGCTCTGTGTCAGGAACCATGCCTTCCTCCTGTCTAGCTCAGAGCCACCCTGCCTCTCTTTAAATCCCTCTGTCCTAAAGGTCAGCACAGATGCCTCCTTTCCCTCCCTCTCTTCTCTGCTTCTGTCCACCTGTCAGTTTAATCCTCTCCTCTTGGCATGACCACATCAATGCAGTAGGTGGCCTAGACAGTCACCTGGCCCCGGACCATCACCACTGCAAAGTTGTAAGTGAATCACATTGGCATGGAGGCCCCTGCTCGCAGATTCCAGGGCGACGGTGTGGTTTCTCTGAGTGCTGCTGTTCTGGTCCAGCCTCTGAGCATGCCCACTGTCTTATCTTTGAATTCATTTACTGCATGCATAATGCTGCTGCCAAGGTTCACGTGGAGCCAGCTCTCAGATGTCCTCTTGGCTGGACTGTGAACTCCAAAGACCTTGTGTGTCTCCCTCAGGTTCAGGTCTTCGCTTGGTGAAAGTACAGCCCCAAGAGCCTTTGAATGCCACTCACCTGCTGAGCCACTGGGCGCTCCATTTCTGCGCACCTGTACCGGAAGGCTGAGGCGCAGCACTGTCAGCCCTGGCATAATTATAGATGTAGAATAAATGACGTGGTAACATAGCCGATTACCCGCTGCCTCTCCTGCTGTCATTAGCAATCAAATGACATGGCCAGATGCTCCTAAATGGGCTACTGAGGCAGTGATGGAGAACTTTCCAGCCCGGGCCCCATCAGAGGTCAGGGCTGCTCAGCCCTGCTTGCTTCTCGCCTGCAGCTACACCCCACTCTCCCCTTTACTTCCTCCCGTCTGAAGGGCAGGCTTGATTCAGAACCCGAGGCAGCCCCTGATGCTGCCTATCACAGCAGCCTGGTCTTCCCACTTGGAGGTTCAGCCCACGAGCCTCAGTCCACCCAGAGTCTGGCACCCCTGGGTGAAAATGTTCCCTGGAAGTCTGTGAACTGAGATGGAAGGTCATGGGACCAGCCAGCAGCAGGTAAGGATGTATGTGCGTGTGTACATACTGGTTCACGTGGTGGAACACAGTCTTCACTCTCTGGACAGATATGAGGCTAATGGTATTGCAGTGGTTTAATGAGACTCACCTAGCCAATGTCCATTCATGAAGGGATTAAGAGGGGGCCTGATGAAGATGACATGCTTTGGATATACATCGTAAGCTCTCTGCTGGGTATCACATGCATGCACTGCAGCAGCCCTGCAAACCTTAAGGGAGCCTCTCCATCTGGGAATCAGAGACTACAGCTCAGAGAGGGTGAGTCATCTGTTTGAGGTCACACAGTCTTGTAACTGGCCTCTTCAGCTCAAACCAGCATTTCCTACTATAGTCTAAGAGGTACAGAGAGGTGAGGTTTTTGTTTTTAAACCAAGGGTGGTAGGGATGAGCCTTCACCAGTTCCTGATTCCAGGAAACCACACCTCTCAGACTCCCTTGAGTCAGGCTGGGGCCATTGGATCTGATGTGGTCAATTCCATGTGTAAGGGGCCATCTTTTCCTAGGAAGAACCATGAGGAATGGCTTGGAACCCTGTGAGCACATGGAGCAGAGCGGAGATGTCAAGAACATTAGGCTTGGGTTGTTAACCTCTGACATTTACTCTCAAAAATGAGAAAAATGCAGCCTGCTAGTCATACCACGGAGCTACAGAATGGGGGTGGGCAGGCTCTTTCTCAAACAGGAAGTGAATCTCACACAGCACAGGCAGAATCCAGAGGCTGGGGAACTGTTCTGAAGTCAGAGGGAGCCATGCAGCTGTCCTGGAGGTGAATGTGTCCCCCAAACTCCGAGAACTGCGGTGACATGGTGCCATCCTCTTCTGTCTTTGCTTCTCAGAAAACCCCATCACTTCCCTTGTTTGTCCCGACGACCGCCCAGCAGCCTGGGGACATTTAGGCTGTAAGTCAAGCATTTTATATCCAGAAAGAGAGAAGGCGGCTTCCCTGAACTCATCCCTCTGATTTATAAAGTCAGCGAATTCTACGCAGCTCACGGTGGCCAGTGTTTTATGTTGCCCTTTTATATGCACAATCCATTTTACGACTTGTTTAAGAAAGAGACAGGAAAATGCATGCCTTTTCTGTGTAGAAAATCGGCAGGCCCAGCGTCTCCAATCAATAAAATCACATTCTGCTGACTTTGAGCAGGAAGCTGAAATGTCTTTGCAGGGGGTGTACTCCAGCTATGGGCGGGGTAGCCAGAGGGTTCTTGGCTTTGATGTTGATTTATTGAAAAACCAACCAACCAAACAAACAAATGGATCTGGCCCAGTGCACGGATGGTGCAGGCAGGGTGGGGTTCACACTCCTGGAGAGATGCTGGGGAGCAGAGCAAGTCACCCCAGGGTGAGTTACAGCCTGCAAGGAAACAGTGGGCAGTGACTATGAGTCACTCAGATTTACATACTGTAGGGTTTGCGGTTTGTGGGGAGGTGGGAGGGCACCCAACCCTGTCATGTGTGCACCTTACGAATTTTCTCTTTGCAGTCTGTATTTCTCTTGTCTTCTGGTCAGTCATTCTATGCCCCAATGATAGTTTTATGTGAACATACTGGAAGGTACCAAGTATATACCCATATGTACTAGCTGGTTTTTTGTGTCAACTTGACACAGGCTGGAGTTGTCACAGAGAAAGGAGCTTCAGTTGGGGAAGTGCCTCCATGAGATCCAGCTGTAAGGCATTTTATCAGTTGGTGATCAAGAGGGGAGGGCCTCTTGTGAGTGGTACCATCCCTGGGCTGGTGGTCTTGGGTTCTATAAGAAAGCAAACTGAACAAGCCAGGGGAAGCAAGCCAGTAAGGAACATCCCTCCATGGCCTCTGCATCAGCTCCTGCTTCCTGACCTGCTTGACTTTCAGTCCTGACCTTCTTTTGGTGATGAACAGCAATGTGGAAGTGTAAGCTGAATAAACCCTTTCCTCCCCAACTTGCTTCTTAGTCATGATATTTGTGCAGAAATAGAAACCCTGACTAGGACAAACATGTCTGAGACATAATCAAATTCCTTCCTCACAGGGCCCATGCACCTTGGGCATGTGGCATTGGGCACACAGTGTGGCACAGCTAGACTCTGAGTCCTGAGGGAGTTAGGTAGGTTGGGCAGGTATGTTGAAGATGCAGCCCTGATGTAGATTCCGAGTCCCTGAGCTAATCCCAGGCATCAGGACCACAGTGGGTAGAGCAAAACAGGGAGGGGTCCAGGTCTGGCTGGGTCTGCTTCTGCCTCTCCACCCTTCCCGGCAAACCATAAACCTCAACAAGAGGAATAAGTTCAGCCTAGCACTTGGCCCCCTGAACTGGAGCCACCACTGGCCATCGGAGATGTGATTTAGGCTTTGACAGCTGCTCCCTGCCACAGTAGCTCCTCTGGCCTTTCACTTTCAGGACTATGGAACCCAGGATTGGAGTTCCTGCATCCACACGCAGTATAGTTAGCCGACTGTCTGTGACTTGGCCTACAGCCTTGAAGCCAACCAAGGGTCACAATAGCTTTGCCCATCCCACCCTGAAATTGCTCCTGTCCCTGAACTCGTGGTCTTTCTGTGTTCAACTGTGGAGATTCTCAAACGCCCTGCCTCCACCTGCCCCCAGATCTGGCTCCCCCATTTCCCTGGCTTTTTGTAGATCCTCCCCTCAGCCTGCATCTCCTTCACTTGTCAGTGCTGAGATCCCACAGTGGCTCTCAAGCCCCTCAAGGTAAATTCAAATCCTCCTCAGGCCCCCTCCCTTGCCCTTCCTCAAAGCCTTTGTGTTTCCTTCTGATTTTTTGGGATCCTCTTGCATGATCTTGGCTACGCAGGTTGTTGTGTTCGTCCGACCTCAAGCCTGTGTTTGGGCCACATTCTCACCTTGACACCACCTCCCTCTCCCTTTCTGCCTTCGATTGATCCCCATGGCTTACCCTGGTCTCTCTGCTGACTGCCTAGGAACATCCCAGTGCTCCTGGGCCTGTCCCCTCCTCCCCGCTCCTCACCTGACCCTGACCTTCACTCATGCTGAGAGGCAGCTTGAGTACCCACCCTCTGCAGACACTTTCCCTCCCCTGGGTGCCAGGCACAGCATCCCCAGGCAGACTGAGGCTGCCTTTCCTCTCAACATCTCTGGCTATTTCTGTCTCTTTTCCCTCTCTTGCCACCAAGATCTTTGCCCCTTCTTTGAATTCAGCCTCTGTACTGTCTACCGTGTGAGCATCTCGGGGGACCTCAGTTCTCCTGGAACCATGAGACCCATCAGGTTTGGGGGGAGGGCGTAGATATCAGGAGCCATGCCAGGAAAGCCCAGAGAGCAGTGGACAGTAAGCTGCGTGGAGAAACACAGCTTCTGAGTATTGTTTTTGAAACAACCAGTTGCATCTAATCAAATAATGGTTCCTGTAACTCACAGCTAATTTGTTTCCAGGATCAACCTTACGAGCTTGTTCCAGTTGGGATCTGTTTGCTGTCTCTCAGTGTCTGCACACGTCGCCTCAGCTCCTCATCCCACTTTGCCTGTTCTGAATAATTCACACATACCAAATTGCTTCTCACTCTTGCTGCTGAAGCCTGATGAGAGAGCTGAGCTGGGTGGGTTGGGGCCGGGAGATGGCTTCTACCTTCTTTGACCAGGGCCTTTGGGCCATCTGAAGCTAGAGCAAAAGGTACGAGGTTTGGGATCTAGGGGGGAGCTTCTGTGCTTTCTTTGCCTTGACCCAGTGTTCTGTTCCCAAGGCAGAGAGGATGCATACAAAGAATCTAGCCCTGTCTGGTGGCACTGACTCCTCAGAAGGTTGGGGCTGGAGCATTTGCAAGCTTGAGGTCAACCTGGGTTACATATGAGTTCAAAGCCAACCTGAACATCTCAGGGAGACCCAGTTTCAAGCTAAACAGAAATGAGCTCGGGATGTGATCTGCAGTACAGCAAGCAGAGGCCCTCAGCAGCCCCTGGTATGTATGATAAGCCTCCCAGGAGAGGACAAGAGCCAGAACCTCAGTATCTTGTGCCTCAAGGGAGGACAAGCTATTCCTGGCTCCCCTCAGGTTGAGTGCACAATGGGTGTCTCCTCTAGCTCTAGCAATGTCTGTTAAGTTTTAATGACTAATGGAAGGTTCTGGAAGCCAAGCGTAAACTCCTGCTGGATTTTGGTCTTCTCAGTGGGAAGCAGTAGTCCTCTTCTTCTTTTGTGGTACCCAGTGTCTGCCCATCCTCCATCTTTCCTCCTAATCAGAGCTTGTCAGCTTGAGGCCCACATTATTAAATGGATCATTCCTGAGCAAATTCACTCCTCAGCTTTCTATTGGCCATTCTGATATGAGTGTGGGAAATCTCACAGCAGCCCAGTATGTCCTACTGAGTGTGAACGGTCCAGTGCCCAGGGTGCCCTGGGGTACTCATGAGAGTGACGCCTCTGTCTGGTAGTGTTTGTGTTTTTGCGGTGCTGACCTTAGGTGACCATGGCCCTAAAGCAACAGGTGGTGCAGAGCAGGTGCCAAGCATCCTTCCAGGAAAGACATACTAACTCAGGGGCGGTGGGACATGTGTGGAAAAACACAGTCCTCACGGGTGCCCATCTCACCTGTAGCTCCAGTCCTCTGTGGTAGAACATGTACTCTACTAACAGGTTGACTGCACTGAGCCCCTCCCTCATGCCAGGAATACTATGGGCCCTGGGAGAGCTGAGGACCAGGAAGAAATTTCTGATTTCTGCTGGGTTGGCATCAACATCTGTAGGGGCATAGGCACATCCTGTGACTGGGTGAGGAGGTGATTGATGGGCAGTGGGCTGTGCTCCTGGAGACTGGTGCTCTCATGAAGACTAGAATCAAGGGATCTGACAGCTGAGTTTTCCTTTCCCACCCCTTGCTTTTGGACTCCACAATAGTGCCATGGAGGAGAGGCAGAGTCACCCATCAGAACAGCCGGGTAAGTCTCTGTCCACATGTAGGCTTAGATTTCTACTATGAGGAAATCAGAGGATGGTTATCAAGGGACAAGATATTGAGTGCCAGAGGCTCAGTCCAACACCACGCATTGTGATTGGCAAAGAGGAAAGGACCAGCAACTAGCCAGGCCATCCTGCCCAATCCCTCTGCATTGGGCATGAGAACCTACTGTGAGTAGTTCTATCTACTCCCATCATCCCCATCCTGTTCCTGAAGACCCCCAAGAGGCATCCTGGGACAGCCTCTGAGTTATCACTCGCCGAAGGGGTGTCCCAAGTACTCCTTAGGAGAGTCTCTGAGTGAGTCCTTACAAATCTTACTGAACACACCACGGGGCTCAGACAGGTCAGTGTGCAGCTGGGGCTGTGCTTGGTTCTGCAAGCACCCTCCACCCAAGTCAGTGCCCCAGAACCGCACCCCTACGATGTTCCTTTTTGCTTCCTTCATGGAAGGAGGTTCTCTGAGATACCTGCGTTGGTGAGGGGTTGCAGGGTGTGTGTGTGTGTGTGTGTGTGTGTGTGTGTGTGTGTGTGTGTGTAGGAGTGTGAGGAGGGTGGGTAAGGACTTAGAAAATTACCATTAGGCAACCGGGCCTCCATTTTAGGACTGGCAAGACCAGAAGAGGCTGCCTAGGTATCTCTTGTTACACCACACTTTTATAGCAGTGAGCAGTCTTCATAGCCAATATTGTAGAACTGCCTCTCACTATCTCCCCAGGGTAGTCAGGGCCAGCTGATCTAGGGATTCCCTGAAGACAGGGCCCGTTCTGGCCCCTGCCTCCCTCAGCTGGCACAGATGGGCATCTTCCCAGAAAGGAAGGGCTAGTGAGAAGGGGCATCTGCACAGTCCAGCTCCAGTAAAAGGAAGGTTGGGCTGAACGGCAGTAGCGTTTAATTGAATCTCTCCTCCCCAGGTCCTTCCCGAGGTAGCTCCTCTGGATGCTGCTGCACAGCTGCTGTTTGTCTTCTTTATTATGGCGTTGCCACAGCCAATTTAACAGGGACAGTGCCAGACTGGGCAAGACAAACAGCCTGGAGCTGCTAGCAGGCCCATCCAGCTAATTATAGGGATGGCTTTAGGGCAGGAGGCAGTAGGAGAGGAGTCACCTGTGCTGGTGTTACATTAAACTGTGTGTTTAAGGCCCTTGCTGGGGATGAGGGCAAGGGTTCTCCAGGAATCACACAAAATTCAGTTATCAGAATGAGACTACCTGGGACTCGTGTCCAGGACATCATTCTTGGTGACCTTATTTTCCAGGTTTTGGTGGGAAGAGAGAGATCAGCAAGGAAGTCTGTTCACATCTCCAGTCTGCTGGGTTCTTGTGGTCCCTGTGGACTTGATTCAGAGTGGAAAACAGGCCTGGGCTGGGGACTGGGGAAACAGCCTTAGTCCTCCAGGACTCCTGATACTGGCCAATTAGCACGCAGTTGCTGTGTGACAATGCAGCTGGTGTCTCCAGCTTGAGCCAAGGGGACTTGGGTCCCTCCTGGAGTTTGGTCCAAACTAGCGTTTTAAGTGGAACAGGTGTTAAATGGTCTCTCTGGGAGTCTGTGTCTCTACTGGCAGAGTAAGGACAACAGTGACTCAGGAACAGAGCCAAGCACCCACATTAGTTAGTGGTGGGCACCTTCTGCAGCCTGGCTGTGAAGGGGTGACTGTGACACATCTCTTGGTGAGACTGTCTATGCAGACTGAGTACACTCTGCCATGATACCCGGTGGAGATGGTGCAGCTCTGCAGCTCGCCCTGTAGGAGAGGATGGCTGCTGGACTGGGTGTGAAGCTCCTTCAGGCCCCTCTCATTAGGCCAATATTGGGATTCCTGGTGTTGGGTGATGACTAGGGCCAGCAGGCATGAGGACAGTTGGGCTAAGGTGTGGGTGACTTCCTCCACCAGTGTGGTGGTTTGTATATGCTTGGCCCAGGGAGCGACACTATTAGGAGGTGTGGCCTTGTTGGAAGAAGTGTGTCACTGTTGGCATGGACTTTAAGACCCTCGTCCTAGCTGCCTGGAATCCAGTCTTCTCCTGTTTGCTTTCAGAATCAGGTGTAGAACTTTCAGCAATGCCTGTACCATGCCTGCCTGGATGCTGCCATGCTCCCACCTTGATTATAATGGTCTGAAACTCTGAACCTGTAAGACAGCCCCAATTAAATGTCCTTTATAAGAGTTGCCTTGGTCATGGTGTCTGTTCACAGCAATAAAACCATAACTAAGACAGCCAGTGTTCCACTTCCCCTAGCCGTAGCCACACAGGATCAGGTTAGACAGGAAGTCCCTGAAGCCCTGGGCTATTGGAGGGTAGGAGAGTGATGTCCTTTCGGGGATGGGTGCCTGGAGGCAGGACAGTAGAGTGACCACTCTCCTGCTGGGAAAATACAAACCTGGAGGGAGCAAAGTCAAGTTCTCTGGCTTACCTGTTAAAATGGATGGGCTCTGCTCCTGGCTTTGCATAGGGGGTGGGGTGGGAGAGAGAGAGAGAGAGAGAGAGAGAGAGAGAGAGAGAGAGAGAGAGAGAGCGCGAGAGCGAGCGAGCAGGCAACAGGATAAAAGGAATGAAGAGAGGCCTCCCTCCCACATGACCACCCCTTCCTGCAGAGGAAGAGGAGATAGGAGATGCCAACTTTGGCTCCATGATCCTTGGCCAGGATCCTGACTCCTTTCAAGGCCTTTCTCAATGCCAGGCCACAGTGACTCATAGGCTTGTGGGGTGAGAGAACAAACCTGGAACATTTCTGCGTGAAGGCTCTTGCACCTTCTCTGCCTGCTGGGGGGTGAATAAGCAGGTCGTGACTCACCTGCAGAGTGCTTTCCTGTGTAGGGCCCGGAGGCTGGTTGGTGGCTTCCCTGTCAGTCTGACTCTGGTTTCTGCTCTGTTGCCTCATGTCTGTCTCTCAAAGAGGAGGCAATGCAGCCACACACAGGTAAGGGAGGCCCTGAGAGGCTGCATAGAAGAGAACTCAGCTTGTCTTTGAAGCCCTGTGTAGTCTCAGGAATTTGAGAGTATAGAAAACATACTATGTGCAGCTCAGATGCTCAAAGCATAAAATAACTGATAATTTTGAGCGCAGTAGACAAGCACACAGTTAGAGCTGAGAAGATGGGCTGGGAAGGCGCTGCCTGCACAAACATAAGGATCTGAGTTCAGATCCTCCCAGCACTGACATAAAAGCCATGCGAGGTGATATATGCCTGTCGTCTCAGCCTGGGGACAGAGAGAGATGCTGGGATTTGAAGCCCAACCAAATCTAATTGGTGAGATCCTGTCTGAAAAATAATGTGTGGGGTTGCTGAGACGGGTGCTAAGCCTAATGACATAGTTGCTCCACAAAGTGGAAGGAGAGAACTGGTTCCAGAAAGCTATGGGCTTCTGCCTGCATGCTATGGCATGTATGCCAGCAAATGTGTATGCACATGCATGCAGGCACGCATGCACAGACACATGTACTCTGAATAAAAATTAAATTAAAAAAGATGAGGAGTGTCTGAGAAAGACACCTGATGTTGGCCTCTGGCCTCACATATGACTTTGTTTACAGGTACACATACATACACCTATATGTATACATATAACACATACATGCAGGACATACACATGATACATACATACAGCACACATACACAAATATGTACACATATAACACATGCATACAGCACACACACAACCCATACAACACATACATACAGCATATACACATATAACACATACATACAGCACACACACACCCCACATACATACAGCATACACACACAGCACATACATGAACATACAATGCATACATACACATACAACACATATATACAGTACACACACACATATATCAGATACATACACACATACATACAGCACACACACACTACACACTACACACACACACACACACACACACACACACACACACATACACACACCCTATATGTTACCAGAATCAAGAGTTAGATAACAAACTTGATAATATTTACAAGGGATACCAAAGAACCACAAAGGTCAACTATCCCAACCTGGAGCATTTGATGTTTGAGAGAAAGGAAGGAGTTGATGGCTGGAGGGATTGTTCAGCGCTTTTCTAGAGAACCCAGGTTTGATTCCCAGCATCCACATGGTGGCTCCCAAACTTCTTTAACTCCAGTTCTAGGGGATCTGATGCTCTCTTCTGGTCTCCACAGGCCCTGCACACACAGATGCACACACTCACACATGCAGGTGAATAGTTTTGCATCCTTAAAAAAGCCTTGAGAACAAGAACAATCTTCCTAGCACAGACTGTAGATTTGTCTACTGTGCTCAGAATTATCAGTCATTATTTTTATGCTTTGAGCAGCTAAGTTGCACACAGTACGTCCTGTTTTCCCTGCTCCCAGTTTATGAGGACCCAGGAATCCACTAGGATATGCAGGCCCCTGTGACCATTGATGCTTTAGAGATTCTGCAACAAAGTGGGAGCCATTCCTTAAGAAACAAGTGTAAGACATGGAAGTTTGCAGTAAATACAACCAATTGCCTAATAGCCTGCTTAATCCTCTGCCCCAGAGGATTGCCTGGTCTGTCCCTGTCTAAGGCTGGTGGGAACACAAAGATTCCCATTGCCACTTCCATGAGCTCCAAGATGGCTGAAGCCAGCAGCTGCCTTCTTCAGCTCAGAGCTGGAGCATGGGTGTGGAGAAGAGGTCCTGTACATCAAACCTCTAAAACTTCCTCAGGAGCCAGGCAGAGTGGGAGGAGAGCCACAGGGTACCCGAGGTGGGTGACTAGACACAGGCTTGCTATAGAACAGAACCCCCGTAGAGATTGGGGAAACACTGCCCATCTGCGAACAGAACCAGGAGTTTCAGGCTCTGATATCTGAGCATCTCAAAGAATTTGATTCCAGGCCAAACTTTTAATAAAGAAAATTCATCCACAGACACTAGGCTATTGGCTGATATATCCAGTTATTGGAATCCTGGAGATTTAGTGGCAAGGGGTTGTTTTATTTGCTTTCTAGATGAAGCCATTTTTTTCTTAGGTATTTAATCTCCTAGCAGTCTATTTTCCCTAGCAAATACACTGTCTGGGACAGCAAATCCATGTGGCCTCATCATGTCCTTATTTTGTCTTCTCGTGACTCACAAATGGGCATTTGCTTACTTCTGATTTTTAAAAACTGTGTCATTAAGGAGAAATCACACAGAAATCAGCCAACAGTTACTATCCGTGATCAAGAGTCCAGCTGATGGTGTGCATACAAGACTCCATCAAATCGGGGATGGGGGAGAGGCCTCCCAGCTTGAGTGATCACTTCATTGAAACTCGAGCTTTTGGATGAACGAGCACCTAATGTGTCTTGTCGGGGTGGGGTTCTGTATGCTGTCTCACCCAAGATGATTCATGAACATGAACGTATGAAAATGCCTCCCACCTCTGAAAGTTTTAATTGGAAGCTCCTCCATGCTGTGGCCTCAGCCATGACTTGCTCAGGTAGTCTTGCAGTTGACCGTAATTAAGGATTAGCTTTTCCCAGACCACCCTCTCTTCTCTCCTTACTCAGGGTCACCCCAGTGAATAGATCCTGGGAACTTCTAGGCAGAAGAAAAAGCAAGAGAAGATTTCTTCTTTCTTTTTTTTTCTTTTATTTTCTTCTCTCTCTCTCTCTCTCTCTCTCTCTCTCTCTCTCTCTCTCTCTCTCTCTCTCTCTCTCTCTCTCTCTCTCTCTCCCTCTCTCCCTCTCTCCCTCTCCCTCTCCCTCTCCCTCTCCCTCTCCCTCTCCCTCTCCCTCTCCCTCTCTCTCTCCTTTTCTTTTCTTTTTTCCTTTTTGGTTTCCATTTGGAGACTCACCTATTTTGGATACTTGAACTACTTCTCTCAGATCCCAGAATATGTTGGATGAGATTGGTCACAGGAGGATGCAGAGCCCGTGGGAGGAAGATTCTCTAGCAGGTGTGGAGGAGGGGAGCCCTCTAAGATGTTTCTGTAGTGGTGGGAGGGATCTGAGGCAAGAAGGGAGGTGGTCAGGGGCTTGCTAGGGCCCTGAGCCTGGTGATCCCAGTGAGAGAGGGCCAGAGCAGGCCCTGTCTCTTACAGAAAGCTGTCCAGCCTGTAGCTTGAGTTTGGTTACATTCAGCCGAGAACAGTTATGAATGTGGCCAAAACAAAATCACGAATTTACTTCAAACATTAAGAGATATTTTTGCAAATTCTTTTTGTATTTTGAACTTTGTAGCTAACATAGTGTCAAAATGTCAAAAGGTTGGACACACCAGATAGGCCATCGGTATCAGCAGCCCACTGAGGAAGGGGACTGGGATCCAGGCTGTGGTCCTTGGGGTTGCAGCGGCTGGGAACTCACGTCAGGCCTGACTGATCTGTGCTTAGCACCCTCCCAGACCCCTTCCAACCATTGTCGTGTGGCTCTAACTATTGTCAAGGCCCAGATGATAAGAGTGCCTAGTATGCCCAAGCTGGACATGGTCCCCAAATGTCCACAGCTACTTTGTTCCTAGTTGCTCACCATGGAAGTGATGCAAATTTCTGTGTGGGCACAGCACTGTTTTCTGTCTTTACACATCCTCAAACTCTCAGCTCTGTATCACAGCTACACATCGTGGGTATCAGCTTGTCCTGAGTGCCATCGATGTCTTGCTTGGGGATCAACCAGCTGCTGTCCCAGGACATGGATGTGAATGTGGGACACTAGTTTGCTCACTGATTGGGGAACACATAACCTGACCTGTGTCCCCACTCTCCACCCTGAGGAGGGTGACAGATGCCCAACTGTGGAGTTGAAGTGAAGGGAGACAGCTATCACACCGAACCCACACGAAGAACATAGGCAGCAGCTGCCTGTCAAATCTGAGGCCGGGCACATCTCTGTGTATAGGGAGAGCCCCTCTCATGCCACCACTTCCCTCCATTAAGCTCTAGGACATTCTAGAAAGGCTCTTGACCTGAGGCTGTGACTTGTTCTATAAAAACCTCAGGTCTACTTGGATGTTCTAGGACGTTATCTGCATGTTGAGTCCTTTGGAATTGCTAAGATATACATATCTTGGGGGTCTCAGGGCACCTCCTCCCTAGATCTGTGGCAGCCCTTAGTGAAAGGCTGGGTCGGAAGTGGGGAGGATTCACCTTCATGCACTCATCAGCACCAGTGGGGGGGGGTCTCAGCTGTTATATACCAATGGTGGCACCAGAGTCCTGTGACCTAGTTCCTGCTCCAGGGAAGAAGAGTCAGTGAAGGGCGGGAGCCCCTAGGGCAGCCTGAGGTTGGGGGAACTCCAAGCATTTTCTGGCTTTGGGAAGTAGGAGGTTGCTGTCCACTGTTCTCTCTCCCTTCTGAGTTCTCATGATCTAGAGGGTAGCTACGATGTCGGGGTTGCCCAACACGTATGTCGGGGTTGCCCAACACGTATGTCCTTCTTGCTACAAACAACAAGCAAAGCGAGGATATCTCCTAATATCTTTATTGTTCCTTAGATAACTGAACAGTACAAAGTTGCCCTCTTTGACTTATTTATTTCTTTAAAAAATGATCTTTCCACACATGGCTGCCCTTGGGGAGTTCCTTCCTGTAGGAAACCGAAGTTTCCCACGATGCGTCCTTCCCATCCGTGGTTACACAATTCAGATAACTTGACAAGAGAAGAATTCCACTGGGTTATTATCAACATGAACTTGACTATGTCTCCTATAAGGGCGAACACTGATTTTTTTTTTCTTTTTAGAAACAGAAACCATCCACTTATCAATCCAAACTACAGCATTGCATGACAACATTCATTGCATAAATTGAACACACAGAGTTACCACCTTGGGGGATAACAGACGGACACCTCACGATCTAGCTACAGGGTACGCAAGTTCAACAACGTGGGCACAGCAACTTCACTCTACGCACACCCACCATCGCTTCGGGAAAGTACTAGACACAGGTCCATGAGCTACCGGGAGTCTCAGCACAGTTAATCTAAGAGACAACAACATGGTCAAGAAAAAGGCAGCTGCAATACGTGTGGGCTGAAGCAGCCTACACCAAGCGCCACGGGGGCTGGGGACTTTGGGTGGGGAGAATGACCATCACATCATCTCGCTGGGCACAACCTAAGGAAATGTCCATGCAATCCTAATGGTGGGTTGTTCTTGGGTGAGAGGGGCCAACAGTCATCGCCTTGCTTCTATGAGTTATTGGACCAGAGAGGGATGGGGGTGGGATGGGGACAGCCAAGGACCCTTGGACTGCAGTTCCATCCACATACATGGCGGTTTCTTCTGAAATCTGTGGCCCACCTGCATGAATAGGAGGAACACAGAGAGGACACCATCTCTCGGCGTCAAAATTGCACTGATTTCTCAAAATCAGGACTGTTAGTATTCTTGGAATCATTTGGCAGCTGTTTCATGGAAATGTCCTCGGGGTGAGGACTTGGACCCTTGGCGTCTGGAAAAGCGGGAGCTACAACTCATCAGAGCGGATGACATGGAAGAGGGTGACATTGTAGAGGGTCTGATGGCCATTGTTCCAGGCGTACAGCGCGCGGTCTTTAGGGTTGTAGTCCAGCATGGAGATGTGAGAGTATTTGTTCTGGAAGGGGATGTCAATGTACTCGTAGGTCGAGGCATTGGTTTGGTAGGCATAGTGGACCTTGGTGCCCCCTGAATAACCGTTGGTGACGTAGAGGGTGCCGCAGATGATGAAGGCCTCACCGGCGCTGCGCTTGGGGTAGCTGGTGTTCCAGGTCTGGAGGATCTGCAGTGAGACAGGATCCAGCTTGCTGATGACAATGTTGCCTGCATTCTGGTTCGTGGCATAGACAGCCCAGAGCCCATTCTCGTCCACCATGAGGTCGATGTCTGAGTGGCCGCCCCAGGCATAGTGGTACATGTTGTTGTAGCCAGCGTAGTCCAGGCTGCGTGTCTTCAGGATCGTCTCGGTCTTCAGGTCAAACCTAATGATAATGTGACTCTGGAATTTGTTGAAATAGATGGAGCCATTGTACACCACCTGGCCCGTGCCGGACCAGGGATGTGGGAGACGGTGCGAGGTAAAATTGTCTGTGTTCATGAAGTCCACCATGGACTTGTACTCACGGACAAAGCGGTTATTGTGATAACCGTCCATGTACCAGACCTGTGGGGAGAACAGACATGGTTAATGTCCCATAGCAGGAGGGTGTGGGAACTTAAGCTGGAAGTTGAAGACTGCAGAGCATCCTGTGCTACCTCCGGGAGTACTGGACTCCCCCGGTCTCCACTCAGGCCTATTTTCCTACCCTGGGAAGAGTGGAACACAGTGGAGGGACAGATGTGAGGACAGGCAGTCAGGGCTCTCCTACACACATAGTCCACAACCAGTCTATGTAACATACAACAGTGGGTGGTATGGGAAACCCCACCAGGTCCCCAGATGGAGCCCTCACTACTTGGGATAGCACCACGTTATAGGATAATGGTCACGTACCACGTTATAGAATAATGCTCACGTACCACATTATAGGATAATGGTCACGCACCATGTTATAGGATAATGCTCACGTACCACGTTATAGGATAATGCTCACGTACCATGTTATAGGATAATGCTCACGTACCACATTATAGGATAATGCTCACGTACCATGTTATAGGATAATGCTCACGTACCACGTTATAGGATAATGCTCACGTCTTTTTGCTCACTGTTGGATCTTGGCCAAGGGCTTGGGAGAAAGGAGTGTCATCAACTCGGGGACTCAACGCTGGAGTCAGCGTCACAGAGGGTACAGCTGCTAGGTAGATGCTCACACACTGGGGAGCTTCTGTCTGCAAGGACAACTGTCTCTCAAGGTTACTGGGAAGGGCCATCTTCCAGTGTGTGGATGGGACAATGTGAGTCCTTTCCACTTCACCAGCCTGTTACTGATGTACAGCCTGAGTCACTGTGTCTGCTGGTGTGTGTGTGTGTGTGTGTGTGTGTGAGTGAGAGAGAGAGAGAGAGAGAGAGAGAGAGAGAGAGAGGTAATTAGCCCGGGCTTTGGTTTGCTGTAGGGGCCAATTTTTTATCCCCTAATCTGGTGAAAGCACTTCTCAGACTGGAATGTGGGCCTCCCAGCTGTGGAAATCACCCAAGTAACCAACTCAGCCTCCACCTGAGTTTGAAGGGTTACAAAGAAAGTGATTTTTGACGACTGCTTGTATGCCAGTTAACCTGAGAACCATCTAAACTTGGAACATAAAACCTTTAATCATCTTGAAGCAATTTTGGAGCATATGAGAAAGGGGTGGGGTTAGGAGAGAGCCCTGGCAACACTGTCTGCCCGGCTTTAAGACAGCTGCTCTATCCACAGAGAGCTGGGGAAGCTGAGCAGGGATTAGGGCTGTGGCAGCAGCTCTCAGGCTTGGTTCCTGAGACATCAATCAGATGCTAGGAGGCAGATGTGCCTTTTGTTTTTAATGAGATTAAAAACACCAACAGCAATAACAGGGTCTCTGTTTGAGGCTGTTGTTATCCCAAGTCTCTCTTAGACCATCCATCAACGATATGAGTCATGGATTAGAATGGAGATATCAGGACACACACAGATAACCCCTTGGTCTCTTTGTGGAAAATCTACCCAGTTCCTACTCCTCACTGGGCTGCCTCATGGGACGGGGCATTCTCCATCTCTTCGCAGCCTCTGCTCTAACCTCCTTCTACAGCCCTCTCTGTCCACCTATGAAGCAAGCCCCTCCTTAGTGCTTTGGAGTGGGTTCTCCATGGCATGAAGCTAGTGATTGGTTTCTGTGTTTCTTGGGTCTAGTGTATAACAAGATGATACCAATATCCAGTTTCTAAGGATTTTTAAGCAGTCTCTTCTCCATACGCTGGCAAATCAGACACAGGACCCAACTGCTTTCTGAAAACACAGACTGGGTTACATTAGGAAAGTGGGCTCCAGAGGCTGAATATTCACCTGCAGACTGTGGAGGCTGCTTGGGACATGGGCCATTCTACAGAAGAGTGCCACATGGTTAGAGGCCCAAAGCCTCATGGGAAAAAGCCCGATTTCCACAGGGCTGCTCTTCCCCTCCATGTTGTGACCTACGCTCTGAAATGCCTTTATTTTCTGTCCTTTCCAAGGCTAGTGTTGTCTCTGGGAAGTGACCCCAGAGACGTGGCTCTCATGTCCTCTAGAAGGATCAATGGTTCTTTCCAACTAGATTCAAGGATGCTGGACTAAAGGTGGAGGGCAGAGTTGAGGGTGTCAGGAGACCTACATCATTTGACTTTACTTAGAGGACACAAGCGTCTCATAGGAGCCTATCCACCAGTGGATCTGCCTTTGATGCAGGACAGCTACTTAGGACATAGAGGGGACCAGTAGATGAAAAGCCACCCTACTTTCCCTCTTCTGGTCCTGATTTCTGTCTCTCAATAGCTGACCCTAAGAATTTCGGCATAACTGACCAGACCACCTGAAAAAGAGATACACACACTCCCTTTTCTAAGTAACTTCACAAGTGAGACTGTTAAAATGGCTCGTGAACACGCCTCAAGTCCAACTTCACTGCGACCGATGTCTGAGCAAACATTGCTTTGATCCATGTCTTATCTCCTGTATTGCCCTTCTCGAGCTGCAGAGTGGACCTGTGAAAAGTCTGGTCTTCAGAGAATGAATTCTATGGCCAAGAAAAAGGCATGTGTTGGCATATCCTAACATCTTAACTTAGTTAACAGTTTTAGTAGTTTCTAAGTCCCCACATCACATCTGTAGTCGCTGCCCAGGCACACAGGGGCGTCCTTCTAACATCTGTGTTTGATTCTACATGACTCTTTATTTTTCTGCCTAAGAATTAACTTGCTCACGTTGCATCTGTCTTACCCCATCATTCTCTCCTTTGATGGATGTCAAGGACTTGCTGCTTGGAGGTCCCTAAGGCTTTGTGGGATTCCCTGAGCTCTTCTGCACACCTTATAGCTCTGCTGTAAGTCTCACCATGTTCAGACATGAAAACAGAGGCTACTTAACTATGTTCAGTTCCTTTTCAGCTGGGAGGGGAACCAAGGTAGAGCTGCCAGGGCTCTAACTAGCATCTTATGGTGCAGCCAAGGTGTTGGGTGATGCTATTTAAGGGACCGTCTTAGTAACAGGGCTTTAGTTTTGCTCTTCTGACTAGGCAAGCATCTGACAAGTGTCCTCCTAAAACCGCTAACATCAAGGAATTCAGCCTTGGAAACCATGTTCTAAAGGGAACAGTTAGTGAAGGGGTGGAGAGAGCCTCGGTGGGAGGCTAGGAGGAAGTGGCAGGATGCCAGCCACCCCAGGAATGTCCCAGTCCCTACTCCTACTGAGAAAGGATTAGAAAGAATGTCTAAGCTGCCAGCAGACAGAGCTGCAGGCACCAGTAGATCTGTGTAATCTAAAGCATTCTGGATAATTCCACCCTCTGTTCTAAGGATCATCTGCTGGTTTTGATGCTATTTAGATGAGGGGAAAGAGCCTTTGAGCACAGAGCTAACTGAGCGTTTGAGGAGTATGCTACCCTTTTGAACATGAGCCTCCTGGGGCAGTGGGAGCATGGTACAAGCCCCCTTTCTGATGTCTTGTGTAAGCTACACTGGATTCCTGAGGTGGGGAACCAGTTGGGAGCAGAAAGGGAGGTGGGTGGGACACAGTTCTGTCAGAGTGTTCCAGTCCAAGTGGACTGTGAGCCTGAGACTCCAGAATTCAATCTCTGGAACTCCAGGGGCCTGGAAGTGTGGTAGAGTGGTAGGGATGTATGCATCCTACACACAAGAAATACAGCTAGCTCCTCCTCCCAGTCTCTTCCCACTTCTAATGTTGGTGTAAAGGGCGTGGCCTTCATTGGGAACTGAGGGTCTGTGGCTCACTGCTGAGTAAGGTTCCTTTGCCCAGCACCTTACATAGCTGATGTTTGTCAGAAGAAAGTCCATGCAAAGGTGTCCCAAGCTGATTAATTTTGTTCTAACAGTTTCCACAGAGGCAGTGGGAACTGAGCTGGCTCAGCATAGTCCCTCAGCACACGCCGAGGTGGGGCGTTGACTCTGCAGCTTCCTGAGGTCTCCTCATGGGTCCCATGCGATCCTCCCCTCCATTTCACCCCATCCTCCACGGGGGCCTGCTCTAAAGCCAACATCAATTTCTCTTTCTTTTTCTTTCTTTTGTGTGTGTGTGTGTGTGTGTGTGTGTGTGTGTGTGTGGCGAGTTATTGGTCTCCCGTGTGTATGTGATCAAAAGTAAATGGGAGATTGGAAGAAAGCAACAAAACAAACACTGCTGGTGTTGATCAATGGCTGAATGAGGCGACATGTCACTTAGCAGGCTGGGAGCACGTGGTTCAGAATGGTTAGAGACCAATGTGCCCAGAGCAGCACCCAATACTGTGTGTCTGCTGCCAGCCAGCCGGCATCCTGCCTCTTCCCTGCTGTCAGCCCTCATGAAGGCCCCTCCTCCTCTAGCCACTCTGCCTGCCACCAGAGCCTCCTCTCCTGGAAGGCAGTCACGAAGCAGAAAATAGATACTAATTGTCATAGCACCCATGGGTGTCCTGACAACTTTGTGAGCCTACATCCTTGCTATGCCTTGCATCCTAGAGGTTGAGGCACTTATATATACACACACACATACACATATACACATATATCTGATATATATATTATATCAGAAGGCTCCAGATTTGAGTACCTCTCTTGGCCTTGGCTAGCCAGTATGGGGTTGATGGTGATTTTCCTGCTCCGTGCTATGGGGAGAGGTCCTTAGTGGGTGGCATCAGGAGACTCAGTCCAGAATCTCACAGAGTCAGTGACACCAGGTACCAGTCTCTGAGGACCATGGGTAGGACCTGGCGCATTTGCACTGAGTTGTGGTTAACAGTCTCTCAGAAGCCTGAAAGGAGGTGCTGGTGCTAGAAGGTGTAGAGGGAGCAGTGTGTGTGTGTGTGTGTGTGTGTGTGTGTGTGTGTGTGTGTGTGTGTGTGCAGATGTAACTATATACCAGCGCTGATAAGTAGACATGACATGGTTGGGGCATACTGGTCTGGACTTCCTAGGCATCTTCTGTCTCGACCCTCTTTCTCCCTATCATGGCATCCACATATGTAGTAATGGGGTATTCCTAACCAGACTTTGAACAGAGGTTAAGTTTTTCTGATAGGATGTTGGTACAATCACAACCTAAGTGTCCCAGTTAGCATTAATTATCAACTTGACCTAACCTAAAATCAGCTGAATAAAGAGTCTCAGTTGAGTAACTGTCTTTATTAGGTTGATCTATGGGTATGCCTGGAAGGGACTGTTTTGATTGCCTTGACTAACAGGAGGGCTCATCCCACTGTGGGCGGCACTATCCCCTGTGCAGTGGTCCTGAGCTATGTTAGAAAGCTAGCTAAGCATAAGCCATCGTTAGCCTCCTCTGTGGTTCCTCATGTTATTTCTTGCCCAAGGACAAGTTCCTTATTCAGAGGTGAGGCTTACAGGAATAGCAAACAGGTTTACCTTCTGGTCTCTGCTTGAGTTCCTGCCCTGACTTCCTCCATTGATGAATGTGACCAGGAAGTGTAACACAAAAACCAACCTTTCCTTCCTAAGTTGCTTTCTGTCAAAGTGTTTTATCACAAGCAACAGAAAATGAACTAGAAGGCTGAGAAACTATATTACCACCATAATCCAGAAAACAGTGTGAGAACAGCTTATGCCCACATGGCCCTGACCCTACTGTATCTTCTGGGCAGCCTGGACAGCCCTCCCAAGCTGTCTGTCATGTGGAGGAGCTGGGTCCTTGGTGGCACTGGTCTATAAAGCCATGTCTAGAGGGTCATCCCAGTTGCCTCATGTTTCCAGTTGTGCCTAGTCTTGCTCATGGAGAGATGTGAGGAGGCTTAGAGCATTTTGGATTTCAGGCTGCTTCCTCTGGGCCCAGGGAGGGGCATCCAGTTCTGAGCGTGGCTGTCCACTCTCCTGCAAACCTCTGATGAGAGTGTTTGGGAGAAGCATCTCCCGGTGCTTCCCAGGAGGTTCATCCTGGCTCTGTGATTAGCTCTGGATGGCATCAAAGGACTCACAGAAACACAGCTTCTCTTCCAACTCTGTTGGAGTTTCCTAGAGACCCTGACTGCTCCTTATGGCCTCCTCCATCCAAGGGGCCTCCCAGCCTCTGACTCCCCATGCCCAGTTCCTAAAAGGGCTGAGACCACAGCCCAGTTCCAAAGAAGGAGAAATAGGCCAAAAATAAATAAATAAATAAAAGGGCGGTTGGCTCATTTTTCTTTTCTGAGGTTTGCCCACGGGGGAAACACCCAGGAAAAAGGAACCCAGCCTCTTCTCGGAATCAAAAGGGAACACAGAGCTTCTATCAGCCATGAAAGGAATGGCAAATGAGTACAAATCAGCTGTCGTTAAAACAAGAAAGGCCTAATAAATTCCATCCCCGAAGCAGAGGCTGTGATGGGAACTGCCCGGAGCGGTCAGCACAGTAGATGCCCGGGCACCTGCTCAGCCACGGGCAGAGCTACTGCTGTTCCCCTCACTGCCACCACCGCGCTCAAATGGACAGCCTCCCCATCCCACTGCCTGTCACTCGTGTCAGCATGGGGGCCTCCACCAGCTTTCCTTAGCAGAAGCCTTTGGGAGACTCTGGCCCTATCTAGTCCACATCCTCCGGAGTTCTCTGCCTGGAAGGTAGACATGGCTGGCACTAGGTGAGGGACAGACACCAGGCCTACCTTTAAGAGCTTCGGGGACACTTACCCGGTTATCACCTTCTGGGGCCAGCGGGTCTGTCATCCAGGACCCAAACCTTGAGCCAGAGGTCTTGACAGTCACCGGGTCACTTATGCCTGTCAGCTTCCCGCAGGCTGGAACAGAGTGCACATAGGTGAGGGCCAATAGGCAATGGAGAGCCTTGGCCCCCTCCCCCAGTGGCACAGCTAGGCTCGGAGGACAGGTGCTTCTTCCTCTTCCCCTCCAGATCTGAAGCTCATGATGTCCCTTACACAGGTCCCACCGTTGGCCCAAGAAGAGCCATCCCCTCCTCTAGGGCAACATCAACCGAAGGCAGCATCAGCAGGGCACAGCAGTGAGTGGCTGCCCTCCAGGACTTCATGACTCCTTGTAAGCAAAAGCCCAGGAGCCCGATAACCAGTGAGGGCTGGCTCAGCAAGCCTTAGTCTTCTCTAGGAAATGGAGCAAAAGAGCTCAGTAGTCTCTGGCTGCTGGAATAAAGCACTTAGCCAGCATGGTGGGAACTTAGAATCCTGGACCCAGGCAGGATTCACCTCCCCAAACAGAAAGACAATCCTAGCAGCCCACAACAGCACCCCACACTATGGGAGCATCTTTCCTATGCATGTGTCTGTCTTGGAACCAGCCCCCTGATGGAGATGGGTAGAGGCTTGTTGGCATCTTGCTGTGTGTGTGTGTGTGTGTGTGTGTGTGTGTGTGTGTGTGTGTGTGTGTGTGTGAGAGAGAGAGAGAGAGAGAGAGAGAGAGAGAGAGAGAGAGAGAGCGAGCTTTCCATACTCTTGAGAGGGCTTGAATTGGAACATCAGGCTCTATGAGATCTTGAGTGTGACCTCTGCATGCCTCCTACCTCACAGATGGCCAGAGATAGCCTCAGAGCTACAACTTTGTCATTTAGGAGGTGCTGAGCCTGTGACCCAGCATCCCTGCCTTAGTCTGCCACTCTCTTGCCACCCTGTGGCTGTGGACCCCTTTCTTAAGCCTGATGTATAGGACTCTTCCTCCTTGTTCCACAAGGTCAGGCTTGAGTGAGTCCCCACATTCCCGTCTATAGGACACCCCTCGAGGACCACATCAGCAAACACACACACAGTCTGCAAAGTTCAGAGAAGATCCAGTTGCTTAGGCAGGATTGTGAGAGGCTTAACCTGAGACCACAGGGAAGCAGAGATAATCCTACAGTGAACAGGGCAGGGCAGGCCCCAGGGAGGGTGCAGCTCGCCCTCTTCCCACACTCAGCACCATCCCTTCAAGCTCGCAAGAGGGTGGGCATCCTCACAGTGGCATTGCACAAGGTTGGAAAGAATGGCTTGGCTTGGCCAGCAGAGAGGGGACTCTGGACAGTGGGAGGCTCAACAGGATTAAAAAACCACCTTATACAGAAGAAAGACACTCCAGGCCTGGATTCCTGCCAATGCCCCAGCCCTGGTACCCCTGCCTAGACTGGGAGAGGGAGTGCCATACTGTACCCACTCTCCTATGCCTTCCTCAAATGCACCTTCCCTTCTAGGAGGAACTTGGGCTTTCCCACACCCACACTTTCTACTGAGGCTCCAGGCTTTACGGAGGTCTTGAGCACAAGGGTCTAAAAGGTATATCGCTGAGCACAGAACATGCCCACTTGGCCTCTGTTCACATTGCCCTGCCCTGTCCAAGCCCTGGGCTTAGAGGAGATACCAAGGGAAGGGAAAGGAAAGAGAAGGACACGGGGAGAGGCTAAGGTTGATCAGTGTTGACAGCAGCTGGAAGTGAGGATCCTGATGGGTCTGTGGAAATTTTTCCTTTTCATAAGTGCCATGACCAACTTCACACACACACACACACACACACACACACACACACACACACACACAACCACAAATGCACCTACCCACTTGCACACCTGTATGCCTTCTGAAGTTTGAGTGAACTCATTATGTGCTACCTGTAGAGGCCAGGCAGAGAAAGCCACGTTCCCAGGCTAGACTCTACCCCTCACTCCCAGTTTTGATTCCTTTGTTCCCGTTGACTTAGCAGGTGGGGCTTGGGTTGCCAGGAGACCGAGGTTCCCTCTAAAATGGGTGGGAACTGAAAGAAGCCAGCAGAAGGCAACCTCTCCCCAAGTCCTCTTCCCAGACCCCATTCTGCCATCCAGACCCATCATCCACAGAGCACTGGTCCCTGCAATTTCTCATCGAAGGTCTGCCCATCCTGGAGACACGCTCTATAAGTGCCTGGAGGTTGAGGTTCAAAGGAATCAGCATGCAGTTGTCATGTCTGGAGATCCCTGTGGAGGACATCTTCACAACCCAATGGCATGCAGTGCTTGTAGTCAACACATGACTTAAACACACACTAGATTTTCTGAGATGCCAACTCACACTAGATCTGTCCCAAATCCACTGGAGATCCCTTCCTGGTTGGACATTCTTCTGAAGAAACCTGACATCTTCCTGTGTATCGCCTGGACATGGCAGAAGTGTCAGGAGGATGCCCACCTCAGCTTGGATGCCTAGCCCTGGTCCTGGCCTTCCCTGCCTCCATGACTGGGCTTACTCTATTCCCACTCTAGAGCAGCGGCTCACCTTCCCGCCCAGCTATATGCCGAGACCCTAAAGGTGTCTTTATCCCATCCACATCGTCTGTGACCTTAGCTAGACCCCACATGCCCTGGGGTTGCCAACAAAAGCACCTGGGGCTTGCTGCTCCAGGTAGGAAGTATCTTCCACTCACCCTCCTTCCCCACAAAACAAATGACTTAGTTCTCAGAAGAGCCTCCTGAGTACATCAGTTCACCATCTGATAAGTGCTGGGCTCAGGATGGCGAGCCTCTGGGGAGCAAAGCCCACCCTTCACGCTACCCATGTTGATCTTGGTTGCCAGCAGTGCCCCGAGGAAAGCACACTGGCATAGGTGCACAACGCAGACCTTTCAGAACACGTCTGGATTGTTCAGCCATTCCATCATGGATTCAGATGGGAATGTGCAGGAAATAGGACTTTGCTCTCAGCTAGGTCCGGGGCAGCCTTGAACAATCCTACCACCCTCCACCCATCTGAACCTTTCCTTTCACTATCTCAGAAGTGACAGAGGTCCATGTCTGAGTTCTACAGGAAGGATGCCCAGCAGGTCCTGCCTGCCAGCCACACCCAGCCATCCGCTCTGTGCACAGTCACCGAGCAGTCAGCCTCCCAATGCTTCAGTGCTGAGGAGGGTAGGGAGGTGTGGCTACTGTGTCTCCTGCTCTCTAAGCTGCTGGGGCAGGCACAGTTCCCAGGGCCCATGGGGCTGGAGGCTGCTTGCTCTCCTTGAGTCAGGGAGTTATTTTTGGTTCCCTGTCCACACTAGTTCTGCCAAGACCTCTCCAACTGATAGAATCTAAAGGAGTCCATGGCAGAGGCTCGGCAGTATCTTGGCACTGTCAGTTCTAGAAAGTGCCCCTCTCCAGTCACACACTTAGGATAGATGGGGGTAGAGAGGGTAGGGGGTTGGGAGGTGAGGGGAGTGGAAGAGGCCTACTGAAGAGATGGAGCCCAGGTGGGAGGGTATTGGGATGGAGAGGCCTGGCCAAGCTGGAAACTAGACAAGCCATATGCCTTGTGCACTTCCCGGGGAGATGCCAGGCTGAGGGCAGCCTGGACCATCTCAAAGCTTGTGTCAGGATAAGCATATCTGGGAGGCTGGGTGGGAAGGTCTGTGTCCTCAGACAGGCCTTGGCCTCCATTTTCAGCGTTTAGCCCTGAAACTAGAGAAGAGCCATGTAGAAAGAAGTCTGCAGGCTGGGGACAAAGCCCAAGTGACAGGGAAAGAGCCCCAACCCAGGCCCGGGTGTGGGTCCACAGCCAGCAGCAGGCCAACAGCACTTTCTTAGAGTCATCTTTCTCCTCTTGCCCTAGCAGGAAAGGCCAGGCCTCTAGTGGATTGCCTTTTAGAAGAAAAGGAGTAGGCAGACCTCGTCCAATAGGGGCTGTAGGCTGCAGGACTCCTGGGTTCTCATCCCTTGGGTTTCCACTGTCAAATCACCCTTAACTCTCCCACCTGGGAGTCATCACAGAGCTCTGGGCCACTATGCTCACTGCCCCTACTAATGGTGGCCAGCTTCTCCTGTTGACTCTGGCATCTCAAGTGTTAGGAAGGTGTCTTTTGATTTCCCTTGAAGAGTATACAGGAGCTCACGGTGCAGCCAGTGCACCCGACCAGAGCAGGAACCTGCAAGTAGAATCCTACTAGTGTGGATGCTGGGTGCTCACCTGGCCAGCAGGCAACTTGTAAGTGGAAGCCATAAGCTTCACTAAGACATAGCTTCAGTAGAGTAAAACCACTCTTTCCCCTTGGGTTGGCCCTAGCTGTGTGGGGTCTGCCAACCCACCTGCAGAAAGAAAAAACATCCCACCAGGGAGCCCTGGGCATCCATGCCAGGATAGTATGACAGGGAAGTCATTTAAGTCAGCTGCAGTACCAGTGTGGCCTAAATCTGGGGAGCGGCTGCCTCGAGCAGCCTGTGCTGAAGCCCAAGTCCTGGCCTTACCCAGGTGAGCTGTTAGGATCTGACCTTGCAGCATCCTCTAAGCAGCCTCCAGGGTTCTAGGTAGCACTGCCACTCTCCTGCCTGTGGACAAGACTTGCTCTAGGGCATTGCACTTCCCAGAAAGGACCCAAGACATGTTATGTCTAAGCTCAGTCCAGAAGAAGATGTTTCAAATTCCAGGACCTGGTTGGGCCACTTAAAGTAAGCCACCCCACCAAGGAACCAGGGGGAACTGTAACTCTCTGGTCTTTGAATTGTGATTTCTGCATGTAGGAAGGAATTTTCACCAACTGATTTGAAGGAAAGAGGCAACCAGTACAGTTCTGAGAAGAGATTTGGAGAGATGCAGGGAGTCTTTACTTCTCTCACTCCCAGTGAATGTAACCAAGCATCTATCTGCTAAGGCAGACACACCAAGGAGACTGGGGCTTGAGGACTCAAGGACTAACACTCAACTACTGTGTAGAGTTCCATCCACTGGGCCAGCAGTGAGTGCTGCCCATAGCCAGAGACTAAGTCCTGGGCATTCCCATCCTGTTAGTCAGTCGGCTGCTAGGGAGGCTGGGGGATGATGCCTCTCAGCAAGGCGAAGATTGAATTAAGCATCCATAGGGTATTAGTCCTTATGTTCCTGGGCTGAATGAAGGCCTGGGACAGATGCTAAACCCATCTATAGATCTATCAGTCAACCATCTGCCACCCATTTCTATCAGCTGCTTCTCTACCCAGCTATCACCCAGTCACTGGCCAATCCTCTACCTGTCTGTGCATCTACCATCAGCTCTGTTTCCCTCTGTCCCTTTATCCTTCTGGCTATTTCCTCTCCCCATCTCCACTCTCCCATTCTCTCGCTTATTGAGCTATCACACCCCCAGCAACTCTGAGCCAGCCGGTGACATGCACAATATCTACACATTCTCATAGTGACCCTAGGGCCCAAGGATTCTCTGTACCCTTGTGCTGCAAATCAGGAGAAACTGCAATGGAAGACGGCGGTAAGGATCTGGGAAAGGCAGCTACTGTTGAGTGGCTCTTGCTACTTTTGCTATTTTATAGCTTGGCACCTCAGGGCTGCCCAGACTGGGGGCTCAGAGCTCACTACCCCACCCCATGCCGCTGTTTCTCTTCAAGTATGTGATTACTGAAGCCCTTCAGGTGACTTCACTGGTGCATCCCAGGTGGGATTAACTTTCTTCATTCCCAAATGACACGTCTTAACAGCCCAAGGGCAGCCACGTGAAAGCCCCAAGATCCTAGCCATAAGGTAAATTCACGAGACTGCTAAAGATAGGTTGTGGACAGATGGGAAGTCTGGCTTGTCTGGGATAACCTGGAGAGTCGTGTGCACTGCCCCCGTCTCCCAAAGGCCCACTAGCTTGGCGGCCTTAGTAAAGTCTCACCATGGTCTCCATCTAGATTCTCTTGGTTTCTTTGAAGTATGACACCCAGCCTGGTCACCTGGGAGGGGAAACAGCATTTTGGGGAAATAAATAGCAAACCAGCCTCTGGGCTCTTCAGAGACATCTAAGTGCTTGGCTGGGAAGGCTGGGAGAAAGGCCATGGCGGAAAGCCAAGGGAAGACTGGAGAGGACCCCCAGCCTGTTCCTCAGTACCACACTCTAGGCACTCCTAGAAAACCTGCATAGGCAAAGTGGGTCTCATCCAGACCCACACACAGGCGGACTGACGCTACAGCCCCTGCCACCGTGGGTTTCATGAGACACAGAAATAAGAATATACTTGACTCTTACTTGATTCCTTGGTGGTCCTACTAGTGTCTCTTCAAAACAATTAGTCCCCAGTGCCCAGCATAGTTCCCCAGCTCGTCAGGCCAGTGAGCCCCAGACTTTACACTTTTGCTGAGGACAAGCCATGAGCAGCCATAGAATCCCCTGGAAGTCACGAGACCACTTGACTAGCGAATGTTGTCATTGGTCATCTAACACCAAGCATCTGTGTGTTTGTTGGTCTGTGAGGGTGCACACATGTGTGTATGAGCTCCTACGGGGGCCAGAAGACAACCTTAGGTATCATTTCTCAGGAGCTAGCCATCTTGAGAGGGTTTCTCACCATATTACCTCTGAAGTGAGCCCTTCGGCTGGCCAGCGAGCCCTAAGACACACCTGTCTCCCCTTCCTCACTCTAGGGTTCTTTTCACATGAATTCTGGGTACTAAACACAGGTCCTTGTGTTTGCTCTGCAACAGAACCATTTATTTGGTCCATGCCAAGGCTTAAGAAAAGTTGTTTGTTCTTTGGAATATTTTAAATTTGTAAGGGGTGGATGAAGGAAGGACTGAGTCAGAGCATTACACAGAGTCCCCAAAAATCTTTCTGGAGGCAAAGTCACCCTAATATATACACTCTAGAAAGAAAAATGAGTTGGTCAGGCTCTATGGGGGAATGTTGATGTTGGTATCACGATGCAACATGTACAATTTAAAAATGACCCTGAACATTCACACATGCAGTATGGCCAAAGCCACTAGGTAATCAGAACGCAGATGCCCCCCACCTCAGGACTGTCGGGGAACATGAGTCTGAGAGGGAGACAAACAACCTCGCTCCAACCAGGCCTGCGACCGGTGGCCCCCACTTGTTCTGCCCATACATAACCTGAAGCTCTACCCCCCTTTTAATTCCAACTAAACCTAATGCATTGTCTCCAGGTGTCTTATCAGTTCTCTTCTTAATCTGGTTGGAGATGTGTTTCCAGCCCTTTAAATCTGTCTTAAAAACACACGCATGGACCTCACACATGCATATTAAGCACTCACACCTGTGCACACACCCAGCAGCATGTGGCATCTAATCTATTTTTTTCCAAATGTTAGATTCAGTGGGGTCTAGAGCTGGCCCTGGCATGGGGCTTGCACATGGGTGATGCCCTGGGGAGGGTGGTGCCTGCACTTCCTTCCTTCTGCTCTCTCTGGGTGGCCCTGCCCAGAAGTCCTGATGCAGCCATCACCTGCTTCAGCATTGCTCCCTACACCTGCGTGTGTGGCAGAGTCGGGCCGGACAGTGCCACACCGGCAGGGTGCTGGGCCTACCTAGTTTTTGCATGCATGCACGGAGCCTTTCTTCAAGATTGGACACTCTGCTCTGAAGTTCATCGTAGTCATAGGCGCCAATTTCCTCTTGCAGTTCGTTAAGCACTGACGTCAGATTCTGGACCTCCTCCTTAAACTGCAATACCAATTTGGCATCGGCCTTGTACTCTTCCAACACAGGAATCAAAGGCCTAAGTTCATCCATTTTCGCTTTTATTGCCTGCAAGGTTAAAATAAGCTGGTTCAGTGCGATGCATGCAAAAACTTGAAATACCCTGCCTTGGCCTGGCTTCTCCCTATGAGAGGGAAGATGTGCACACTCCCGTTTTTTAGCAATCCGTCAGTTATTGGGTCCCAGTGAGTCAGGAGAGCGTATTAAACAGTCCTCAGAACACCACAATATTTGGGAAAGGCCTTTATTTGTCAGTTGAGAATGCAGCATCTTAAAGTTACATGCTTTAGGTCACATACACAAAGTTTGTGGTTTGTTTGTTTTGTTTTTTTTTCTTTCTTTTTCAAAAAGTGCATTGACAAGGGTTCAGACTATTCATGGGATGCATCTAGAGTCGCATGCAAAAGGAGGATCCTGGCTGGATTCAAGGTTCCTTAGTGAAATGGCGCTAAGGACTGGAAAAGAATCGTAAAAATGCATGGTGCAAAAAGCTCTCTGGCTCTCTCATGGTTACATGGGGACTGCTTCTTCAGTCACTGGCGCACTGAAAAAACTCTTTAAGTTAGCCCTGCAAGCAAGAAAATGAAACACCGTTGAAAAGCTAGCTCACTAGCCTGCCTCAAACAGCCATTAAAAGACATATATTTGCATGGTCACTTAAGAAAAATCACACTTTAATCATAATAAAACAAGTTACTCAGATGGCGATGGGACTCCCTCACGGTTTCTGCTGAGATACCTTCATGCAGTGACCACAGAGACCCCAACTTTGGATCTCAGAGGGTGCTCTGTGGATGACTCTCTCCAAGGGGAGCTACCTCATGTCTCTGAAGACACTTCTGTCTTCACAGTCTGCCGAGCACAGGACAGATGCTGGCCAGGACAGAAGTAAATTCTTTTTGGTCTGTAAGGTCAAAATCTTTCGCCAAGGTAAGTCATGATGGCAAAGGGGGAGGCACAGCGTCTCCCTACCTGTGACAAGAATTGAGGCTTATTTTGCCTCAATGAGATCCGCCTGCTATTAGTTTATTTATACTGCAGATTTATAACTTCATTAGCTTGCCATTTTGCCTACCTAATGTACCACTTTTAAATGGAGGATTAGTTCCTGCTTCACGTGGGGAGAGCATCAAAGGATAACATTAGCATGAGAGGAAAGGAGGAACAGCAGTTTCCAGCCAAGCAGCCGTGTAATTTGACCTGTTCATTTACATCTGGGCTTGGTTCCTAATTAACATGCATGAACACCTTAATTAAGGTGGCAGATAATCCCCAGCCCAGTCCTAGTGGAAAGTCGTGTATATATGCATATTTGTACATATGTATATATAATTTCAGGTCAAAGGAAGTGAGCTTTTAACGGCCAGGGTCACACAGAGACGGAGACACAGAACACTTAACACAGCTGCCTTGTCACAGCTAAATTAGGTCAGAAGTGAAAAACTGCCCTGAGTGATCAGGGCCCAGAAATGGCTCTAATCAATTAAGCTAATCCTTGGCTAATGTGATTTACCTGCAGCTGCTGTGGAACGCCCGAGGGCCTCTAATGGTACCCTGCCCAGCTAATATACCTCGGCTAGAGGAGCAGGGGGCTAGGAACCCCTGTTTCCTACTGGCTGATAAGGAAGGAGAGAGGGGCCAGAATGTGGCGAGGGGGCGACCAAGTCCTAACCCCTCAGTGGCCAGAGTGGGGTGGCCTCTCTACACCCAGAGTGGCACAGGTTTGTAAGTCAGAGAACAAGCCTTGCACTACCTCTGTGGGGAAGATGGGAGAGGGAGAGGAGGGGAGAGGAGAAGGAAGAGGGAGGAGGGGTGGGAGGCAGAAAAGGAAAGAGAGAGGAGGGAGGAAGAGACACCCGCCTGCCCGCCCGGGGGGGGGGGGGGGAGGGTTCTTTCCTTACCTTGAACTGCCTGGCCAGATGTTGCTTGTGACTTTCCTCCACCTGCTTGAACTTGGTCTCCAGGCCTTTCATCTGGTTCTCCATCTTCTCCACATACTGCAAGTCTCTCTGAGTCCGCCTGTCCAAGACTTCTATGGATTGAGACATGTTTTGCACCTGTCAAGAGGGTAACAGGTTCAAGGCAAGAGCTGCAGCAGATGTCAGCCGGTCTCCTCTGTCTGCTCATCAGCCAGGCTGACCTTTCCCACAGTACCACCCCGGAGCCACCAGTGGTCCAAGCGTGATTGACCAGTTAATCACCAGCATCAGGCCGGTAGGACCGAGAACTCCCCAGACACTGCGGATTGGTTGGGTAAAGTTCCCCCATCCTCTTCCAGGAGAACGCTGACAGTAGGGTGGGTACACAGACAGATCGGGGAAGGGGCTCCAGGCGCGGGGCTGTGGGCCATTTCACTCTATGTTTACAGGTGGGGCCTGTTTCCACTCTGTGTTGGGAGTGACTGGCAGCGTTAGGCAAGTGCATGCAGCAAGAGATGAACCCAGAGCGATGCCAAGCTGCTCAGGGTGTAAATTCTCCCCGGGCCCCCCTCAGGTCTCCTGGAGTGTCCTTGCTGACAGCGTTGGTGTTATACTTGTGGAAGGAAGGGATAGAGAGTCGTTCCAGGCTCTGTGCCGAGCCTTTCCCCCACCGCACGCACCATCCATCACCCCCACAATATCATAGGCAGATGACTGCTCGGCAAACACGCACATTCAGAACGCAGAGTCAGGAATCAATCACCCAGCAAATGAAGAATCGCTGTTTTACATCCTTACGGGCATTGTTGAATGGAGTGTAGCCTCAAGATGGGACTCTATTATTCAGCACGATTCCAGAGAGCGTCAAAGAAAAACAGTTTTGGTGAGGCCACCTGCCAGCACATTTCATTTTCAGGAAACTGGCTATGGCTTACGTGAGAATGTATGCTCACCAGGGGCGAGGGGGGCGGGGACGCCAAGGCGCAGAGGACGATGCCGCAGTGGGTCGGGTCATTTTCTCAGAATCTAATCCAATTACTAGCAAGGAAGGTGCTTCCTGGATGGCAGGCAGGTCTTCTTGCTGATTTATTTGTTTTTTACCTTTTTGAATTTGAAAAAGATCCCCTCCTAGGAACAAAGTCCTTGGGAGAGAGGTGTGCCTTTACCGCACAGTGGTCAGAACAGTGTTGGGAGGGTTCCCATCTCCCGCTACAAATCCTTCAGGCTAGTAAGTGGAGTAAAATGGAAGAGAGACTAGAAGCCTTCTCACTGGCCAAGGGAAGATATTGCCTATCTCAGCACTTATAACCGGATGGGATGTTAGGACCTGAAAGCAACACACACACACACACACACACTCACTTTCACATTTCAATGTATAGAACAGCCTAGCGAGGGGCTGACTGCGACTCTGCTCCCTTTCCTTAGGTGCTCGGAGTCGAGCTGCTCTTGCTGGCCGGCCCCTCTGCCCTCTTAATCCCCCTCTGAATGGCTACAGTGCTTCTTGTGTGAAAAGAGGTCATTCGCTCTTGTCTTCCCTTTGAGGCCTGGCCCAAATGCCATTGCCCCCAAGGAGTCCTCTCAGATGAGCTCACAGGACACTAAACGACTGACTTGGGAACAACACCACCTCATGGCACTTTGGAAGGTGAAAGTGGGGACCTCATTCACACCTGAATCCAGAATAAGGACCGCCAGTGCGGAGACCCGTGCAGCCAAAGCCTCTTCCTTGGAGATTTGACACCGACAACAAGAACAGAGCTCAAAAGTCAGCAAGTCAAGTAGTGGGCAGGATTTAGTGTGGGAATGGGCTCAGTCCAACACAAGACCGTACAGTGTGGGTGGGAGATTTTTGTCCTTCCTACCGGGGACCAATGCTTTTATTGAATTTTCAAATGTAAAGATTAGCCTTAACATTATAAAAAAAACCAAAAACAAAACAATAACGACAACAGAAACCTTAAAGATGTCAAACAGCTTGGTTGCTTTAAGATAAACCAAAGTCTGACCCCACTTCCTGGCCAAGCATCCAGTTAAGTCTTCCACAATAGAACATGGGCGACATCTATATTTTAACCCTCTGGGGTTACCCACTTCCACACACTCCTGCTTCGAGCAGTGTCTCCAGAAGCCAACCAGCACGTTCAAGGTCACAGGTCACAAGGTCATGGGATAGTTTTAGCCATTGTGGCAGCAAGTGCCACAAAGTCGGGGAGGGGACAGGCATAGCAGCCACACACCTGCCCCCCCACACACACCTGGGACGACTAATTGCTAATGTTTATTGTTCATGTAAGTAAGGACTGGCCTGAGCCAGCTATGCTATTTATCTCACTTGATCTTCATAAAACCCTGGAGGATAAGCCGTTCTGAGTCCCACGTGCCAACACAGATAGGCCAGCTCACAAGTTAAGACACTTGGCCTCATCGCACAGCCAGCCCAAGGTCTGGGACTACAGAGCCAGATCCTGTGTTCTTCAGAGGACACAGGTCCATCCTGGTGCCAGCCTCACCCCCTCCTCTGCCATCAGACCCTGGAGGAGCTGCTCAAGAATGCCGATACAGTCCTCAGCAAGGACTCTGGTTGGACCAAGCTGGAGACTTCAGGGTCTGGGACCTAACCTTCTGTGCAACCAAGTGGATTTAACAGAAAACCTGATGGTGGCAGAATCAGTCCCAGGGTGCAAAGGGACCCAAGGGATCCAGAGCTTCCTTTGCTGTTGCCCAAGATGCAGGTGCCAAGCCGGGCCCCGCCCCACAGGCAGGAGAAAAGCAAAGTAGAAGAGAAAGGAGGCGTGTTGACCAGGCCCAGCTTTAGCGCATGGCCAGCAGAGCAGGCTTGGCTCATCCATGCTGGCAGGCACAGTAAATGAAGGGCCTCTCTCCAGCCAGTGCGCAGGCCCTCCCAAAATAGAGTCTGCGCGGCGTGAAATGGGGCTTTAAATTTTTAAGCAGCAAAACTGTGGCCTGCATAGGCAGAGAGGAAAGCCGTGCGGCCTCATTCTCAGGGGCCCCTAGAGCTTTCTGGAACCATTTCCTAGCGTTGCCCTTCTCCCAGGGTCCCTTGGCTTGGGCCTCAGTAGCCCGCCCCCCAGCCCCACCCCTTTGCTACAGTTCTGAATAATTAAAGGCTCAATTAGGCTCCTGTCTAGTTTGGTGTAAATAAATGTCCGCAGGATCTGTTAAATATATTTTACTTGAACTCTTTTCAAGCGATTTACTCTGGTGGCTAAAGGTGGCAAAACAGGGCCAAGAAACCAATACACACTCCACCCCTTTGTGGGGAGCCAGTCTCATAGGTAACACGACGGAAATTAAGTCCCAGGCCAGGTCTCTTCTGCACAGGGACTGGCAACAACCTGGGAGTCACCCCCAGGATGCTTCCTGCTTCAGCAGCTGAGTCTGCCCACAGTGGTGGGAGTCCAGCTGTAGGTCAGCTCCAGCCGGGAAGGCCGGGTCCTGGCAGGGGTCAAGCTGGGCTCCAAAGCCATTCTGCCTTTGCAAAGATGAGTTGTTCCCAGGGTTTCTCTTCAAGTTACAGAGGACACCCCACCCTGCAGATCTCACACAGGTGAGGGCTTGAAAAGTCCAAAGCCAATCAATAGAGAAAGCCCCAGCTTTCTGTGTGTGTGTGTGTAACATGTAACCCCACTGTCTCTGGGTAGGAAGGGTTCAGGCCCTGGAGGCATCTTCTTGGGAGAGGGGGGACGGGCAGGATGGAAAAGCCCCTCATTTTCCCTTCTCCCCATGGTAGCACCCGAGGGACCTGTAATAGTAAGGTCTGCTGCAGAATCTGGGGGTCCCTGGAGGGCAGCCTATAGGTACTCTTGGCAAGAAACAGAACCCAACAGGAAGATATCGGTCCAACGACTTGGACCATCTCCCTTCCAGCCAGCTGTGCAGCCTGGGGACAGCAATCTGAGGAGTGACCAGTGCCACCAACTCTGCTCGGGTCTTGTGACAATGAAGTGAAACAAGACTCAAAATGTGTGCATAGACACAGCGCTGACCTCATGTTAGGAAACAACCTCTAGGAGCATCCATGGGGGGAGTGACTCACCATGTGGGACAGAGACATCCCATGGAGAGCCTGTGTGCCAGGGACCTGGAGTCCACCGTTTCCCTGGCACCAGACCCCAGCATCGCTCAGAGGAGAAATGGCACGTGATGAAGGAGAGCATGCTTCTGGCTTTCCCAACAAAGCTCCTTCCTGGAGCCCTCAGAGCCCAGGAAGCAGGTGTACTCATTTCTCTCCACCCCCACCCCGCCACCCTTGTCCTTTCTCCATTCTCCTATTCATGTGGCCATCTGCCCATTCATTCATTCATTCACAAATATTTAGGGGGGGGGGCAATGCCAGGGAAGGCCTGGGGTGGGCCCTGCAGGCTGGCTCACACATGCCTCCTGCATGGACTCACCTTCTCCAGTAGCTGCCTCAGCTGTTTTGTGCGGGCATCCCGCGAACACATGGTCTGCTGGGGGGCAACCACCGTGCAGATACACCTGCCCTCACTGTCCTGGGCAGAGCTGTACACCTGCCAGCTCTCCTCGGGGTTGGTGGGCAACACCTGCAGAGGGGAGGGCAGGGAAAGGCATGAGAAGAGAAAGAGAGAATGTGAGGATGAGGGAGACCTGTACCTGGACCCTGAGGGCTCAAGTAGATTGGAGAGGAACAGCCTTAAAAAGCACGGTCAACCCTGGATGCTCAGAGTTTTGACCTCTAAGGAAGTTAAAGCTGGGAGAGGTGGGAAGGGCTGCAGGAGCACTAGGTTGGGTGAGGGGCCAGATAAGAAACCAGTGGCTAATGGCTTTGGGAATCAGACACCCTCTTCTCTCAGCAAGGTGCTGACGAGCCTTGATCTCCAGTTTCCTAACACTTGGAGACAAGCACCATTGTTAACAGCCCCCAGTCGGCACCTAAGAACTGAGAGCCTCAGAGCTTTGCTGTCTCCGCAGCCTGGCTAAGATGTTGATTTCCAACTCCATGAAGCTCCCCAACCCACTAGCCATTTGGTGGGTGTCAACAAATATGTAAGGGTCACCCTTAACCTCAGTCCTGAGGATTTGCCCGAAGACCACCAAGGACCCTGAGCTGAGAGTGGCTAGGCTCACCTTGCAGGCCCTTTATACCACCTGGGACCCTGACCTTCAGATACACAGCAGGGGCAGTAGCCACCAAGGCTCCTGCATATGCCCCCCCCCCCAAGGTCCCCTGTCCTCCGACCACTGCCACCTGCCCAGTCTCCAAGCCCTTCCCTAGCATCCTGCATTTCCCTGCTATTTTTAGATAAGGATGGGAAGAAGGCGGAGAAGCCACGGTAGTGATCTACTTCATTTCATTCATCCAACCCCAGCAGCCCAGGACACAGAAGCACACAAAGTCCTTATCAGGGAAACTCATTTTGAGATTTTTGTTTGGCGTATTTGAGACAGGGTCTCATTATGTAGCTCTGAATGTCAGGGAACTTACTCTGTAGAGTAGGCTGGCCTCAAACTCCCAGAGATCCACCTGCCTCTCTCTGCCTCTGGGATTAAAGGAGTGGGACATCACTCCTGGCACCAGGGAAACTCATTTTAAAACAACAGGAGAGGCAGACTCAACGAGAGTCATAGGTGGTGGTGGTGGGTCACACCACCAAGCCTTTGGGAGCAAAACTGGAGGAATTGAGACTCATCCCTCACCTGTCCTTTCCACTGAGAAGGTTACACCAGAGCCCATTTCCAGTGGCCCCTGACTAAAGGGTGGTCTCAGCTCACCCTGCTCCATCTATCATGGAAGTCAGCCTTATCCAGACCCTCCACCCCAACCCCCAGCCATCGCTCCTCATCCGCAGGCTGCTAATGACAAGGAGATTCGATTTCCATGTCAGAGGCCAGTAGAGAGGGGTGGGTGAAGGAAGCTGGGCAGCTGGGTCCCGCCCAGCTCCTCTCAACCTCCTCTAAGTGAACGCTTAGATCTTCGACCGGAGATGGGAACGGAAGGATCCCTTGGGATTTGGGGGACTCGGGTGAAATCACAAGCTCTGATCTTCTGCCTCGGGCCCCACTCTGGGCCGGTCCAGTCCGCCTTTTACAAAGTAGGGCGAGCTGAGTCCTGGCTGGACCTAGCCCACAAAGGGCTTTAAGCAGCACCTCCACCCCTTACTTGCTGAGTGACCTTGGCTAAGTCCCCAAGTCCCTAGCTTTAGTCTCTTAAGCTTTGCAAAGAAATATTTCCTAATATTAGTGAACGAGGACTCTGGACTTTTGAACCCCTCCCACTACCACCAAAGCAGGTGTCCTCAAGCCCCTCCGGGGACTCGGGTACAAGAAGCATCGCCCCGAAACACCAGATTGCGGGTGGCGGCCGCAGCTGGAGGCGCTGCTTGGCCGCAGGGCGGAGGGTGGGCTCGTGACCCCAGCCCCTGCAACCCTCCCTCCCAGGGTGACCCCATCCTGTGCCGCACCGCCGGGCCAGCCCGGGGCTTCGACCCGAGAGGAGGCAGGAGGAAGGAGGGGCCGCGAGGGCTCAAGGCGGGCGCACTTACGCCGGTGCTGCGGTCCAGCGTCCCGCCGCTGGCGGCCGAAAGCCGGGTGGTATTGAGGCCCACCAGCGAGGGCAGCGTCTGGGACATCCAGTTGGTGATCATGGCCATGGTGCTTAGCACGACCCCGATCTTCAGCAGCGGCACCGACATCGCGCCTCGAGTGGCCTCCTGCGCCCGCGCCGCGCCGGCGCCGGCTCCCGCGCCCCGGGCAGCCTCAGGCGGCGGGCACCACGGCGGGCAGGGGCGCCCGGCCGCGTCCCCGCGCCCCCTCCGCCCGCCGCTGCCCGCCCGTCTCTGGCTCCCTGTGCGCACTGGCCATCGCCGCGCCGCCCCGGCGCCGGGAGGAGGTGACCAGGCGGCCCTGCCCGGCGCGCGCTGCCTGCCCGCGCTGCCCGCCGCTGCAGCGTCCCCGCGCGCTCCACTGTCGAGAAGGGCCACCGGGTTCTGAGCGCGGCGCGGGCTGTGCGCGGGGGCCGCGGCCGGGGGGCGGGGACAAGGCCGGGCGGCGGCCGACGCAATCTGCCCAGGAAATGGGTGGATTTTTCCTCCGAGCTCCGGCTCCGCGCCGCCCCCTGGCTGCAGGCAGCGAGGTCTGCAAACCGTTCGGCCGAAGAGTTAGGGTCACCCAGGAGGACAGATAAAACGCCGCCACAAACCGTAAAAAACAACAACAATAACAACAACAAAAACAAACGAACAAAACCCTCAAGAATCTCGAATGGCACCCATCCACAGCTCTCTCAGTCACCCTCATGGCTCTGTCTCGCTGAGGCCCGGCCTGCTTGTGGTCAAGGGTCTCCTCCCCTGCTGCTGGGCTTGCCTTCCCTGGTGATTGAGTCCAGTCAATTTGGGGTGTCTCCTGAGCCCCAGCAAGAAAGAGGAGCTTGGTTGGAGTCTACAGTGTCAGCGCAGGACAGAGGTAGCTACAAAGGGCAAGACACTGCTGGGAACCTTGGACAACTACCTCAGAAGGAGAGGACAGTTGGAAGTCCTACAGGGGGTGGGGGTGGGGGTACCCTGGGCTTCTGGGAGGAGGTTTGAACAGAGAAGAGACGGGAGGGGGGTGGCATGCCTGCTGTGCACAGTAGAGGATGAAGGAGAGAGAGTGCGCCCACCTACCATCAGGAGATGCTGGAAGCATAGGGCTCAGGAGGAACTAGAGGGACCACACCCTCGATTGTGGGCTATGGTACTTGCATGGGGTGGGGGGCGGTAGAATATCTGGCATCTGTGCTGTAGGCTTAGATGGACAGGGGTCCCTCTTAGGGACCCAGCTCAGGGGCAGGCAAGCTTCAGCAGTATCCGTGCAAGACTTGTAAGTTTCAGCACAACAGCATAGCCGGCAAACACAACTTCATAGTGCTTTGACTTTGAAGCAGCCCTCTAAGCAGAGGAAAGCCAGGTCTTGTAGGCATTCCTCCAAGTTGTCCCAGCCCCCGGCAGGGAAAGCCAACCTACTCGCACCCCCCACTACCTTCACTGCTTTCTTTCCCACCTGGTCAACTATAGACTTCCTGGAGCGGGGGGGGGGGGGGGGGCGGCGGGGGTTGGAAGAGATCTCAGAACAAAGGCAGGCTTCCTGATGTCTGTCAAGGATATGACATCTTCCTGGGGCTTGTCTCTCTGTGTTCAGTCCTCATTTGCAGAGCAAACGTCAACAACAGCCAAGATGATCCTGGCCTGAGTTCTGGGTGGGAGCCCTGCTGGCTCAAGAAGTCAATTGGAGTTGTTTCTCTGGTTAACGCATGGCATTCATCGGTGCCTCTGGTTTGGGTCAGATGCCAGCAGATTACAACTGTTAGGGAAGGGCGCCACCTCTCAGCGAAAGCCGGTACTGCAGGCCAGTCACACCCAGCTGTCTTGCTGGCTTCAACATCCGGAGATGCAAGACTCTGCCCTACTTCCCCTGCCAGGCATTTTCCCAAACAGATTCAGGGCCGTGACTGTGTCTGCTCCGACTACACAAAGGTAAGGAGCGCTTAAGGTTTATCAACAATTTCAAATTCAGCCCAGTCCAGTCCACAAAATTCTCAAGCCATCTCAGAGTCACACCTTTTATTGAATACCTACTTAGTGCAAGACACAAGGTGCAGCATGCCCTAAGCTCTGTGTCAGATGCAACATGGAGACCATAACTGTCTTTGTTAGGCACACTCGGTGGCCAAGCACCATTAAACATTTCCTCCTGTCTGATGGGCAGATGTCCCTCCCAGAGGTCAAGTGACCTTGGGGTCAAGGCGAGCTCTGCCATGAACTTCCATGAGACAGTGACCTAGCTAGTGAGCCTTATTGTGACTCAGCTTTCTCATCTGTAAAATGGGCTTAACAATTGTAGCTTTCCCCTGTGGTGTGTTAACAGTGTAGGAAAAATCTGGCCTGCTCTGGTGACAGTCATTGTCACCTTTTCAAATGACAAACATGGGCTCAGCCAGCAACCTGTGCAAGGCAGGCTGCAGAGCTGGGCTTTGATATGAGGTGTGATGTCCCTGAGTCCTCTGATACACCTTTGGAGCTGCTGTCAGTCGAAAGTAGCTCCCCATAAGGAGAGATCCCTTCTGGGTGGGGAATTTATAACCATATAGATATAGTCATATATCCATACAACCATAGTGGTTTTGAAGAGCTCCTGACTCTTTGTTAGGCGAGCGATTTCCACAGTACTCACCATTACTACCTTGAATAGGAGGAGCTTAACTTAGCTGGGTTTTTGAGAGGAAATGGAAGTCAGGGAGTTTGCAACAGTGAACCTTGGGTCTGGTCAAGTAGTCCAAGGAATGAGTAGGTAGCCTTTAGTACCACTGGCCAGGAACTGTCTCCCACCCTCACCACAACAGGTCACTGTGGGATGATGAAGTTTTGACCTCTAGCTCATAGTTCTTCTAAGCCTTTGTGGGGAGCCAGAGGTTTGAGTCTCCCCTAAGATGTGGCTGAGAAGCACTCAGTGTAGTTGATCAACTCACATAGAATGCACCAGAGGGGAACTGGCTGCTGGGAACCAAACTGACATCAAAGGGCAATCATTGGGCCAGGTGGAGGAAAATACTAACCCTACCCACACTGATGCTTGTCAAAACTGGTCCTCACCTCACCTCAGAATATGTCTAAATTGACAGAGAACAGAAGAAAAACACATCTGATCATTCCGTAATGTGATTGGAACAGAGGTGTACAGTGAATACCGAGTTACCCTTCCAGCTCCAACCCACATCTGATCCTCTTTCACCAGAACAAAAGCCTTTCCACTTGCACCCGAGCCTCTACATCTTCAGCCACACCTGAACCTCTCACTTGAACCCAGGTCTCTCAACTTGCACCTGCACCTGTGTCTTTCCACATGTACTTTAGCCTCTCCACCTGCACCCGTACCTGAGCCCCTCTTATGCAAATCTGAGCCTATTCACTTGTACCTGAGTCTCCACTTTTACCCACACCTGAGTCTCTCTTACCTGAATTTGAGTCTCTCCACCTGCACCCGAGCCTCTCCACCTGCACCCGAGCCTCTCCACCTGCACCCGAGCCTCTCCACCTGCACCCGAGCCTCTCCACCTGCACCCGAGCCTCTCCACCTGCACCCGAGCCTCTCCACCTGCACCCGAGCCTCTCCACCTGCACCCGAGCCTCTCCACCTGCACCCGAGCCTCTCCACCTGCACTTGATCCTCTCTACCTGCATCCGAGCCTTTTCACTTGTACCCCCCCCCGTCTTTCCAGCTATACCTGAGCCTCTCTCACCTGCATCTGGGTCTCTCCACTTGCACCCAACTCTCTCCACCTGTGTCCCAATCTCTCCAACTGTACCGTAGCCTCTCTCTCACCTGTATCAAGTTGCTCTGCCTTCCCCTGAGCTGAGGTTCAAGCTAATCCCTTCCTACTCTTCCAGGTCCAAAACAAAGTCCTGCTCAGAGTCTTTTTCCAGATCTGGCAGGAGGGTCTACTCTATCTAAGGCACTTGTGAAGGACATCTGAAAGGGTTGGCGTTAAGTGCCATTTGATTTAGTGTACTACACAGCACTTCCAGAAGTGATCCTTGGGTTGTGGAAGAATACATGCATTTACATTAAAGCGTTCAGACTCAAGCCCCAATTTCTACATGGTTTCCTTTGAAGCCAGGGCTAGCCCACATTTGCCACTGAATAAGCATCACACCGATGGAGCAGGTGCTGTGCCCAGACAGTTCCACAGCTTTGCCATGCAGGATGTCACTGGGTCCTCTCAGAAGCTTACAGGGGAGTGCCAGCCTCAGCTCCACCTGCTTATGAGCTGCTTGGCTTTGGAAGATGAGCAGATTTGGCCCAGGCAGTGTGGAGAGACAGTCCATTCTCAGGACAGAGGCCATAAGCATTGTAGTGCCCCTGCTCCTTGGATGACCAGTCTCCCGAGTGTCAGGAGTGTGTAACCCATACAGCTCTCATCCTGATGACCCAGGGAATCAGTCAGAGCCCTCTGGGGCTCTTGCTCTTGAAGCCGGTAAGGTCTCAAAAGGCCTGGGGTTCTGTTACCTGTGGTGAGTCACACTGCCAGATCTCTAGTCTTGTGCCCTCCCCTTACCAGTCTTGGCTTGGAATTTTCACAGTTGTATCAACAACCAGGAAACAAGAATACTAACCTCCCTCCACAGCCTGAGTTCCTCAGCTCTGAAAGTGAGGGCCAAGTCTACAAGCTGGCCCAGGACACTTGGCTAGACATGTCCCTCCTGCCAGGGGCTAGCCCTTGGTACTCAGAGGGTGAGGGATGCTAAGGAATTATCTGGCAATTACAGGACCTGAAGGAGAGGCATGCACAGTCCACTAACACCACCTCACCACCTGAGAATGGAGGCTGCAGGGCAGCAGTGAGCGCCTGGAGGGAAGCAGGTCTCTAGTTCAGTTCTTGATGTTCCCTAGCAAAGGATAGTTCCATCAGACCAAGTCTGGATGAGAGGTTGAAGTATAACAATGTCTATGTGACTGATTTCCAAATAGTTTAAGAAGAACAGGAGAGGGGGAAGAAAAGAGGAAAGAAAAAATTGAAAGGAGAGAGAGGAAAGAGAGGTGGGAGAGTGAGGAAGAGACAGAAGAATAACAGAGACAAGAAGAGACTGAAAGAAAGATACAGTGAAATACAGAAATAGACAAACAGGGACAGATAGACATGAACACAGAGAAAGGAAGATAGAGACAAAGAGGCATACCGAGAGGGACAGAGACAGAGAGAGACAGAGACAGAGACAGAGGGACAGAGACAGAGAGGGACAGAGACAGAGAGAGACAGAGACAGAGGGACAGAGACAGAGGGACAGAGACAGAGAGGGACAGAGACAGAGAGAGACAGAGACAGAGGGACAGAGACAGAGAGGGACAGAGACAGAGAGGGACAGAGACAGAGACAGAGGGACAGAGACAGAGAGAGACAGAGACAGAGGGACAGAGACGGAGAGGAACAGAGACAGAGGGACAGAGACAGAGAGGGACAGAGACAGAGAGAGACAGAGACAGAGGGACAGAGACAGAGAGGGACAGAGACAGAGAGGGACAGAGACAGAGAGAGACAGAGACAGAGGGACAGAGACAGAGAGAGACAGAGACAGAGGGACAGAGACAGAGAGGGACAGAGACAGAGGGACAGAGAGAGAGAGAGGGACAGAGACAGAGGGACAGAGACAGAGAGGGACAGAGACAGAGAGGGACAGAGACAGAGAGAGACAGAGACAGAGGGACAGAGACAGAGAGGGACAGAGACAGAGAGACAGAGACAGAGGGACAGAGACAGAGAGGGACAGAGACAGAGAGAGACAGACAGAGAGAGACAGAGACAGAGGGACAGAGACAGAGAGGGACAGAGACAGAGAGGGACAGAGACAGAGAGGGACAGAGACAGAGAGAGACAGACAGAGAGAGACAGAGACAGAGGGACAGAGACAGAGAGGGACAGAGACAGAGAGGGACAGAGACAGAGAGGGACAGAGACAGAGAGAGACAGACAGAGAGAGACAGAGACAGAGGGACAGAGACAGAGAGGGACAGAGACAGAGAGGGACAGAGACAGAGGGACAGAGACAGAGAGGGACAGAGACAGAGAGAGACAGAGATAGAGGGACAGAGACAGAGGGACAGAGACAGAGGGACAGAGACAGAGAGGGACAGAGACAGAGGGACAGAGACAGAGAGGGACAGAGACAGAGAGAGACAGAGACAGAGGGACAGAGACAGAGAGGGACCAACACAGAGAGAGATAGAGACAGAGGGATAGACACAGAGAGGGACAGAGGTTGACGGATGACAGACAGAGAGGACTGAGAGAGACCAACAGGGGCAGATTGACTAATGGAAGAGTTCCCACATGGAATTACTTCTTTGCCTGTCCCTGTCCTTCTCATCGTTCTCTGAGGCAGACAGAACATTCTGGAAATAGGAAAATGATTGCATCTATCCCAGGACATTCTTTCAGCAACCACAAAAGGCCCATGGGTAGCCAGGCCATACATCTCCCACATAAGCCCACGATGTCCTCTAGAAGCACAGAGCTTTGGGAGAACGGATGGGTGGAGCTGTGCTCCCCATCCCCATCCCACCTCAGCCTGGCTCCTTGCACTCTGGACCACCCACAGGCCAGGGGTCCATGACTTGCCATTGTTGGCCTCTCGGAGCAACCCTGGGGGCTACTTGCATCTTGGTGCCCTTGTTCTCTGTCTATGTCACGGGAAGTGACAGAGAGAGGGGCTGTCCTTCCCTGTGGCCCTGAGTGAGAAGGCAGAGGTTCCAGGTCCAGCCCAGCCATGGACAGGAATCACATGGCAGGCACCAGGAGCCATTGAGGTTTGAGGTTATCAGTAGAGCTAGCAAGACAGCTAATCCAGGGGCCTGTGGTCCTCTGACAATTTGTCCCTTTCTCGTCTCCCAGTGACCAAGTGCCACACCCTCCTAGCAAAAGACTCCACATCCCTCAGCGGTCCCTAAGACAGTGTCCCCCACTGATGCCTGACCTTCTGTATTTCTGGCTCATTAGGTGTGCGCTCGCACTGCTCCCTTGAGCCTTGGCAGTGCCTCTGCCTCTCTCCGGCCTCTTTCATTAATGTCTGCGGGAAGGCACGTACCCAGAACCGTCTGATAGGACTGGAGTCAAATCCTGGGAGTGGCACCTCCCAGCGGATGCATCTCCCTTGGGGCTAACCTGCAGTTTCCTGGAGCTATAAAGACTCCATTTCCTCCTTCCCAGGAGAGAGAAGTTGCCATAGCCGAGCATGGCTGACTTCCCTGGCAGCAGCACCTGACCTAGATGTGAATTAAACTATGCATGATTAGAGACAACACGTTGACTGGGAGTGACCAGCGGGGAGTGGAGGAACATCGAGATGCCACCCCTGCTCGGCAGCAGACTCTGGAGACCAGGCTCCTTCTTGCCAAACTGGACGTTCTCTGAACCCTGTACCCTCTGCTGCAGCATGGTGGCCTTTCGCTACAGAGCCAAAGCTGAGCTGTGAAGATTCTCTGCTACCTCTAACAAACATTCTGCCATCTCGGGGTGGGGGACTCCTGCCTGTGAGTCCCCATGCCACTGACAGGCACAGGATATTAGTCAAGCCTTCTCTATGATGGCCACACACAGCTGAATCACAAGAATAGACTCCCACCAGGCAGTACCATGTAACAGAGCAGGGGCAGCCATGTGTTGGGTGGGCAGCTGGGTATAGGAACTCACATACTAAAGGCACAATTGCTGGAAAAGCCTCTGTCCATTACTTTGAGTTCTGCTATGCTGTTTAAATGTAACCAGTACCCTGAGATGCACTGAGAAATACATCTATGTTCTCCTTTTGACCCTCAGATACCACCAGATATCACCCGAAGCCAGTGGGAAGTTTCCTTCTTAGAGTCTGCAGGAAAGTCATTCTGTATCTTGGGGGCAGCTGTGAGCAGGAGCATAAGTCTTCAGCGGTGAGATGTTCACTCAGACCATGGAATTGGATAGAATTGTTTTAGGTAAGTATGGTCACTACTGGGCAACTAATCAGAGATGCTAAGGAATCAGTAAGTGTGTGTGTGTGTATGTGTGTGTGTGTGTGTGTGGCATTAAGTGTGTTATAGAGAAAGGGTCTTATTCTGTAGCCCAGGCCTCAAACTCAAGGCAATCCTTCTGCCTCAGCTTCCTAAATGCTGGGATTCTAGGCATAAGCCACCACACTTGGCTTCACACTTTACTTTGGGTTAGGATCTTGGGTATTCCAGGCTGACCCCAAACTCACCATGCAGCTGACACCTAGCTTTGGAGCCTCCAGCCTTTACTCCTTCTCAGGTGTCCTCTCCCAAGCTCAGTTTTAAGTGGTAAAGGGCAGAATCAGAAGGGCGTGCATGCATGCCAGGCAAGCGTGCCACCAACTGAGCTATATTTTGGGGTGTCAGTTCTGAGGAGCAAGAGATAGCTATGATCATTTCTGTAAAGAAACCACTCTCCCCAGCTGTCATCTGAGCTGTGGCCATGAGCTTTAACCCAGGTGCAGAAAATAGAAGATGGTCTAGGCGGAAAACCTATTCCCAAGAAGCCTGAAACAAGGGCGAGTCACACACAGACAGTGCTGATCCCTCTGAGGAGGCCCAGTTCACCCCTGCACTGCACAAACTGCACAGATCTTGCAAGTGATGGGGCCACACCCACACTTGCACATAGGTGACATCTGTTCCACATGGCCGGGTTCTACTTGAGACTCCTGGGATCTCAGGGTTCTGCACAAATGCTAAAGAAGCTCTGGATTCTCATGCAACCCCTGGCTTTGCTATGAGACTGAACCAAGGAGCCCCAGCATGCATTATCAGATGACCCTGGGTCTCTGCATGTGAGAGGACCCACTTGAGGGCCGAGCCTTAGTGGGAGGACAGAAACCCCGACCATGGGGTTCAGACCCTATGTCTGTTCCCTTTGCTGCTTCCCCTTGAATGTCAGCATCTTGTCCTACAGCTAGATAGCCACCCACAGCTCCGCACCACAGAGGTTGGTGTAACCTGGGAACACAGCAGGCACCTTCTCTCTCGGGTGCTTCACGACACAGAGTTGTTTATTTTTCTCTGTTTTAGCAGACACCTGAATTTCAGGTGTCAGACAGAGCTGGGACTGCATCTGGGGCCCCCACAGAGGTTTCTCTTCCTCCCTGAATCTCAGTGTCCTCATTTTAAGAAAGAGGGCAACCCCAGGTCTAAGGGACACTATGGTATGAAAAGCTCAGTTCCCCTATTGATGCCCGATGGAATGATGACCCAGACAGTGTTAGCCCTCAGCAATGGCTGACCTACCCATACCCTGAGCCCCTGAGGAGCTTCTCAAGTGGCAACAATGTGAAAAAGAGTAAACGGGGAGGGGGAGGTCTTACTTTCCATCTCACACCCTCCATTGGACTGCAGTGGTAACTTAGGTCACCTGGAGGGGGAACTAGCCAATGGCTACTGGTCTCCACTAGCCTCACAGAAATAGCCTCCACACCCTCTCTCAAGGCTGCAAGCTGCTTCTTTCCCCATCAGGCCAGTTCAAGCTTACAGTTCCTCAAGAATCTAATTCAGTGTAGCTGGTAATTAGTTTTGTATCACCTTCTGCGGTGATGCTAATACTGATTACATGGGCCTGATACTTTTAATAGTAAATGCTACCCAAGGCAGACAACCACTAACTAGCTTTTGATTGTGGAGGGCTGAAGTGGGAACGGGAAGCAAATTTCTATGTGTGAGAGTACTCTGTCCATCTCCCCCCGCCCCCATGTTCTCCAGCCTCCCTGTGAGCAAGGTAGGTTTTTGTATCTGAGTGTTGTGTCTGAGGAGCTAGGCACTTGTGTTCAGAGCTACTACCCACCCCTGAGTAGTGCAAAGAGTGAGTTCTGAGATAACATCTCTATCTCTTATCGTATTGTCTGTGTGACCAAGGCAGATAAGGAGCTGGGATGAGGGGAGGTCTGGGGAAATGAGCAAGGTGTCCATGGGACCCCTGGGAGATGAAGTTAACATCACCTGAGGTGTCTCTACATGTCCCATCCACAAAACTACCCAAGTGTGGCCAAGTGCCCTGTGTGGGCCAAGGCTTGTTATATCTGCAAGCACCTACAGACGCCAGGATCAAGTGCACAGAAGTCACTCAATAAAGACAGAAATGGAGCAACCACCACAGTAGTAGTAGGCATGGGGGCAAGCTCTATAAGCATTTACAGTTTTGGCCTCACTAGGATATCAGGGACACTGGATTGTTAGTGAAAGCCATGCTGGGCTGGGTGTGATGGCTAATGGGGGCTGGCCCCAGCAGAACCTGGGGCATGGGACACAGAGAAGGGTTCTGGGCCTTTGTCTACAGCAGCCCTTGCAGCCCCTCTCCCTTCTCATCTTCCTGCTCAGGCTCACCCAGAAGTGGCACTAGCACCCAGCTGGGATATCTCCCTTCTTCCCAGCTTCTTCCATTGACAGTTAGAGCACTTGGTGCAAGCCACTCTTGTGTTAAATGACCTGTCAGAGCCTCAGATCTTCCCACAAAGTGTACTGCCTCAAATGACGGTGACAAGGACTTGGATTTGTGTGTCACCACCATAAGCTCAGATCTGAAAGGGGCTAAATCCAACCAGTTGGTGGCCAAGGAAGGTTTGTTACAGAAAAGGGTTACTGAGTGGAGCAGACACAAGAATGAAACAGGCTGGGCTGTGGACAGATAACAGAGAAGTTGATGAGATCATCCCGTTTAATCTCCCTTCTTCTAAAAAAAAGGTCAGACTCAGAGAGGTAAAGACCTGACTTAGTGCTTAGTGTGACTAGTAAAAACAACCTCCTAGGATCAAGGTCATTGTTGCAGAGCTTCCCTGCCCTTACCTAACTCCCACAGATCATGCTTCTATCTAAGCCAACACTTGGGGTGGGGTGGGGCTGTGTGGGGGCCTGGAGACCAGGGAGCCCTGGTCATGCCCTGAACCAAGGACTACAGTAAACAACCCAGTGCCCCACTGGGATGCTCAGGATGGTGTCACTGACACTAGCCTCAAAGAGCACCAAATGTTATCTTATTATTAAAACCACAGAACAAAGCCACACCAAGTGGCCTTCTGTCTGAGGACAAAGTTCAGGAGGGCTACGACTTTGCACGAGCAAACTGTCAATCGGCCCTTGGCATTTGATTGAATGGATCATCTTGAGCCAGCTGCTGGGAAAACAGATGGCCCAGCACGTGCTCCATGCCCCTACCTGCCTCACTAGATCCTGCAGACAACTCTCATTATGGGCTGGGCTGGCCTATCCATTTCCAACTGGTTCCCATGCCCACCTGTACCAGTCCACACTCAGCACCCTGGGATCTTAGGTGCCCACTGATTGGAAGAGCTGAAAGCAAATGTTGCTGTGGGGAGCACTTTACCTGGCCCAGGGGGGGAAGACAGATGCTTTCTGAGACCCAAAGGTGTCTGAGTGTTTTTTGTCACAGTAGGATTGAAAAAAGAGATTTCCAGGCATGGATATCCTAAGGGACCAACTGACTCAGTGCAGCCCAGTCTCCCATCTCAAGCTGTCACCACTGACTGTGAAAGCCACCTGTCCCCATCCCAATGGGGCCCTTGACCACAGAACCCAGGCATAGAGAGCTGACTAAACTCAACATGGTTGGGTGATTTGAGAGATCTTGGTTCATGAGACTTGGTGCTGAAATCTCATCATTGTCAGGGTGACACGTTTCCCAGGGAAGGTTCTACAAAGGAGGCTTCAGAGGCTCTGTTTAGAGAGATGAGGAACCTCAGGGCTCAGATTCTAAGAAAGATACTTCCAAGCAAGCAAGTGACAACTTCATTGTCTTTTAAACACTGGCTTGGGGCCTCGGGAGCTGGCCACGGTCCTGAAGGCAGCTCTCAGGGACGGAGCCCTTTCTCGAACCCAGAGGTGAGGTTACTGAGTGTGCAGGGGTCTGTTGCAGGGCCTTGCTGGAGCTTGGTCTCTGTTAGGATTAATGGGCAAACACCGTCATCGAGACAAAGCATCTAACTGAAGTTGAACTAAGTTTTCTCCCCATAGCAGCAGATCTTTGAAAAGACAAGTAGAGGATTTAGAGAGGAAAAGCCTCTTGTGGTTGGACAACTGAGACATAGAGGTTCCCAGAAGGGTGAAAAAGTAGTTAGGACAAAAGGGTCTATGAGAAGAGTTGCTTCCAAGACCACCCAGGACCAGCTATCTTTATGACAAGATGTGTTGGAAAAAAAAGGCATTGCCCTTTGTAAAGCCAGTACTCTGCTAAGCAAGATCTGTGCAGCTCTTTTTGGCACACAGGTGTGTGTGTCGTGCATGGGGTGTGTGTGTGTGTGTGTGTGTGTTCATTCATCCATCCATGCACCATGCCCAGTCAGCACCCTCCTCCATGCTTTCTCCAGAGGGACCAAGGAAACTCCCTTTCTAGAGTTCTGCAAAGACCCTCTCTAGGGCTCACTGGATGGCTGTCGAGGAAGTTCCAGGCAAAAGTCATAGAGGGCAAGTGGAACAACAAATCCCACTGTCAGATCGAGTTTGAACTGTGTGTCCTGAACATAGCCAGCCAAGCCAGCAAGGGCTTCCAGGTGAACAAGGGAAGCTTGCTCCAGAGTCTCCTGCCTGTGGTCTCCAAACTGCTTTCTGGTCTCTCCTCTCTCTCTTTTGTTTCCTTTTTATTCTGAGAGATGGACAGAGGGAGGCAGGAAGGGTTTGGGCTCCTGGGGTTGGGACCAAAAGGTAGAATGCCCATCGACATCTTGGACTTTTGACTGCCAAGAGTTGTGTGTGTGTGTGTGGGGGGGGTCTTAACTCAGACCAAGGCACAGTGGTGCCACACAAAGGACATTTTAATGTCACTCCTGAGCAACCCAAAAGCTGGCGGGCTCTTCCCTGCCAGCCTGAGAACCCCAGTAGCAAAGCGGCCTCCCAGTTGGGAGCTCACAGCCTCCCAAGCTGCAATTTTAAGATGGAGAATACCCTCCCAGACACATACTCCGGTCGGTACATTGTTCTGGACAGATGAGCGCTGGGCATCTCCAGCCTTCCCACATGCACACAGCCAATCACTCATGCCTCTAGCCGCGTGTAGATACAGCCCCCAAATCCTCCACAGCCAGCCAACAATGCACCCGAGCGCCTTGCAGCTGCCCTTCCAGGGCTTAGTGGCACCATGCCCACCGCGCAGAGGGTAGCGTTGTTCCCAAAGGAACAGTCGGGCCACCGAGGGGGGTGTGTTGGGAGGCAGGAGTTAGGTACCTCCACTGGCAAGAATGCCTAGGGGCTTGGCTGTCGTCTCTGTCTTCCCTACCAGATGACAAACCCAGGAAAAGAAGCCCCCAGTTTGCCCTCTGAACTTCTCAGGAGTGGGGAGGTGGTCTTGGAAGAGGGGATGCTGTAAACCTCTGATCCAGGGCTGGGGCAACCCAGTCCACATCAGTCTGTACCCCTCCTTCAAGCCCAGGGCCAACCGGCACTCTAGTCCCTTCCTCAGCCCCAGCCCCAGGGACAGCTCCCCGACTTTGCCCGGCTCACGGTGGCCCTGGCAGAGGAAAATGGCGTTGGTCACACGTACTTGGGTGAGTTCGGTGCCCATCACCAGGAGGACCAGGAGGCTGAGGAGCTTCCGGGCCGGTTGCATGTCTCACGGCCACTCCGACGTCCTGGCTTGTGGGGCCTGGATGCTGGCGGCCGGCGGCAGCGGGGACGTGGACGCGCTCCCGGCTGGGGTTGGGGCTGGGGCTCCGGCCGCGGCTCGGGCTCCGGCGGCGTCTGCTCAGCAGCCGGGGCGGGCGGCGCGCGGGCAGTGCTGCGCTGAGCCTCCGCTCTGCATATTTATGGTCCCGGTTCCGGCGCGACTGCCTCTTGGGCAGGGCTGGGCTGGCGGGGCGGGGGCTGCGCTTGCTTTCCCTGCGCGCCAGGCGGGTCCCCGCGCGCCCGGGCTCGGCGGAGAGGCGCGCCCTGCGGAGCTCGGCGGCGCGCCCGGGCTGCAGCGGTGCCAAAAGTTTGCTCGGTGAGGGGCGCGGGCGGGGGCGGCGCCGAGGGACCCGTGCGCCTTGCTTGAGCGGGGAAGGGAGGAGGGAGGGCGGCGGCCAGCGGGGAGGCAGGCTGGGACAGGATGTGACATCAAAAAGGCGGGGGAAATTGAACTGGGCCAGACAAGTCTATCCTGGCCAGCTTTAGACCTAGGGGAGCTCCGGGACCCACTCTAGAGACTCAGCCAGGAACCGCTGATGATGGCACCCAGTGAAGGACCCAAAGTAGAGGTGTCCAGAATGGTTGGAGTGACATCCTCAGAGGCAGGTCCTATAATCTGCACAGGTCCCTCCTAGATGACCCTTAAGGATCAGGGTGACAAAGATGTTTTTAGAAGCAGCATGGAGGGGGAGCTGAAGTCAGGTTACCTGAGACAGGAAGAGGTCTTTCCCCATTCCTCTGGCGTGGTCGGCTAGGGGCTGAGGTGTGAGCAGGAGAGGTGCTGTGTTCCATACCCAGGTGGGGGTTGGGATGGGCATCTCAGCTATGGTGGTGTGTGTGGCACCCACAGAGGTGGTTACACACATGCTGTGGCATCTGTCTTCAGGTTGTCACTCTCTTTACCTATGCTCAGGAGAGGAGCACCCAAGAGGGTCCAGAGGAGAATCCTCCAACAGGTCTGGGCCATCTAAACCCCTGTGAGCCTAACCTCTCCTTGTCCCTTCTCCTGGCCCTGGAGTCCCCCAGCTAGGGTGGAGATACCCTTTTCTCATTTTCTGGTACCCAAAACCTTAGACTGTAGGGGGCTTGTCTTGGGGCCAGGCTTGTCCTCCGTTTAAATTTCACTCTTTGGAGGAGGAGTTCCGGAGTGTTTGCTGAGAGGCTTAGCTGCTGAAGGCTTTGAAAGCATCTCAGAAGATTTGTTCCCATTGTTTTGCTTTCAGTCTTAGGAAAATGAACTCTATAAAGAAAATCCCCCATAGCAAATAGCAGAGCTGTGTGGGGGTGTGGCTCCATGCTTTTATGTCACAGGAGAGGAGAGGGGTGGGTTGGGGTGGGTAGGGTAGGTGGGAGGGGTTGTGGGGGGTTGTGGTGTGGGACTTACCCAGGGAGTTCCAAGCAAGATGGTGTGACTTTCTCTGTGGATTTCAGGAGGGGCTTTGCAAGGGCCAGTCCAAACCCAGGGAGCAGACTAGCAGGGAAGCAGGCCTGTCCATGCTTCGGAGCGTGAGTGGGCCATAAGTGACCTCTTTTAGATCCAGTGTCACAAAAATAGTGTCATTTAACATCAGTCCTTCTGTGGCTGGGCGCGGTTCATCCCCACGGCAGCACCTAGCAGATGCCTTTACTTGTCTCTGTAAAGAAGTGCTTCATTGGGCATGGCTATGATGGGCGTGGCTATGAGAGTAGGCATGGCTATGAGCATGGACCTTGTTTCTCTGTCCACTTGTTAAGGGATTATTCATGTTTGGGTGTTTCTCTTCTTGACCATGACAGAAATCTGCTGTGGCATTGAGTGTAAACACCTGTCCCCGGTGCAGCTTTCAAGTCTGAAGAGAAATGGGCCAGATGGTTGTATAATTTGAAAAGCAAAGGTGAACTGAGGTGATGGTTCAGTTTACAAAGCACTTTCTGCTGGCACAGGATGCCCTGAGTTTGGATCCCCAGCGTGCTTCTAAGAAGCTGGGCACACCTGTAGTCCAGTGCTAGGGAGGCAGAGGCAGGGGGATTTCTTGGTTTGATGGTCCATCAATGAGAGCTCCAGGTTCAGTGAGAGGCCCTGACTTAAAAGATGGAGAGTGGGAGATGGAGATATCTGATGTTGTCCTCAGGCCTACAGATGCACATGCATCCACACACACACACCCACATACACATGCACACACATATACATGCACACGTGCACACACATGCACATATACACACACAAGCATGCACACACACATCCACATCTATGAACACACATGTGCATACACATGCACACATGCAAACACATGTGCACAGGCACACACATGCACACACACGACAGGAAAGAGATTAGACATTACCAGGACTAAAGGGAGAGAAGTAAGGAATGATTACTGAGAACAAAGTCATGTTTGAGGTTTTGAATGAGAAAGATTTTGAAGATGGAGGGAAGGAATGGCTGGACAGATTGATGACTCACTCATGCTGCTAAATTGTACACTTCAAATGTTATATATTGGACATATTCTTTTTTTTTTTAATTTAATTTAATTTTATTTTTTTAATTTACATTCCAAATCACTTCCCCTTTCCCGTTTCCTCCCTCCCCGAAAGTCCCATAAGCCCCCTTCCCTCCCTCTTTTCTCCGTTCAACCCCCTCTCATTACTCTGTCCTGGCGTTCCCCTACATCCAGTCTTTCCAGGACCAGGGGTCTCTCCTTCCATCTTTTTAGAAATCTATTGATATGCTGATTGTGTCTAGGGTATTCTGATGGACATATTCTTATCCCAATAAAAATATGATAACTTAATAGACCCCAAACCTTTGAATTGAGCACTTCAGGTTTATTTTCATTTATGTGTATAGGTGCATAAATGTGTGTGTCTGTGTGCCTATGTGTGAGTGAGTGAGTGGTGTGTTTGTGTGTGTGTGTGTGTGTGTGTGTACCATGTATGAGAGTCCCTGCAGAGGCTAGAAAAGGGCACTGGTTCCCCAGGAGCTGGAGTCACACTGGTGGCTGTGATCCTCCTGCTGTGGGCACTGAGAACCGAGCACAGGTCTCCTGGAAGAACAGCAAGTACTGTAAATGGGAGAATCGTGTGGAGTCAGCATTAGTGTTGAATAAACCTGGTTTTTAAAAGTTACTTACACAGTCTACACCTCAATGATAGAGCATGCACAGGGCCCTGGGTTCTGTCACACACACACACACACACACACACACACACACACACACACACACCTTACCTCAATGATAGAGCATGCACAGGGCCCTGGGTTCTGTCTCTCTCTCTCTCTCACACACACACACACACACACACACACACACACACACACACATCCCACCTCAATGATAGAGTATGCACAGGGCCCTGGGTTCTGTCACAGAAACACCACACACACACACACACACCCCACTTCTCCCAAAGCTAAACACAGTCATTTATCACATGACTTTAAACAATATGTAATACAATGAAGCAAACATCAAGAAAGCCTACCCACCGCACCACCTCTCAGCCCCCGCGTGTTTATTCTTTCATGCATATAAACAGATGATTGAGAGTTTGTTGTCTTTACAACCACGTGGCCTGGCTTCTGATCCAGGTCTGCCTCTCAGGAGCTGCTGTGATCCTGGCTGGTCATCCCGAGGTGTCCCTCCCATCCCTGCCAATAGAGCAATGACCAGTTTGCCACTCTGAGCCAATCCAGTGGAGCAAGGACACTGGTGAGAGCCAAACACCTAGCCCCGCTTGTCACTTAGGGATGACTTGAAACAGGAGAAGAGAGTGAGGTTGTCACTCGGACATGCAATCTGGAAACTCTGCATCCCTTGGCACAATGGCATGCTGTTTGTCCACAACACATTTTCCTGGATATTTTATTTCCTTGCTTATTTCAATCAATGTTTCCAGTTTCATTTATTTTAATTTTAAGTTTTTACTTATATTATTTGTAATAATATATGTCTGTGCAGGTGAGCACAGGAGTACCCATTGGAGGCCAAAGGAGGGTGTCAGATCTCCTAAGAGTTATGAGTGGTTGTACGCTACCTGAAAAGGCTGCTGGGAACTGAACTCCAGGCCTCTGAAAGAGTAGCAACTGCTCTTAACAGCTGAGTCTCTCCAGTCCTATTTCAATTTGTGAATTTTTTAAAATTTTTAATTGATGCACAGTACTTGTATTTCCTCCCACATACTTCCAGTCAAATCGCCTCTAGATTGTTGCTAATACACAGTGTAATGTAAAACTGTATAAACAGTTATTATAATGTATCATTTAGCTCACTTCTGCAGCCTCCCATTCCCATGAGCTATTTTCCATCTGTGGACTTGGGGACCTGCAGACACAGAGGCCAACAGCGTTACACTGTAGCTGAATATAAAGCCAGGACAGAGTTAAGCAGTCCGGAACCACTGACTACCCTGGAGCTCATCACCATGGGGAAAAATCTATGGTGATCACATCCCTCATGCTCACTTGGACCATCACCGTGTTGAAGGCTAGCAGCTAGTGTGCTCAGTTCCTCCTCCCTGTGGTCTCCAGTGTTCCACTCCCACACCTCCTCGGACCTCTCACTGTCAAGGCTTTTGCTGCTTGGCCCAGGTTCTGTGTTGGTTTGGATGCAGTGGTCTCTCTTCCTGTTCAACCTCTACCGGCTTCTTCTGGATCCACCTTGTCTCAGGGGGTGGCCTGTTCCTCTAGGTTGCCACACCTCACAACTCTCCAGACACAAGACTTTTCTGTCTGGAAAGGCCTAGGTCCAAGGGCTACCATGTTGAGAAGCCCCAACCTCTCCGTGCCAGCCTTGAAACTCTGAGCTATCTCAGACTCTACTCAGTGGGTACCCAGCCACCAGGGTTACCGAGCACTGGGCTGGCTTTGTCCGCCCCACTTCCTAGCCTCCTAAACTACCTCACCCGCTGTCTTCCTGATGGACCTGCCAGCTTTCCTGGTGTGCCTCCTCAGGATACCAGGCAAATCGATATGTTTTGTACTCCTTTACGCCAGGCTTCCTGCTACCACTGAGCCTCGTTATAATGTGACGGTGTGTTACCAAGGCAACGGCACTAACTCCCTGTCCTCTTTGAATTTCCTAGCAAATGGGACCTGAAACCTTCCCAGCTGTCCAGTTTCGGTGTGTCCTGCCATCAGAGCCAAGATCAGAGCCTTCAGATGGCCAGCTTCCCATTGACATCATGCAATTGAGCTAGGCATCCTCATGCAATCTGCTATCCCCAGGTCTTACACTGTCTCCTCTGACCAAGTTTGTTGAGTGGCGTCTCATAAATGACATCTGCTTATTGGGAATGCACTATTTGACAAGCACTGTGCCTGGGGCAGTCTGGAGAGAGGGCCAATGGCAGACTCATACCAAGGACACCAGACTTGGGCGTTAAGACCAGCTGTTTCTATCTGGAAGCCATCAGGGAATGGTAGGATGTTTGCTTTCATTCCTATGTGTCCTGTGCTGTTTCTGCAGGATTGACAGTTACGGGCATGAGGACTCAGCCCATCACCCCAATTATTTACAATCCTTAGCCCTTCTTCTGGGCGGAGTATGAAGCAATGATAACCTTGTGCTCCTATTAAATCCTTGGCCTGAGGAAGGCCTGGGATACTTCCATTCTTCTGAGTCTCTGCACTTTTTTTTGTCCTACCCTGCACGATGGTACAGCAAGTCCTGGATAATCTCCACCATTCTTGTCCTGGTTACACCAGCTGGGTTAAGCTCAGCTTCCTGTCCACCATCCCCTGCTTATAGACAGCAGAGCTGGCAGGAAGCCCACTTTGATGTCCTGGCTTCCTGACTCAAGGAACTCAGGTGCTCCTAGAAAGCATGCAACCCTCCTTCCCACTAAAGTTCATCCCCTCCAGCCCCCAACTCTGTGTTCTTTCTACTGTGGGGAAAACTGAGAGCCCTCTGGGAAGCCTGGTACCCTGCTCCCTCTCCAATCTGTGACCTCAAGCAAGGTCTTCCTTCACTTCCTCCTTAGTGGGTCAGCCCCTTGTCTTTGGTCACCTGTCCTTCATTTCTGTCAGCACTAACACACAGCCTGCCTTCAGCACAGAGACCCCTTTTCCTGCCAACCCCAGCCATGTTCACCTCTTAGTGCCTTGTGCAGAGGTCATCACTGGTCATCGCTGACTGAGTCTGTTGTCACTCCTCTGTTCTTGTTGGTGTCAAGTCTTGCTTCTTAAGATGGCTCTGGACTAGGTTACCAGTGATGTTCACAGTCTAGCAATGGCTTTATCAGTAGTGTCTCCACAGTGGCCACACCCCTTCCATGGAGCCATGACTGATTCTGGGCTGGGCTTAGGTTTCCCTTCTATGCTCTAGGCCTTTTTAGCCCTCCCCCAGTTGTGGTCTCACAAACCAGCCATCTTGAAAGATTGAGGTGCTCCCTGTGGGTACTCCTCCCTCCCCTCAGTACCCATATCCTCTCATACCTGCACAGTCTCTTCCATGAGTTATGTTCACAGCTGGCCTGCAGCTGGAAGCTCTCTTGGACTAACTAACTCCCATGTCTTCAGCCCGCCAAGTTAGCTCTGCCCTGCTCTTTCCCATTCCCATCACAGTGAGTTTGTTCTTCCTGTTCCGGCAACTGGACTTGCCAGGCTCAGCTTGGCTCCCAGAGGCCTCACAACCAGCCCAGCAGCAGAACCTATGGCTTGACCACCTGACCACCCAGAGGTCACAGCCATAGCCACCCACTTCCTGGTTTTAATATTTTTTTAAAAATAGACTTATTATTTATTCTTCTGTTTGTTGTTGTTGTTGTTGTCTTTTGAATCAGGGTTTCCCTGTGTAGCCCTGGCTGTCCTAGAACTCATTCCGTAGACCAGGCTGGCCTTTGACCTTAGAGATGTGCCTGCCTCTGCCTTCAAAGTGCTGGGATTAAGGTGAACGCCATCACACCTGGCCTTTTTTTTTCTTAATTAGTGTGGTGGTTTGAATATGCTTGGCCCAGGGAGTGGTGGCCTTATTGGAGGAAGCATGTCACCGTGGGGGTGGACTTTGAGACCTTCCTCCTAGCTGCTTGCAAGACAGTCTTCTCCTTTTTTGCTTTTGGTACATGATGTAGAACTCTCAGCTCTTCCAGCGCCATGTCTGCCTGGATGCTGCCATGCTTCCCTCCCTGATAATGGACTGAACCTCAGAAACTGTAAGCCAGATGCTATTAAATGTTGTTCTTATAAGAGTTGCCTTGGTCATGGTGTCTCTTTACAGCAATGGAAATCCTAACTAAGACACTTAGTCACTTGCTTGCATTATTTGTTTGATTTTCCCATCTTAAAGTCACCTTTGTTCCTCACTGGAACCTTTGGTTCAGATCCTCAGTGGCTTCCTTCAGACCTCAGTTTAGATGTTTCCTCGTTGGGAAGCCCTCTATACTGGTTAGCTTCTTTGTCAGCATGACACAAGCTTGGGTGTCATCAGACTGGCCTGTTGGCAAGTCTAGGGGGGATTTTCTTGATCAGTGATTGATGTGGAAGAGCCCAACCCACTCTGTGTTGGGTAAGAAAAGCTAACAAAGAAAGAAACAAAACTGTAAGTAAGTAGTGTCCTGCCATGGCCTCTGCTTCAGTTCCTGTCTCCAGGTTCCTGCCCTGGCGTCCCTTAGTGATGGACTGTGATCAGAGTGTTTAAGTCAAATAAACTATTTTCTCTCTAAGCTTCTTTTGCTCATGTTGTTTATTACAGCAATAGAAATGAAACTAGGACCCTCAGGGCAAGAAAATCATGACTGCCCTTGGGCCCTCTTCGTTTTTTGCTTAGCATGACTTACTGCCTGATGTGAGGCACTCCTCCACTCAGCTGCCTGAGGCTGAGGGACCAGGCTTGTATACTAGAGGATTCTTAGTATTCTCCAGAGGCATGTCCTTCCTGCCTCCTTCACTGCCTAGTGTCCCATGCTTGTGGCCACTTCACTCCAGACTCCGAGGTCAGCTAATACCCTCAGCCTCTCCCTTTGCAAGGCACCTAGATAGGCATCTGTATGTCAAATAGCCTTTGCGCGCCCCTCTCGAGGAAGTTTGTATTTCCATTTAGGGCCCATGTCCCATGCAGAGGTCTGGCTGGGGTGGCTGTGAGGCTTGGTGGCTTTGTAGGGGAAGGGGGAAGCAAGAATATACACACAGATGCAGACACACACACACACACACACACACACACACAGAGTGAGAGAGAGAAACAGAGACACAACACAGAGACAAACATAGAGAAACAGACTAGAGACACACGACACAGAGACAGATAGACATAGAGAAAGACAGACAGAGATATAGACACAGAGACAGACATAGAGAGAGATAGACAAACAAGACATAAAGAGACAAACAGACAGAGAACGAAACAGACAGACTCACAGACAGAGACAAAGACATACAGATATACAGACAGGGACACAGACACAGAGATGTACAGAGAGAGAGGTAGCCACACAAGACAGAGAGACAAAACAGACATAGAGAGAGACAGATAGAAACACAGAGACAAAGACAAAGACAGCTATAGACAAACCAGAGACACAAGACACAGAGACAGAGATAGAGACAGACAAAGACAGACATGGAGACAAAGACACAAGTAGAGAGACACACAGAGACTGTGGTGAAACAGAGACAAAACCACAGACATAGACAGAGAGAGGGAGAGACAGTGAGACAGAGGCACGATGGGGCAGGAAGAGGGTGAGAGATGAAGATGGTGGATATGGAGCTGGAGTGCATGATCTGTGAATTCTGCTCTTGGGAGAATGCAGACTCGGGGGGTCAACTGGGTGGCAGGGGTCTGGCTTTTCATGTTGCCTCTTAGGAGAGAATGGGGACCTGAAGTGAGGGAGGATATCATCCTGGAGCCACCAAGTTGACTCATGTGAGGGGTGACCATTCCTGGGGGCCAGAAGAATGTGGAGTGTATTGCAGGTTCTGATGGAGGTCAGGGCTGGGGTGCTGTAGTTGTGTGGGTTGAGGAAGGAAAGTTAACCAGTTAGGTCACAAGTATTGGCTTGAGGCTCTGCTTGGATAATGGGGAGAGACAGCAAGAGAAATAGGGCAGGGAGGAGGTCAAGGCAGGTTCACCTGACTTCTGACTTCTTTCTGATTCTGTCCCCAGAGAAGGGTTAGGGTTAGGGTTAGGGTTAGGGTTAGGGTTAGGGTTAGGGTTAGGGTTAAGGTTAAGGTTAGGGTTAGGGTTAGGATTAGAGTTAGTAAGGGGGCTCTGAGCAGGATTGCCTGTGGGATATTGGCCCACTCAAGTGCAGCCTAAGGGTTCAGTGTACCTGGAGACCGGCTAGTAGAGTGTTCAGCAGTAAGCCCCCTTTTCACGGGCATCAACCGAGATCAGTAGTCTCCATACGACATGCCACATAGACCAGCTATGAGCCATTTATTCCCTGAGAATGGACAGGATAAATACCTCAGAGAGAGGGGCCTTTATGGATCCCACTACATCCAAGACTACAGAGAAGCCAAGACCAGAAAAAGTGGCTCAGGACACACAACATTTTCTCTAGACACACTCATTGGGCTCCTGTGGCTGGCTTCATGATCAATAGGCAGGTCAGAATGGCTCAATATCCCCAACCTAGATCCTCATTACTCAGTGTCACACCTCTGCTTCTCCACATCAATCAGAATCTGACACTCTGATGTCACCTTTGTCTCCATTTGGTGACCCTGCTTGGGAGCAGACTGCCACCAAGAGGCAGGCAGGTTCTGGAGGTGCCCACGGTGGGTCTTTTGGGTGAGGGGAGCAGGAAGGAGATAAGGGTGTGCCGATCCAGTCATGGATCAAAGTCTCAGGGCTCTGTGTGCATGTGGCACCTTTGCGGGACACATATCCTCACTTCTATATTTGAGCACCCCTGTCTCCACCTTCTTCAGCTGAAGAAGCAGAAGCTCTCAAGTGTGAAGTCTGTCTCAGGTTGTGGCAGAGCCAGTGTTCACAGTCTCCCCGGTACAATGGTGCTTCACTTTTGCCATTTCCCTACCTGGGCAGGACAGCAGGGTGCTGCTTCTGAACCCCACTCCCAGTTGTGAGTTATCAGGGTGCAGGAAGAGTTGGGAGCAAGTTGCTTTACTGGACATCAGCTTGTACCAGACTCTGGGCTAAGCTAGGCACTCATGTGGAAACCAGGGCAGACATGAGGGGCAGTGCTGGGTCAGCATTACAGAGCTGAGAAGTAGCAGAGACTGCCCTAACTCCAAGACCCACAGAATTCAGTAGGAAAAGGAGCTCTCACCTACAGCTCCTTAGCTTTCATGGGGTTCTTACTTACCTCAAAGGCACAAAGGTACTTCTGCAGGTGGGGTGCCTTAATGAGTCTGGCACCTCATCTGCTGTCTTCCCAGGGGTTCAGGTTAAGAACAAAGACCTAAGAAATTCACAAGCTATTAAATGGTCATTCCTGTAGAAAAAGGCAAATTTAGATAAGACTCAGTCATTTCCACTCTCTTTATTGCTTGAGTTCCATGTTCCACCAGAATTAGTCATGGGAGAGTGGGTAGGGGATGGGGAGAGGCAGGGGGAGGAAAGTCAGAGACACAGGGGGCAGAGAGATAAGGCAGAGAGGAAAGACAGGGAAAGAGGAGGAGGGGGATGGAGGGAGGAAAGAGGGAAAGAGAAGAGAGGGAGAAGGGGAGAGAGGGGAAGAAAGGGGAAGAGAGTGGAAAGACAGAAAAGAGGGGAAGAGGAGAGAAGGGAGGAGGGAGAGAGGAAAGACAGAGAGGGAAAGAGGATAGGGAGGGGTGAAGGGGATGAAGAGAGAGGGAGAGGGAGAGAGAAGAAACAGAAGAGAGGGATGAAAGAGGAGAAAGAAAGGGAAGAGACAGATCAAGAAGGGAGACAGAGGTAAAGGAGAGAGGAAGGGACAGAAGAAAGATAGACAGGAAAGACAAACAGAGAGGAAAGACAGAAGAGAGAAAGACATAGGAAAGAGAGTGGAAAAGGAGGAGGAGGAGAGAGAGAAAATGAGAGAGGAGAGGTGAGGAAGAGAGAAGAGAGAAACCAAAGCTGCTTCCAGGAGCAATCACCCAGGATACCTTGGCATGGTCCACGAACGTGAACAAAGCCAGTCATTGTTTGTCCTTCACATTGGTTTCCAGGTTTCTGGGCTTGAGAAGTGATGGCCATATGGAAAGGTCGAGCAAGGACCCTCCTGTGGGCTTTGGCTCTCCAAGTAACCATCCAGAACCAGCACCAAGCCTACTTCCAGTACTCTGAGGTGACAGGGCTTTGAGAAGCGAGGGCATGGATGGCAGCCAAGGTCTCTGCCTCCTTGGCCACGTGGTGCTAGCGCCACAGGCATGGAAGGGCTGTGGGTCACATGCTGGGGTCGGATCCACTTTGCACTACTGATATAATCATGCAAAGAAGAACCTCCCCAGTCTTCAGGCGAGGGATGGACGGCTATACTGGATCTGGGACTATTTATCTGCCATTGTCACCAGCATCTCACCAAAGCCTTCCCAGGTGCCCACCCTAGCCAGGAGAAGAGAAAGCAAGAGCTAGACGCCAGGGTGGTCATTCATCCTCAACAGGCCAATTCAATAGACAAAGCAAAAAGCAAGAAATGTGGGGGTGGTATTCACCATTGTCCCATGGGAAGCCAGATAGACACCCAGGTCCATCTCCAGGGTCCTGACACACGGTTCAGGTTTAAATAGAGAGCATGAGGTGTGTATAACTCAGAAGTCCTGGTCAATATGTGGTCCCCCATCATTGACCCGCCATTATGTCAGTTCCAGTCTCTCCTGGGCGGGCATTCCAACTGTGATGACTCTTTCTGCTATGACTGGCACCAGGCTTCAGCCCTTTCCTTTTCTCAGCATGAGATTTCTGGAGAAATTCCAATTCCTTGGGATCTGTTTTTTTCTATAGCCTAACAGCTGAATGTCATTTCTGACAGGACAGTCACACTGTGGGCACCAGGAGACAGAAGGAGTGGAAGTGGCCGCACAGGGCTTCATCCCCCCATCTGAGTGCCTCGTCCCTGTTTCCTATGTGAGTCACATCTGCTTCATTTCCTAGTGGTTCTTCCAGGTGGCCCCAGGACTAGTGAATCAGTGACACATCTGTGACTTTGGTTGTATCGGTTGGAGCCACCTTGGGCCTCAGTCTGGCTGGCCCAGCAGTCTCCTGCCCTACTGAATGATTCATTATTGTTCTGTGACCAGTGTGGTTTCAGGGATTCACTTTTTTGATTGGCTTTTTTTCAGTATCTAAATATCTTGACCATTTTTAATTGAGGATTTTGGGGTGGGGCAGGGAGGTGGGTCATCTTGTTACAAGGAGCCCACAAGAGATGACCACTCAGACACAGTTATAGCCAACTAAAGGTCTTTATTCCAGCTGGCTGGGACTACACTAAGGTATGTGAGGACCCAAACATTGACCTGGGCATTTAGACCAAGGGGCTTTTAAAGGCAAGACCCACATCCTAGTATTTCACTCAGCAGCTGTGGGGGGGATACACAGGCAGGCAGTTTATCAGGAACTAAGATAAATTAGTTGGGGAATCTTGGCCTCTGGTCCTAGAAGAAAGTTAAGTGATTGTTCAGATTCTTCATCAAGGAGATTAAATTCTAGCTAAACCTGAAATGGCCTCAGCAAGACTACAAGATGGAGAAGACTCTGCACTTCATGCCTTACAAATCTTAGTGATTTGTAAAATTTTTATATATATATATATATTGGGCAGACAAATCTTTGGTCAAATACATATTTTGAATATTCTTCCCACTCTGTCCTTCGTTTCTACCTTTATTTTGCTTTCTAATTTCTCTATCCATCTATCTATCTATCTATCTATCTATCTATCTATCTATCTATCTATCTATCTATCCATCCATCCATCCATCCATCCATCCATCCATCCATCCATCCATCCATCATTGTGTCTGTGTATGTCTGTGTCATACACATGTTAAGCTTTAGGGAGTGCATTCTCTCCTTTTATCAGGTAGATTCCAGACATTAAAATCAGGTTTTTGCATGGCGGTAAGCACCCTTGCTCACTGAGCCATCCCATCAGGCCGACTTCGTTTTCCCTAGTGGTGTTTCCAAAAGCTGAAGGTTTCAGCTTTTCACCTAGTCCGATGCATGCATTTCTATGGATGTGCTTTGCATCCAAAATAGGAAGTTGTTGCCCCAAAGGTGGAGCTTTTGTGGTTCTGGCCCTTGCATTTTGGTATGAGGTAAGTAGGGGTTGATGCTGATAAGCCAACTTGCTTCCATTTGGGAGGTTTGAAAAACATCTTATAGGAAAGTCAAACCATGTTCCTTCCTGTTTATGATTGTCTCTGTTTTTCAGGGATTAAGCTATGACTTGACTTTACCATTAACTACAAATGATTCTGTACCGCCTGTTCCAGGAGATGGCCAGCATGCCTTTGCCATGTGGCCACATTGTCATGACCACCTTGCACTGTGCCTTTGTTTCAGGAAGTTGTTATGACCAACTTCTTATGCTTATGTTCTCCTTATATGTCTAAGACCCTGATTTGAAACCTCTTACTCTTGCCCTATAAAAAACTTATCCTCCCAATGTCCAGTGCTGCCATCTTGAACCCTGCCTTGTGGGGAGACAGCCCGTGTACATGGACAAAGTTTGTTTTAATTTGGCCGTGATTTGGGTTGATAGCCTTTCTCTTGAGTCTGTGGGATTAATGATGCCCGCTTCCTCTTACACCCTCTTTCACAGCTCACATTTGTCCAAGTGGCCTTCCTTCCGCTTTGAGACATACAACATCTGTTTAACACTGCCTGCAGGAGTGCTACTGGACTCTGTTGGGCATTGTTAGTTTATATGGGTAGCCTTTTGCAAAGGTCTGTCTTTTTTAAAAAAAAGTTCTTCGTGTGTGTGCACATTCCCGTGTACATGCACGAGTGTGGGTCCATACATGACCTTGTGCAGGTACAGCGGTCAGAGGACAGTCTTGTGTTGGACCTTGCCCTCCACCGTATTGAGGCAGGGTCTCTTGTTTACTACTGCCCCACATTTCCAAGGAGTCTCCTGTCTTTACCTCCCATCACACAGTAGGAATGTGGGAATCACAGGCCTATGCTACTGCATCCAAGCTTATATGGGGCCTGGGGATTTGAACTCAGGTCCTGGAGCTTGTGTGACAAGAGCTTTATTCACTAAGTTAACTCCCAAGCCTCTTTAGTATTGTTATTATTGAGACAGGTTATCACTATGTAGCCCTAGACTGGAACTTTCTAAATAGTTCAGACTGTCTTTGAACTCCCAGCAATCTTCTTGCCTCAGCTCCCTAAGTGTTGGGATTATGGGGGATACTGAAAGGTTCGGATGAGGAGGTTCCAGGACACTGAGACAGACCACTGTGGAGAAAGGTGTTTATTAGAAGAGTTCTCAGTGGCATGGACAAAAGGACACATGGGTAACAACATGGTGGGGGATTCAGGGAGAGTCAGGCCCCAGTACTAGGGACAGAAAGAATGGCAGGGACTGGGGGAAGAGGCTCCAAGGAGAGGAATCAGAGGTATGGGCAGACGTAGTCTTCTTCCACCTCTCTGAGGATGGGGAGGTTTCCAGGCCTGCAGCCAGGCTCCCAGATGTCCAGGCAGGAGGGTGAGGAGCGGGATGGGTGGCCACCAATAACCCCTTTGATGTAAATTCACTTCCCAGGTGAGACCCTCTGAGACGTCTGTGAGCTCGGGACTCTCAGGGACTGCCTCTGCAGAGAGCCTGTGGGGTGAGAAAGGAGACCGACTGCTGCAGGTATTGTGGCCAGAGCAGGTGGATTCTGACTCTTCCGTATCTGTACCATGTGACCTGCTCTCCTGTCTTTAGCAATATATGCTCACAGTGAATCTTGATGGCCAGTGGACTTCACTGTTTTGTTTAGTAAAACGTGGCTTTGGATAGAGGTTGTTTCCATCTGAACCTCTGCCTGTCAATTCGGCTGGAAGGATTGCTGGGGCTTCACCAATGCACACTGCATCTCCCCTATGGAGAACCAGCCTGCCCAGGGTGCAGGAGTCTCGTGTCATAGATAGAATCCTTGGTCCACTTTCTGAAGTTATGGTTAGCTTCTTTCAGCAATGCCCATGGGCTGCTTGGAGCAGGAACCACCAGTTTTGTTAAATTTATCCTTCTGTGGTCTTGGTGGTATTCTCACAGCAAGTTTTAAAATCTTCCTCCCTAATTGTTTGCTAACTGACGCAGTGGGGACTGGTTTCTGGAGCCTGTATAGTTATCACTGGCTTCCCTTGGTTTCTTTCGATATGGGCTTGTTAGCAATTTTTGCACAAGCAACTCCTTGCTTATTAATAAAAGAGGGTTGACACCTCTGCAGATCTGTATGTGCTTATTTCTTGGTGTCTTTTTGCAGTCACTAAATCATCCTATAAATACCAAGCAGAAGTGGCTAGAAGGGGCCCTAGATCTCAGGAGAGGAACATGGAGTATTCACTAGCCTCCATCCACCCTGCTCCCCCACCCTTCCTGCCTCCTCTCGACTCTGAGAGAGTTTTATTGGGCTTATTCTATTGTATTTAATCATGCCAAATGGCGTTTTGTACCTATTGAAATGACTGTATTGTTTCCTTCCTTTCTCCTGTCAATATGGAGAATTAATTGGTCAATTTTCAGGTATCAAAGCCACCTGCATTCTGGTATAAACGCACCTGGCCGAAACAAATGTTCATTTTGTTCGTTGTTGTCGCATGAGTCATGGGCATTTTGTTGAGAATGTTTTTCAGTGTGTTCATGACAGAGTGCTTAGGGAGGCTTTGAAGCTTTTCTCGTGAATTTTTCATCTAGTTTAGAAGTTTTGCCAGCTTCACAAACGAGTAAAGAAGTTTCCTTCCTTCTCTATTCTCTGAAAGAGTTTGGGTAAATTTGTGTTAATTTTTCCAGGGACACTTGAATTTACCACTGAAACCAGCTGGGTCTGAGGTGTTCTCGCTGGGGCTGTTTGTTTGTTTTTAAACAGGAGAGTCATTTTTAAAAATAGCTATAGAAGGGTTAAAGAGATGGCTCAGCAGTTGAGCCCTTACTGGTCTTATAGAGAAGCTAGGTGTGGTTCTTAGCATCCACCTGCCTCAGAGGATACTGTGTGAATAATTGTGCCCCATAATAAATGTGAATAGCATATGTGTGCCCCTCCCCCACACAAAATAGATAATTTTAAAATGTCTATGGAGATAGCCTGTAAGCCAGCCCCAATTAAATGTTTGCCTTTGAAAGACTTGCCTTGGTCATGGTGCCTGTTCACAGCAACAAAACCCAAACTAAGACACAGCATAATTTTTGGTAAGCTATATTTTTTAAAAAGGAATTTGTCCTTTTGTTATAGTTGTCAACTTTGATGGCATAAAGTTGTTTGTAGCATTATCTTTTTAAAGGGTTGGCATCGGCCTCTCATATTCTTGGCCTCTAGATGCATTTAAGATACAAAACAACCATCCTTGGTTTGTGCTGTTTTTTCCTTTGGCTTACGTAGTTGTTTTCAGCTGCTCCAACTTTTAAAAGTGGCTTCCTCTTCTCTGGCGGTGTCTGGATTGCCATTTGCTGTTGGTTTCTGGTTTGATTCTGGTGTCTGGATCGCCATTTGCAGTTGGTTTCTGGTTTGATTCCGGTGTCTGGATTGCCATTTGCTGTTGGTTTCTGGTTTGATTCCGGTGTCTGGATCGCCATTTGCTGTTGGTTTCTGGTTTGATTCCCCGACTAGCTCTTCCTTTTATTTTTCGGGTTGAGGTTGCAGAACTCTGGGTTACAGGGTTCAGAGGTAGAACTGGAGTTAGAGATGGTTGTGAGCATGTGGCTGTGCTGCTGAGCCATCTCTCCAGCCCTGAGCTGCTGCGCTTGCAGAAATCCTGACTTCAGTTCCCAGCTGCCGCATCAAGTAGCACATAACCACCTGTATCTCCAGCTCTAGATGATCTGATGCCCTCTTCTGGCCTCTACGGACACTGCACTTAGGTGTACATACTCACCCACAGACACATATACATATAAATAACAAATGTATTTTTTAAGTGCATCTCTTCTAGACAGTACACAAGTATGTTTTATTCTTCAAAAGTCCACTTTGACAAACTCTGGCTCCTTGCTGAAGTAGGTTCTCGTTGCTATTTGGGTCTATCCGACCCCATCCCTCCCTCCAGTCCTCTTTCTCCTTTCTCCTTCCTTTCCATGGACAAGATCTCACTATGTGGCCCAGGCTGGATTTGAACCTGTCATTTTCCTGTTGCGGTTTTTCTGGTGCCCGGCATGTCTTTATTTCTGATGAGAACTTGCAGATCATTTACACTGGGGTTCTCAGTTTGTCTTTTTTCTCTGCTTCCAACAATAAGGTCAATGGAGGGAAAGGCAGGGAAGGGAGGGAGCAGCCCACTGTAGTACAGGTTTTTTAAATTTTGGAGTAAAAGTACAGTGGGGAAAACCCCTAGGCTGAGAGTTGGACCCACTGTCTGCTGGATGTTGGGGTACCTACAGGGGTTCCTGGAAAGCTTAAGATGCTTTCTTTCTTCCTTCTTTCCTCCCTTCCTTCCCCCTTTTCTTCTTTCCTTCCTTCCTTCCTTTCTTTCTTTCTTTCTTTTTCTTTTTTAAATTTGGCCATTGCTAGGGTGATGGGTGACAGGGCCTGAGTTAGAAGCAGGTGATGGCTAAGCACCTCCAGTGGCCTCCTTTACTGAGCAGAGGAAGCAAGAAAGCAGGGAAAGGCACCACTTTCGTTCTGGGAATGCAGATCTCTGTGGTTTTGGGAATTATCACCATTTAAACCAGAAATAGAAGATATTTACAAAAAGCTTGGCTCTGGCTAATACCAACCTTTTAACTTGTGTTTTAGCCCTGTGACTCTAATGTGCCTAGATGTGGCTTCCTGTGGATGGGTTCAGTCTATGTGGGTCACCGAGTGCTGTCTTTCATGAAATTTGGTAACTTTGGCAACTGGACTCTTTTCTCCTCTCCCTCTCCCCCTCCCTCTCCTTCTTCCCCTCCCATCCCCTCCCCCTCCCCCCTCCCCTCCCCCTCTCCTCCCCTTCCCCCTCTTCCCCCCTCTCTCCCTCTCACTTTCCATCTCCCTCTCCTCCTCCCCCTCCTCTGACCTCCCCTCCCCCTTCCTCCTCCTCCTCCCTCTCTCCCTCTCCCCCTCTTCTCCTCCCCCTCCCCCTCTCTCCCTCTCCCTCTCTCCCTCTCTCCTCAGATGTTTATGTATAAGAGTTGTAATTGTTCAGAGTTTCTGAGGTACTGGGTGTTTCCTCTTTCCTGCACACTGGGGGTGACTTTGGTGTTTTGAAATGTAAGAATGATGATTCTTTCCTCCATAGCCTCCAGTGTGCTAACTCTGCCAAGTGGCTGTTTTCATGTTCTTTTATTTTTTCAATTCAATTTTTTCTGTCTTTGGGACTGGCAAAATGGTTCAGGAAGCAAGGCTTTTGCTGCCACACCTGGCAACCTGAGTTTGATCAACAGGACCCATAGGATAAAGAGAACTGACCTCTGTATGTTGTCCTCTGACCTCCATACTTGGATCTCACACACACACACACACACACACACACACACACACACCCAGAGAGAGAGAGAGAATAAATAAATGTAATAATTTTAAAAATTTCTCCTTGAAATAAGATGTTTTCCTCTTCCCATCCAGTATGAGAACATTTTAATTTTCACACACATCACAATTAAAAATAGCAGCCTTTGTCTAGTAATCCCAACATTTGCCTCATCTCGGGGCTGATTCATCCTGGAGCCTTTTCTTCATAGTGACTCACATGGTCTTGATGCTTTAAATGTCAGATAATTTTGCAGACTGTTATCGTTGTGTTGGGAGGTTGTTATATTGCCCCCTAAATGGTTGATGCCATTGTTTTAATAACCAATTGACTTGGTTAGATAGAAGTTGGAACGAAAGGCGAGGGGCCACTCCCACTCCCACAGGTTGGGAGTCACAGGGTTGACAAGCTGCTGAACACAGGCATCGGCTACACTTCAAGGCCCAAAGCCAGAGCCAGGAGCCACAGCGCCGCTTCTAGTCCAGTAGTAGGGCTGGTGTCTCCTCTTCCTCTTCTGGTTCCTTCTAGCCTTCTGTAGACTGGTCTTCCCACCACACTTAGCTTGGTCTGCCACCTAGACTGTTCAGCCATTGTCTAGACCCCCCCCCCCCCAACTGTGACTGTTAAGCTTCTCTGTCAACTTCATGAGATCTAAAATCATCAGGAGATGGAGGTTCAGCAGCCCTGTGTCCAAGATGTTCTACAGATAACTGAGAGCAGAGAAAAGACCTCCGAAGGTGGGTGGTGCCATGCTGCCGGCTGGGTGCCCAGACAGAACCGAGCCGGGGAAAATGGAAGCCAGTTGTAGCGTTTCCTCTCTCTGCTTTCTGGCCATCCTGAGGGGACTTGCTTTGCCTGGCCACACCCCACAGTCCCTTCCTGCCATGACAGCCTGACCCCCTCAGAAACTGAGCCAAAATGCATCTTTGTTCTTTAGCCACGTGTTCTGTCACTCTACCAAAGAAATGAACACACAGGGTGACACAAGCTGACGTCACAGCGAGAGCTCAGGTTCCAGCTCCACGCGTGACCTCCACAGCACAGCCGAGCTCCAGAAAGCAATCCTGAGCAGGAAGGCGGCGAGGTTTCCTCCCATGCTCTCCTCTCTCCCAGGCCCCTCAGCAACTCTGCTTCTCTCCTTGTGCCCCCACCCTCCTGACTGGAGCCAGTGGCCACACAGCTCTCTGAACAGGCCGCAGGAACAGCACGTCCACAGCCTCGCCACTGTCACACCAGCGTCTCCTCTTTGTGCTTCTCCCACAGCATTCTGGCTGCTGCCCTCTCAGTCACCTGCCAGCATTGGTTTTTGTGGGACAGCTGATTTGTTGGGAGTTATCAATAAGTACTGGAAGAGGACCAGAAGATGATCCGTGGGGGTCATTTCTGAATTTCATAAGCTCTGCTGTACGTGCAGGAGGGCAAGCCGAGTGGGTCAGTCTCCTGGTGCAGCGCGACTCAGCCCTTCGTGTTTAATGGGCTGGCCTTGCTGGCCTTTCCATTGGAGTGTTTTACTGTGGGCACTAGATCTGCCTATTTCCAGATCCACTCTCACCTCATTATGGTTCTGGGATCACAGGCAAGCCACCACGTTCTCACATGGGAGCTGAGGAGCTGAACCATGTCCAACACTGACGGACCCTTCCCTGGCAGCGTATGTGAACCCAAGGGAAGAATCTGTGTGACTTTGAATTTTTTGTTTGAAGCTTCTTACACACTTTATAAGTTCATGGAGGTAGGTTCCTTGTGTCCACAAAGCCATAGATCACAATGGTACCAACTGTTTAGGTCATCAAACTTGGGTAGTATTTTTTATTTCCTTCCTTCCTTCCTTCCTTCCTTCCTTCCTTCCTTCCTTCCTTCCTTCCTTCCCTCCCTCCCTCTCTCCCTCCCTCCCTCTCTCTTTCCCCTGCCTCCCTCCTTGTCCTTCTCTCCCTTCTCTCCTCTTTCCCTCCATTCCTTTCTTTCCCCTCCCTCCCCTCCCTCCTTCTCCCTCCCTCCCCCTCCCTCCCTTTCCTCCCCCTCCTCCCTCCCTCCCCCCTCCTTCTCCCTTCCCCCTCCCTCCCCTCCCTCCTCTTCCTCCCGTCTCCTCCCCCTCTCTCCCTTCCTCTCTTCCCTCCCTCCCTGCCCTCACCACCAGCATCTGGAGCCTTGAGGCTCTGCACTCAGTTCGGCACTGAGGCTTCTGCTTCTTGGCCACGATTTTCTGGAGCCTTCTTCCCTTTCCTCTGCTGAACTCTATCAAAGCCAATGACACATCCCTCAGGCCTGAGTTCCAGAAGCCCATTCCTCTCCTGTACCAATCATAGGGAACAGGGCACCCCAACTGACCATAAGGCTACAGTCAGTGCTGACCTTGCTCACAGGTCTGCTATGATGATCGGAGTCCGAGGGGACAGATTTTCCGTCTCATTCTGAGGAGGCCAGACAGCTGTGCCTGGGCTCATCTGGGGTCACAGCCTCTAGGTAGCAGCTTCTCATGTCCTTGTCAGCAGGGGCCACAGCCTCAGTGTGTGGTGCTTCATGGGGCATGGCTGCCTCCCGGCACAGCTGCTGAGCACCGAGTGAGCTTGTTCGTGAGAACAACGTAGAAGAAACACATGTCCTTTATGATCTTGTCTTAGAAGTTACACCCCATTGTTTCTTGGTGCTGGGTGGGCTTCGATGGCAGAGAGAGCCCAGGATCTAGGAGAGGGGACAGAGGACCCTCCTGTGGCAGCGGCAGTATGAATGACGGAGCACATGGAGGTCACACTGAAGAAGCTATCTGTTGCAGTAGCCATTCAGCGGTGGATTAACATTAACTAAACGATCAACTCTGTTCTTGCTCATTCTCCAGAGCTCACAGCAGATAATCTTAATTATCCTTAAACACTTGGCCCATTTGCAGGGCTGAGTCAGGTCCTGTTCAGGCTTCCTATTCTTTGCCTCATAATAACCGACATGGTAGAAAGTCACCCATACACAGTGCCAGTGGCATGTAGTCACGATACCAGCTCACTTGGTCTTGTGATCCACCTGTCATACCTGAGAAGGACAAAGTGTGTGTGTGTGTGTGTGTGTGTGTGTGTATCTGAAGTTTGAAAATCCCAACACCATCAAGCTTTCCTCACCCACCTGGAGATCCTCTTTCTCATGCTGTGGTATAGCTCACTGTACTCTTCTCAGTCTCCTGGTCCCCTGGTCCCCTAGGCAAGCATCAGGGACCTAGTGGGTCAGGCCAAGGGGCTCTAGCTGGGTATGCGGAAGAGGAATCATGAAGCCAGATCTAGTGTGTGTGTGTGTGTGTGTGTGTGTGTGTGTGTGTGTCTGTGTGTATGTCTGTGTCTGTGTGTCTATGTGTCTCTGTGTGTGTCTGTGTCTGTGTGTGTGTCTGTGTGTCAGGGCAGAGGTTGATATTAGGTGTCCTCCTTATTTTTGACACAAGGTCAAGTATTGTCCACCTTATTTTTTGACACAGGGTCTTTCACTGAACCTGAAGCTAACCGATTCAGCTGGATCCTCAGACAGTGAACTCTGAGGATGTGCCTATCTCCAAATCCACTGCCACCCTATTATGGTTCTGGGATCAAAGGCATGCCACCACGTTCTCACATGGGAGCTGGGAAGCTGGACCCATTATGCTTACATGGCCAACACTGACGGAGCCTTCCCTGGCAGCATCTCTGTCTCGTATGTAAACCCAAGGGAAGAATGTGAAGCATGCAGGGCGGAGGTCTGTGCAGAAGCAGGGCTGTCACTCATGGGACATTAGCTGAGGACATCTACATGGCTCTCTCCAGCTCTGCTGCCAACCAGCATGAGTGAGAATGGGGGAGCTGGGAGAGAGAGGCCTGGAAGTCAAGATGCCCTCCAGCTTTGCCTTTCGTATCATTTCCGACTGGCTCAGTGTGTGCCCAGTGCCTTACCTGCTCCTACATCTGGAACAGGTGCCGGCAGCTGCTGGTGGAACAAATACAAATCAGTGGACAGGAGCCTCAATGATGAGCAAGCTTTCTTGGGAGCTGCAGGTGGTGACGGTGGAGGATTGGGGGTTGAGCATATGTTGTCCTTGTCATTCAGTGTAGCCCTGTGACTGAGACTGAGAAAGATTACCAGATGCTTTCTCCTAGATCACTGAAGTCAATCTGGTCCTTCCCGCCACTCCCTCCTCCCCAACGAAGTCTGCTTATTAACGCCTCATGTTCCCTTCAAAGGCCCATCTCATCTACCTGTGTCTAGTGGTCAGGCTGTCTCAGGCTCATAGAAGAACTATCTATCTTTTAGGGATTAAGGCCTCTCAACTTTGACTTGAAAACTAATCTTGCTGGATAAAGGGTGCCTTGTGGGGTCTGAGCAAAGGCCCTCATGGCTACTGTACCCTATGATGCTCTTGTTTTCTGGCCCCAGAGGTTTCTCATCCTTGCTGGGGAGACAGAAATGGGAGTGGGCGGTGATGGTGGGCGGCATGGGTGAGTGATGACTGAGGCAAAGCTGAGTGTCCGTGATTACTTTGGTCCAGCCCATCTGCTCTGGAGAGGCTGAGGGAATGAGGTTTGGGGTAGAACTGATTTTATTCCTGGAAAAGAGAATGTGAACAGTGTTAGCACCCCGCTCCAGGAATCTGCCCAGTTCCCAGCTGAGTCAGGCTCTGTTGCAGATGGCTAGCCTTGCCCTACCTCGTGCTGCCCTGGCCAGGCTTGGGTGCAGATGAGAATGCCCAGGGTTACTTCTCCAAGTCATTGGTGTACCTATCCAAGGAGGAGAGAGAGAGAGAGAGAGAGAGAGAGAGAGAGAGAGAGAGAGAGAGAGAGAGAGAGAGAGAGAGAGAGAGAGAATCAGCTCGATGCTCTCAGCAGTAGTAGTTACTGCTTCCCATTGTTGAAGGAAGATGTGGTACTCTTCAGTAGATTCCCCTTTCCTCTGGCCTGTACCCAGTCCGGGTGCCCTGGGAAGCTACAGGCACCTTGTATACTCAGGGGTCAATAGTTTCATACTCCTTCCTTACTCTAAGCACCCCCATCTAAGCATCTAAGCATCCTGGATTCTCCAAACGTCAAATGAAAATAAGCCTTTAATTACCCATGCAGGCAGATTTAGGAGTGCGAAGAGAGGGGGCGAGATAGAAACAGGGAGGACTCAGTTGCTGCTGACATTGATTTCTTAGAGCTTTGCTGGGCGGGAGTCGTGCTGAGAGAGCGTAGGCTGAGTGTTGTGCAGAGAGAATGAAGGCAGCCCTGCTGCTCAAGCTGGCCTGTGGGCAGCTGCATTCACAAGCACCCCCTACAAAGGTGGCTACACAGCAGGTGTCTGTGTACCCTGCTGCATGTGAGCCCTTCTGTTCTATGTGCCGCCCAAGCAGCCCTGTGAGGACATAGGATGCCAGGGCAGAATCGTTTTCTCTGGACTGTCCGTGACTTTCATCTGCTTTCAAGGTTTGCTCACCCTCTTTCCTCTGCCCCTTTGGCTTTGGCTTCAGGCCCAGTCAGCTCAGCCACTCACCACAGAAATCCAGGTATCCACTTCTAACTGGATGACTACATCAGCCCCGGGGACAGAGGATGCAAGAGGATTGAGAGAGAAGCGCTGGTGGTTGGGCAAGAGACTGCATTCTGCATAACAGCCATGACCCATCTCTCTGAGTAGATGTCCACCAGGCAGCAAGCCTGCCTGGCAGTGAGCACTTGGTAGGAAGCACTTGGTGGGGAGCACTTGGTAGGGAGCATTTCGGAGATCATCTCACTCCCAGCTAAGCTTCTGCAGCTGAACTATCATTCCAGGCCCTGTGCGGGGTTGTGTGAGATCCATTTCACCAGTGGAATAGTTTTCTCCTTAGAACTAGTCACCCTTAGAGCTAGCAGGTAGCAATGTGGCCAGACTGTGAGCAGTTCATCTCTTTTCCTAACTTGGTTTGAGTCTGCCTGTCTTCCAGGAATTGATAAGTTCTGTCTGAAGGGCACACAACTTCAAAATTTATTTACTTATTCTTTGTGTGTGATGTGTGTGTATAAGGGCGGGCATGCATATGGAGGCCAGTGGACAGCTTTGTGGAGTTAGTTCTCATAATCATATGGGTTCTGGAGATGGGACTCAGGTTGCTAGGACCGTTACCTGCTGTGCACAGTGAGAGTTTATAGTGAAAAGTCTCTCACTTCCTTCAGCCTCTCATTTCACTCTCTCCTAACATTGTTCCAGTTCTTAAGATTGGAGATCATGGATGGATGGATGGATGGATGGATGGATGGATGGATGGATGGATGGCAGATCGATGAATGCATGGGCAGGAGGATGGGCTGGTTGATTGGTGGGTGGATTTATAAATAGGTGGATGGGTACATTAACGGATGGGTTCATAAATGTGCAGATGAACAGGTGGCTGGGTAGATGGGTAAGTGAATAATTAATGAATAGATGGATTGGTTAATAAATGGATACACATATGGGCAGATGAGTAGGTAAATGAATGAATAGATGAATGGATCTATTGAAGAACTGATGGATGAACGGACGGGTGGTTGGATAGATGGATAATGGATGGGGGATGGATGGATTGGATGGGTGGATTGATGGATAGGATAGGCAGCAGGAGGGATGGATATGTGAACACAAAGAGATGAATAGATGGTGTACTGGTTAATTTTATGTCAATGTTACACATGCTAGGCTTCTTTTGGAAGCGAAAACTTCAACTGAGAAAATACCCCCACCATATTGACTTGTTGGCAAGCCTGTGGTACATTTTCCTTCCCTGATGGTTGATGTGTGAGGGCCCAGCTTACTATAGGTGGTTCCACCCCTGGATTGGTGGTCCTGAGAGGCTATAAGCAAGCAAGATGAGCAAGCCAGGAGAAGCAAGCCAGCAAGGAGCACTCTCCAAGGCTTCTGCTTCAGTTTCTGCCTCTAGGTTACTGCCTTGAGTTCTTGCCCTGACTCCCCTCATTAATGGAGTGTAACCTGAGGGTTGTAAGCTGAAATAAACCCTTTCTTTCTCAAGTTGTTTGGGTGATAGTGTTTTATTACCATAATAGAACCCTAACTAAGATGGTTGATCAGTGTTTTATTACCATAATAGAACCCTAACTAAGATGGTTGATCTGATAGGTGTGTATCTTTATACACATACATATACAACACATACAAATAGGTACATGTTCAAACATATAAGCACTTATATGTGAGAAAATACCCACATTGCATGCATACATGTGCACACCTTCACACATGCCCATGTGTATATGCACATGTGTTTATGCATGTACGTACACCATGCATGTTTGTTTGGCAGTCACAACATGATACATCACACACACTCTGCTTCTTCCATTTCTGTCTGCTTCTCTGTCATTTCGGACTTTTCTCACTCTTAAATCACCACTGCCCTCCCATTACACAAGTTAGCTAGATGATTTGCTACTGAGGATCCTAGACGCTGTTTCTAGCGTCTTACAATGGGAAACATTGCTGTGCATAGCCTGGGTTTTGTGCACAGATGCATGTGCGGGATGGAAACTGCCTAGCCTTGAGTTATAAGCATCTTTATCCTGGTAGGCATTCCTGAATCAGCTTCCAAAGAGTCAGGTCTGCATTTCCTCAACAGTCTCACCAGCTGTTTTAACCACTACAAAGTATTGCAAATTGATACTTCTAATGTAATTAGTGAGCTTTCCCTCTGGCGTTTAACAGCCATTTCCTTCTCTCTTAGTTCTTTGTTCAGGTACTTGGGCTACTTTTTTTCTGTGTGGTTACCAACCCCAAAATTAGGCTAGGTAGCTGCAGGTGGGTATAGCATCCTGATCTCAATGGGGATACTGGGTAGGGAGAGTGTAAAACCCCAACCCAGGAAGATGATGTTTGATGATAGCTAACTTCCCTAAACAGCCACACTGGGTTGCCCTCACCCAGGACATTCCTGATCTGAGTAGACATTCAGCACACATGCCGTAACGATGCAGTCTGCTGACTTTAAGGGGTGACCCATAGCTAGTGCCCAAGTCGGGTCAGCAGCCTTGGCAAGTTTGGATCCCTTAGAAGAGGGGTTAAATGGGGTCCAGGCCCGCAGGCTGCCTGCCCTTCACTCCCTGTTCAAAGGATCACAGCACAGAGAGGGGCAAGAGGCAGGGTGAGTTCCACAACACATACTAAGAACACGGGTTAAAGTGTAACAGAGCTTTTGCTAGTGTCTTTCCATTTTTGCAACAAGGAATTCTGGGCAGAAGCCAGGCAGGCAGTAGTAACCATCCTTGGTCATCAGCCTCTGCCTCCAGTCCTCCTGCTCCATTCATGTGTTCTGCCAGGCCACATCCTCTGCCTGCTGGTCCCCAGTCAGAACAAAGCTCTTACTCCACGGACATCACTGATTGTTAGAGAGAAGCAAGTCGAACTCTCGATTCTCTGAATCAGCAATGAAAAGCCTAACTGCTGGTTCTTCATCCTTCCAGATCCCACTCTTCTGTGTTCTTTTATCCTAAAACAAATCCAAAATGCTATCTGATAGGCTGTCAGTACACCATAGCGATAACCCATCACGGCAGGCTCGCCTTGCCCTGACGCCTGTGAACCTGTAGGCAATAGAGCTGGAAGTTGCCCCCTGGCCTCACTGTGGCTTCTGTTAGGTAGCATTAGAATACCACGTAGTCCTACTGAGTGACATCTTATACAACTTACAATTGGCAGGGGCAAGGCCATTTTACAGAGTCTTCGAGTGTTATGTTGCTATGTTGCGTGACTACTGGTGTTGTTAATCTCAAAATGTGTGAGGGCTGTAAACAGTGGGACAAAGTAATTCTATATAAAGATGATGATGCTTAAGGAGACTCAAGAACAGATTTAAATAAATTAAAACTCAGTATCCTTCCATTTGCTCTGGTGCTAACACTAGGGTATAAGTATTTTCTTATGGTTTCTATCTCTTTGTCTGTCTCTGTCTCTTTCTCTGTGTGTGTGTGTGTGTCCTTCCACACTATGAAAAGGCCTGGGGGTGGGTAAGATCAGGATCAGTGGATGCCCTCAGCAAGCGACATCATGGTCTTTACTATTTCCTTTCTCAGCGGAGGACACTGGGTTCTTTGGAGACATGGCCCGCTGCTCCATGCATCTGCTCCTGAGAATCCCACTGGGCTTCTGTACTGCCCCGTCTCCTTACACAGTGCTTGGCTCACCCAAGCCATACAAAAGGAAAGAACAAAGAAGTCTAGCTCTGGGTGTGATGCTGGCTGCCGCCCTCCAGGTTTCTGCCAGGCTCTGTGGGCCCTCCTTCTGGGTCAGATCTGAGAAGAGTACAAAGCCTTTGGCTTCATAGGATCCCCTGGAGACAGCTGCTGACATCAGGAGCTGTGGCAGCCTCTGGACTAAAGACAAGAGTCACAGGACTCAGCCATAGCCCTTCTCCTTCTGGTCTCAGAGAATGAGCTCTTACAAATGGGTTAGGAAGAAGACACCCACATGCCGTCTCTGTGGCTATAGGATGCAGCTGGGCGTTTTGGGAAGGGATTTATATAAATAATTAATGTTTATCTCTTCTGTCTTTTATTGGATTCTTTTTTTTTTTTTGGTTTTTCCTCTTTTCCTGACTTTGTTGGTCCATGCCACAGGATCTGAATGCTCACGTGCTCACATTTCCCCTTTGGTGGGGTTTTGTTAGGTTTATTGTAAGTGAATGAGAATAACCTCTACTTTCCCCTGCTTCCTTCTCATTTTGCTATTTTATTTTGCTGTTGGTATCGAGGATGGAGCCTGGCACCTTGCCCATGCTAGGCAAGCGCTGTGGTCCTGAGCTACATCCCCTAGCTCCAAGGTTTCCAAGGCAGATTGGCCTTGAACCTGTGATCCTCCTGCCTCTACCACCCAGGTGTCTACCACCTGGGATTGTAGGTGTGGTTGGATTTTCCTCTTGCATAGAATTCTAAGGCACTGGGCCCTCCTTGCTTTGTGCTCCACTCCAGACAGGAGCCAGGTAAAATGTGGAGCAATGTCAGGATAGACATGGGCCCCAAGAAAGTGCCCAGCAGAAATCCCAGAGTTCTGCAAGATGTTCCCTCTCCACCTTGTTTTGATTGGATTCTCAGTGGAGGGAGAAAAAGTGACCCTGTGGATGACCACAATCACCCTTTCCCTGCAAGGAGAGGGGGGCAGGCAGTCTAAGGCTGAGGATTCAGACGCTTGGGAAAAGATGACAGACCCCTGGGCCAAAATGTTCTAAAAAGGACAGAGATCACTAGTTTAAGGGGTGCCTAGTCCTGACACACAGGCATGCTCTGGTTAGAGACCATCTCTGTCCCAGAATGAGGTTCCTGGCTAGTTCCTTTCAGCTTCTCCTGAGGTCCCATGTTACAGGGGCTGCTTCTGATGTAGGGCTGGCTGATTTCTCCTCAGGCTCTGCCCTCATAAATGTACTAAAGGCAGTGTCTCCTCCAAGGCCAGGTTAGAAAAGACCAAGGTTGGGAACATTTAGGCATGGTATCCACAGGCTCCGAAAGAGATGTAGGTTAGAAGGAGGGAAACACTGGCTCATGACTCAGGGGCCAACAAGATTGACTTTGGATAAACGAAAGCTGAATGTTAAGGGACTAACAAAAATTTTAAATGTTTTACATTTATTTATTTATTTATGTATTTATTAATGTGTGTGTGTGTCCATGCCACAGTGCACATAAGGAAGTCAGAAGGCAACTTGTGGGACTCAATTGTCTCCTTTACTCTCTGGGTTGTGGAGACTGAATATAGCTTGTTAAGCTCGGTGGCAGGTGCCTCTCCCCACTGGTGCATGTGGTGGGCGGTTGGCTCATTGTTGTTGTTGTTATTATTATAGTCTGGTTTTTTTAGACAGGACTTTTCTGCATAGCCATATCTGTCCTGGAACTTACTTTGTAGATCAGGCTAGCTTCAAAGTCACAGAGATCCATCTGCCTCTGCCTCCCAAGTGCTGGGATTAAAGGCAGGTACCACCAATGCCTGGCTCAATATTTTTTTCTTTTTTAAAGTTTTTTTTTGTGGCCCCTAAAAGCTAGTTTGCTGGAGTGGCACACTCCTTTAATCCAGGCACTGGGGACACAGTGGCAAGTGGATCTCTGGGTTCCCTGATCTACAAAACAAGTTCCAGAACAGCTAGGGCTACAGAGAAAAACCCTGTCTCAAAAAGCTAAGAAAGAGAAAGAAAGATTTATTTTTATTTTTTCTCGATAATTTTCTTGATTATTTTGGAATTTCACATCATAAATAGTGATTGCACTCATGTCCCAGTCCTCCCAGGTCTCCTCCCCAACCCCTGTGATCTCCTCCTAAAAAAGAAGGAGGAGGAAGAGGAAGAGGAGGAGGAAGAGGAGGAGGACGAAGAGGAGGAGTCAAGTACAATTATATCACCTATTATCTTCATTAGTGTTTCTGTTGCTGTGAGCAGACACCATGACCAAGGCAACTCTTAAAGAGGATAACATTTAATTAGGGCTGGTTTACAGGTTCAGAGGTTCAGTCCATTATCAAGATCTCAGGAAGCATGGCAGCATCCAGTCAGGCAAGGTGTGGGAGGATCTAAGAGTTCTACATCTTGTTCGGAAGGGAACCAGGAGAAGACTGACTCTTCAAGCAGCTAGAAGGAGGGTCTCAAACCCCACTTCCACAGTGAGACGCTTCCTCCAATGAGCCACACCTACTCTAACAAGGCCACACCTTTTAATAGTGGCATTCCTGGGCCAAGCATATTCAAACCGCCACATCCATAAATTCATTGGAGCATGGTCAAACACTCAGTGGTCAGCCCCTTAAACAAAACTGAAAACTGAGTCCTGCCCCACCTGCACCCCCCAGAAGAAGCCATCAATTGTGGAGAGCTACTCTTTTTTTTTTAATTTTATTTTCTAAGTTTTTTTTATTTACATTCAAAATCATTTCCCTTTTCCCATTTCCTCCCTCCCCGAAAGTCCCATAAGCCCCCTTCCCTCCCTCTTTTCCCCATTCAACCCCCTCTCGCTTCTCTGTCCTGGCGTTCCCCTACATCCAGTCTTTCCAGGACCAGGGGTCTCTCCTTCCATCTTCTTAGAAATCTATTGATATGCGGATTGTGTCTAGGGTATTCCAAGATTCTGGGTTAATATCCCCTTATCAGTGACTGCATACCATGTGTGTTCTTTTGTGATTGGGTTACCTCACTAAGGATGATATTTTCAAGTTCTGACCATTTGCCTAGGAATTTCGTGAATTCATTGTTTTTAATTGCAGAGTAGTATTCCATTGTGTAGATATACCACACCTTCTGAATCCATTCCTCCGTTGAGGGACATCTGGGTTCTTTCCAGCTTCTGGCTATTATAAATAAGGCTGCTATGAACATAATGGAGCATGTGTCCTTATTGCATGCAGGTAAAGCCTCTGGGTATATGCCCAGGAGTGGTATAGCCGGATCCTCCGGGAGTGTCATGCCCAGTTTTCTGAGGAACTGCCAGACTGCTTTCCAGAGTGGTTGTACCAGCTTGCAATTCCACCAGCAGTGGAGGAGTGTTCCTCTTTCTCCACATCCTCGCCAACAACTGCTGTCTCCTGTGTTTTTGATCTTAGCCATCCTGACTGGTGTGAGATGGAATCTCAGGGTTGTTTTGATTTGCATTTCCCTAATGACTAAGGATGATGAACATCTCTTTAGGTGCTTCTCAGCCATTAGATATTCTTCAGGTGAGAACTCTTTGTGTAGCTCTGTACCCCATTTTTTAATAGGGTTACTTGCCTCTCTGGAGTTTAACTTCTTGAGTTCTTTGTATATATTGGATATTAGCCCTCTGTCGGATGTAGGGTTGGTAAAGATCATTTCCCAGTTAGTTGGTTGCTGCTTTGTCTTTTTGACAGTGTCTTTTGCCTTGCAAAAACTTTGTAATTTAATGAGCTCCCATTTGTCAATTCTTGATCTTAGAGCATAAGCTATTGGAGTTCTATTCAGGAAATTCTTCCCTGTGCCCATATGTTCAAGGTTCTTCCCTAGTTTCCTTTCTATTAGTTTCAGTGTGTCTGGTTTTATGTGGAGGTCCTTGATCCACTTGGAATTGAGCTTAGTGCAAGGAGATAAGAATGGGTCAATTTGCATTCTTCTGCATGTTGACCTCCAGTTGAGCCAGCACCGTTTGTTGAAAAGGCTATCTTTTTTCCACTGGATGGTTTTAGCTCCTTTGTCAAAGATCAAGTGACCATAGGAGTGTGGATTCATTTGTGGGTCTTCAATTCTGTTCCATTGATCTACATGCCTGTCACTGTACCAATACCATGCGGTTTTTAACACTATTGCTCTGTAGTACAGCTTGAGGTCCAGGATACTGATTCCCCCAGAGGTTCTTTTACTCTTGAGAATAGTTTTAGCTATCCTGGGTTTTCTGTTATTCCAGATGAATTTTTGAATTGCTCTTTCTAACTCTATGAAGAATTGAGTTGGGATTTTGATGGGGATTGCATTGAATCTGTATATTGCTTTTGGCAAGATGGTCATTTTTACTATATTAATCCTGCCAATCCATGAGCATGGCAGATTTTTCCATCTTCTGAGGTCTTCTTCAATTTCATTCTTCAGAGACTTGAAGTTCTTGTCATACAGATCTTTCACTTGTTTGGTTAGAGTCACACCAAGATACTTTATATGGTTTGTGGCTATCGTGAAGGATATCATTTCTCTTACTTCTTTCTCAGCCTGCTTATCCTTTGAGTATAGGAAGGCTACTGACTTGCTTGAGTTGATTTTATATCCGACCACTTTGCTGAAGTTGTTTATCAGCTGTAGGAGTTCTCTGGTGGAGTTCTTTGGGTCGCTTAAGTATACTATCATATCGTCTGCAAATAATTATAGTTTGACTTCTTCCTTTCCAATTTGTATCCCTTTGACCTCCTTTTGTTGTCTAATTGCTCTAACTAGAACTTCAAGTACTATATTGAAACGATATGGAGAGAGAGGGCAGCCTTGTCTAGTCCCTGATTTTAGTGGGATTGCTTCAAGTTTCTCTCCATTTAGATTGATGCTGGCTACCGGTTTGCTGTAAATTGCTTTTACTATGTTTAGATATGGGCCTCGAATTCCTGATCTTTCCAAGACCTTTAGCATGAAAGGATGCTGAATTTTGTCAAATGCTTTCTCAGCATCTAATGAGATGACCATGTGGTTTTTTTCTTTGAGATTGTTTATATAGTGGATTACATTGATGGATTTCCTTATATTGAACCATCCCTGCATCCCTGGGATGAAGCTTACTTGATCGTAGTGAATGATCGTTTTGATGTGGGAGAGCTACTCTTAAGCATCCTTGTCACAACTTTTAAGAGTTTTCTGTCTAGGCCATTACTTTTTTGGATTGGGTCAATTTTGTTTGTTTATCAGTTTTTCAAGACAGAGTTTCCTTTTGTAGCTCTGCCTGCCTCTGCTTCCCGAGTGCAGAGATTAAAGCCAAGTGACAGCACTTCCTGGTAATATTATGGTTAAATGAAACATTTTGAAAAAAAATGTAGTTTAAAGGTACCCCTGATAGTAAATGAAGAGACGGTGTGGGTGTAAACATTATCAGGGCAATAGTTGTGTTTGCACAGTGCACTCAGACACACAAGCTCATGGCCAGCTAAAGAAAGTCATGTCAGTCACTGGGTCAGGTGTGGGGGCATCCAAGTTTCCTTCAGAGGTGAGAGAAGACAAGGGATCAGACAAGCGTTGTGTTGTCTCCCTCAGAGACTGTATGTTACTACGAGTAGGTGCTCTCCTAGGCTCCTTCAGCTGAGAAAAACCCAGAAGTATGGCCCCAGCACCCTACCCAAGCAAGCCAAGCTTCCCATGGTTGCCCATCCCTTGGGAGGAAGGTGATGAGGTTTAAAATCAGTTAGACACTATCTCAACCCCATTCAGACTGACCTAGAGGTGATGATGTGGCCACAGGAAACACCTGCTTTGTGCATGAAATGCTCTTGATAAAAAACATGTGTGTTTATCACCACCCTTCAACTCTATGGATATCTAGGAACCATAGGAGACAGGCATGCTACATGACAACATGGATGTGGTCTGCCAGCTCTGTGCCACATGATTCTGAATGTCCGTGGTCTATTCTCCAATCACAAACAGCCAGGAATGAAACCAGTCTTGAGACAGGTTGACCTAGCTGCTCAGGGCCTCTGTAGCCAGTGACAGAGAGAGAGCAGATGTAGCAGGAAGAATCCGTTTCTAGGCTTTTCCCAATGGCTCCTCCACCTATCCCTATGGGCAGAGTTCCAAAGTGCAAGATGGGGGGACACTGATAATTTATACCACTAGACACTGACAGAACCCCTCAACACCTTCTACTGAGATGCAGCAGCTGAATTCAAACATACATATATCCCTGTTGTAGAGACGCTCATAAACACAGGGAGGGTCAACACCCCATTGATGACATTGGGAAAGTGACGCCTATTCTGTTGATGCTGGATTATGAGATGGAGTCTAAGCTCTGCCACAGTAACATCTCAGCAGCCAAAGAGGTCTTGCTCTCCCATGGTCCTGAGTGTGGGAGGGAGTGGGGGGCTGTAAGTCAAGCTCAGTGGCCGAGGGCGGACAGTGGCATCCTCAGGGACCCAGGTACAGGGTGACCTCATCAAACCTGTCGTATGTTTAGACACTTCGCACTGGAGGCTTTTCTTGCTGAGTTTAAAGGTGATAAACACTGACCTTGGACAAAGGTATGGATCAGATTTTGCACCTTCTGCCTGCCAAGCACGGTCCTAGCCTCTTCTATGTGTTTGGACGGGACTCCGTGCCTGGTCTTGCTCAGGGCCTCTGGGAACTGCCCCTTCCTGGAGGATGCATCCTGTCTTGCATTAGTACCACCTAATGGACCCTCTTTGTCCTTGTCACCAGCAGCACTGAGCCAGGTGGGGTCATCCAGATCCCAATGACTGACCTCCGTGACCTTGAATGATGACATCGTTCTTGGCTTTGCTTGCTTATCAGCTCAAGCATGGAGGCTGGGAAGCTCCGATGGCAGCGCTGGGTTAAAGCTGGTGAAGTGGGACAGGCACATGAAGAATCAACCACATGTCTAGTAGAGACCATGTGGGAGGTCTGTGTGTATATACACACATGTGGCTCTTCCTCCTGGACTGGTTGACCACAGGAAGGAACCAACATGCAATAGCACAGGGCAGGGTGAAGTCTATAGGGCTTATGATCAGCTCTGAGGTGAGACTATTATCATCCTGAGAACTGGTCCTGCTCTGAAGTCCCTAGGCTCTTCCTCCACTGACATCTAGACTTTATGCTCCAGCATCTGGATCCACCTAAAGAGCCAGAGATCTCCTCTGGCAGGGGGCGCTGCCCCGCTTAGTCCCAGAGTTATTGCTGGATCCATACAAAGACATGTTATAGAGTGGGGTGTGAGACTGCAGCCAATAATAGCCAGGGCTGCTAGTGACCAACTGGCTTACTGGGCGAGAGCATGGTAGCCCGGTCATGAGGTGTGCAGGAAGACTGTGTGGGCCATAGGAAAGCAGCAAAGACTTCAGGAATACCTTGTGCACACAGATAGGCATATACATGAGAGCACATCATTGTGTGTGTGTGTGTGCTCGTGTGTGTATGCTCGTGTGTGTATGCTCGTTTGTGTGTGCATGAGCAGATGCCAGCATTCAACACTGTGTGTGTGAATCTGTGCTTGCATGAGCACAAGACTGCACATCTGGATACAGGAAGTTCTTCCCAGCCTGTGGTCTTGACCTCTGGATAGAGCTGGCAGTGCAGTATTTGCACCCATGCTGGGAATCAGCTTTGGACTCTTCTGGTCCTTCCTGGGCCATCCTTTCCTGAGGAGGTCAGGTTGGTCAGGAGTATCATGGACTACAAGCAATGAATGCAGAGGAAGTTCTCTGGAACCCCTTCCTCACAGACGCATGTGGAGTGTGCAAAGGCTGAGCACTGTGGCTTTCTGGCAGTCACTCAACACCCCCTACCACATACAGGGACGGAAGCAGGTGTGTGTGTAGCTTTGGATACAGTCTACTCTAGGGACAGGCACCCCACCTTCCAACTGCCCCAGACCTTGAAAATAAAGTTGTCTGAGCAGAGCCCAGAGGGAGGGCGAGGCTGATTAATTAATTCCAGGCAGCCTGTGTGACTGGTTAATGCCAAGCCACCGAAGGCACATGCAAATCATGGTGGGCTGATGTGTGATCAGCCAGATCTGCCTTCGACGCCTGTTAATTTCTTCTCTGTCCTTTATGCCGAGAAGCCAGCCAGGCCTCAGGGGACCAGTGAGGTCCACCTGCCTCTGCCCCTGGCCTCTGGACTTGGCATCCCTGTTACACGCTTGCTTGGCTGCTCAGGATCAGAGGGAGCACGCTGGCCTTTCCTGCCTGCCAGACATAGCCTCTGCTCCCGTGCACCTGTTTCAAAGGGCTCTTTCCCTCTGCTCCCGGGTCTGTACTTTCAGATCCCAGCCACAGGCTATCCCATCCCTTTGGCCTGAACATAACTCATGGGTAGCTGATAGATCACTTCAGGATAGCCTCTAGACATCTGTGCACACACAGTATTCATTCATTCATTCATTCATCCATCCATTCATTCTTCATTCATTCACAGATGCACTTATCGGATGAGACCTGAAATGTCAGAAGTTGCATCTTGCTGAGCTTTCGAGAACTGGTCCAGGGCACACCAGACACTCCCTAGCTGTGTGATGCCTACTCGTCCCTTCATCCTTGCATGGGACTAGCCATAAAATGAGAAGTTATTATTTTCCTATTTCAGGAAGAAAAGGCAAAGAGAGATAATGTGTGAAGTGCTGGCGTCGGCATCAGGCTCCCTATAGCCAATCAAAAGTCAAAAGCTGGCGTCCCACGCATGGCTGGTGGGATGTAAAACAGCACAGCCACTTTGGGAAGCAGCGTGGACGGGCCTCCCCATCCGAACAGAGGGTGGAGCTAAGGTCCGGCAGTCTCCGGTTTGGGCATGTGCCCAAAAGAATCGAAAGCAAGGCCATGAAAAGATTTGCACACCCGTGGCTAGGGCATCATTCACAATAGCTAAACCAAGAAAGGAGATAGAGTACTCATATACATAAAATAAATCTTTAAAAATATATTGCCAACATAGAGTCCTAAGAGGCAACTAGGAGGAGGTTGTCCTTTGACATCCTGAGTGGCTATTTCCAGAAGAGAGGAAGGAGAGAAATCTTTGTGCCCGTGAGAGTGGGTGAGCCCAGGTGCTGATAGGAGCCCCTTCAGAGTGCAGGGCCAGGAGGAAAAGTCCACTTGGATGATATTGGGTTGTTTGCTTCTAGATTTCTATCCACTCTGTGTAAATGAGGATGACTCCCAGAAATACACCACTGAGAGTTCACATGTGTCAACATGAGAAAGGAGTTTATACAGGCCAGAGCGAACTGGGGGACCTGTGTTACTCACCATAGGAAAACCACTTTCCATTGTTCTTCAAAGCCATGTGGAAGAGAAAATTCATGTATGATGTCATCAAGTAAAGATGCTGACGTGCTGGTCGCTCAGTTCTCAAGTGGTTTTTCAAGTCTGATGCCCAGCTGCCTTCCCAGCTGTGCTGTACCTACCCGTTAGTTCATTCAGCATCCCCCTGTCTGCATTGTGGCTCACAGACTCCTGGGTAGGAGGGTGGAGGTGGGGCAGTGTAAACAGTGGGTTGGTCCGATTGGACACTATTCACGAGGCCAAGCCTGGCACAGCGCTGCTCCAGGCTGCTAGGAAGGGGCATCTGGTTCCCATCAGTCCCCACCAGGCTAGGCCCAGTGATCCTGGTCCTCTGTTCTCTGCACAAGGGTTGTTATTCAACTTGCTGATCCCTGCTCAACACAGTGAGAGTCATCTGTAGGAGGGACAGATTCTTCCCCACCCAATCACTTGCAGACCCGACTGCTGATTTGCAGTGTTATACAGGCAAGGCGGTTTATTCCGCATCTCCAGTCTCCATCACTGAGTTGCTCAAATCGTTCCTGCTCTGGCCTCAGCAAGTGCCTTCAGCTACTGCCTGAGGCCTGTGGTCTGCCCCCAGCACTGACAGGTTTAGTATGGTCTGGTTTAGCTTTTGAGCGTCCCATGGCTTATGCTGTTAAGCTCCAAGATCCAGTCCCCAGTGAATTTGTAGCTTGCAGCTATGGCTGCCTCTCAGCATCTTGTCCACAGTGAAGAGACACATGAATGCTAAGCTATGTCTATGAATGTCCAGGGAAACTTCCTCATGTGGTCTCTGGGTCTGTGTTAAGGCGTTGCCTAAACACATGTGTGTCTCCAAGGTTGTGTTGCAATTCTGTGGTTGTGTGCAGCTTCCAAGCTTGGGGAACCCATATGAAACCCACTGGGGTCACTACAGTTGAGGGTGTGGGGAAATCTGGCTCCTTCCTTCTATGCTTCCCTGAGAAACAAAGGCAGGAGGGTATGTGTGTATGCAGGTGCATCTGTGTGCACATGTATATGTACACATGCTCAGTGTATACAGGACATTCCCAACTTACAATGGTTCAACTTACTTTGCTCAATTTTACTGATAATGTAGAAACCATCACATTAATGCACGCCCCACTTTGAATTCTGACTCTGAGTCTTTTCCAAGTTCAGTGATATATGGGTGATCCTCCCAGGACACTGACAACAGCATAGCACAGCTTGTCTTCACTCCACAGCCATGAGGGAAACATCCCCAACTCCTTAGCACATGCACAGCTGAGCAAGGATTCTGGGTAGGGCCAATGAATGTATTTTTGACCGGCATCATCATTCAGCACACCCTGGATATCATGGAAAGTCCCAGAAATGCTGTCAGCAATCTGTAGAGTCAGTGCTATCCAGGCTACAGGTACAGCCTATGGACTCGGTGAGTGACACGGGTTCTGACCCAACAGCCCAAACCTGTAATGCAAGGTTGCCTGGGTCTGAAAGCCAAGGTTGGCCAGTAAGTCCATCGTTTGCCAAGAAGCATGCCTCTCCATTTCAAGAAGGTGGTCACCATCTGCTCACTCTTAAATGAGTGGAGAGCAGGGGGTCTGGTTGGGAAGGCCCCCAGAGGACAGCTTCTCCAGAAACACGGCAGTGAGTCTCAGGCCATGACTGGAAGAGTGGCTGGGAGGTTAGCTGAGGCAGGAGAGAGGGAGATTACTGGGTTCTCTATACTTAAGAGACCATCCCACAGACCCCAGTGGGAACAGACCCTGGGTGGGCCCCAGGGGGCCATTCCTGGTCCTCAGAAGATGATAAGCAATGTCAGAGAGTTCACCTGATTAGTCATGATGAAAAGTTAGGAGACAGAACAAAATAAGAGATGGGACTCTTCCGGGCAGGACTGGTGGCTCTGCAAACCGAGGGATCATCGCATCACCTGGGGCAGCTGTTTGATTCTGATGTAACACCCTATCATCCTGTATGTAGTCAGGACACTTGCTTGACAGTGCATACATATGGCCCTTAGCACAGGCGGGTGCACTTAGCTGACCCCCGAGCCTCAGCAAGGCAGTGGGAACTGGTGGGAGCCAGAGCATGTGCTGTTCTGACGCTGGATCCCTCTGTTTTCTGTTTCCTTGAGTCTGAAAGTGGAGAGAGCTATTTTATCAGATGCTTTCAGCTCTGACGAGGAGGCTTGAATTATAGTTTCCAGGAGCTGGACCACTATGGCCAATGCTCTCACCTCATCCTGTGAACCGTGCACTCTCCCTGCAATACTCTAGAGTCTGGGTACAACTCACAGGGGTAAGAAGAAGAGGAGCAGGTTGGGGAAGGGAAAAGGCCCAGAGAGGCCAAAGGAGACTGAATGTGAGTCCCATGAATGGCAGAAATTGGATCTGCATCCCTGATTGGATGGAGATCAGGACAGCTCAAAGACCAGGATCAGGGAGTGGGTTAGCTGACTTAGATGGTAAAGTACTTACTTGCTTTGCAAGCACAAGGAAACCACTAAAAAAGAAGTGGGGAGGGATGCTCCCTTGTAATCTCAGGACAGAGGCAGAGACAGGAGGATGTCTGGGGCTTCCTGGATAGCCTGACTAGCTTAATTGGTGAGGAACAGGACAATGAGAGACCCTGCCTCAAAATGGCAAGTTGGGCAATGTCTAAGGAATGGCGTTGTAGAGGCCGTCCTCTGGCCTCCATGTGCACACACAGCTTCACAACCCCTCTGAGTTTGTACACATGTCCCTTGCAGTATGAACTCAAATGCTACCTGTCTGGGATATGACGAGACACAAGATGCCAAGAAGCAAGAGGGCAGCTGTAAGCCATAAAGCACCACACTAAAGCGCATTAATGTTATCCTTGCTATAATTATTGTTATTCCGAGTGCACAAAGATGATGGATGGCTAGCCATGAGAAAGTCCAGCCCGCCAAGAAAATCTCTATATTTCAGCGAGAAAAGGTTTTGAAATCCGAGGAGGAAAGAAGCTCATCGCCCAAGGCGCTGGGTTATCGTTGTGAGCTAGTGAACTGGGACGAGGCCTGACCTGCAGAAGGTGTCATCTGCGCCCCTCTATCTCCTTCTTCCAGAACTCAGGCTTAAGAGATGGACATGCAGAAGCTGACAGAAAAGAGGCTTTCTGCCAGTTCTGGCCCAGCAGGCAGCTGTAAGTCACCTTCCCTGCTCAGACCCAGCTTAGGAGGGGAATGTGAATTAGAACTCCCTTCTAAGGCCAGCATCCGGAATTGCTCACCAATGTTTTAGCCTAAGCCAGTTCGAAGGTCAGACTGTCCTGTTCCTACGGCTGATGGTGCCTCGAGCAAGGTCCAAAGGGCTTGCAGGGCTGGAGCAAGAGCCTGGCCAGCGTGCACAGCTGAGCGAGGGTTCATCTAGGATGTTAGGCAGCCAAAGGGAGGCTGTGCCTCTGCTCTCCTGGCTGTGTACACAGCCCAAGCACACTGCCTGGTGTGTAATAGCCACTCAGGTAACACACACTGAGAGGACACACAGTGTCATGTGAGGAACAGGCAGTGTAGTCCTCAAGAAGACATCTGGAGCCACATTAAGTTCATTTATCACACACTAACTATTAATAAATGCCACCCTTCTTAAAGGATCCAAGGGTGGTGAGCCTGTGACTCCTGTGTGCTCAGTCATAGCCCTCATCCACAGCCGAAAGGCGTGGGCTTGATTCCGCCTGTCCCTCTGTGTTCACAGGCAGTTGCCTGTCTACTCCAGCCTCCAAGGGATGTGGGAAGCATTAATGGAGCCCATCGTAAAAGGAAAGGTCCAGTCCTACTGGCCCTGAAGATGCAAAAACAGACAGACAGACACCTGCCCAGCCTCTGTGATACATCAGGAACCAAAACATTTCCTCTGTTCCTTAGGCCCCACTGAGTCGTCCAGCCCAGGGTCTGTTGGAAAACTGAACATTCAGATTCGCAACATGGGGTGGGCACGCTCTTGATATGGGCCCAGCCAGAGCCAGAGGACAGTTCCCTCAGACCACTACTACCAGGATATTTTAGCCTTGTTTCCAGAGCCAGCCTCCTACCTCAGGACTGGTGACAGCATCTTCTTCATGTCCAAGATGTCATCAGAAGGCGGGTTTAGTTGAGGTTTCTGTTTCTAAGAAGGGGCGGAGCCTGCATGGGAGGGGGAAGGACTAACAGGACTTGATAGCCAAGCACAACACATACGAGGCCATTGAGTCCCTGCAGAGTTAGCCACTCAGTCCTCCCAGCCTGCTAGTCAGACTTACCGAGGGACTGTCAGACACAACCACCCAGACTGAGATTTCATACAGCCCAGGTGCCATCTCGGTCATCACTGGAGGCCTGGAGGAAGAAGGGCAGATCCGCACTCCTCACAGGGCTCATGGGAGTCTACTTTTGTCTTCTCTCAGTTCTGTGGCCTCACATGCTCATGCTGTACACTCTGGTCACAGGTGCTAAGACTCTAGTCAGGTGAACCCCTCTTTCCATTATGTCAGGCTTTCCTCAGTCTTCCTCTTCCAGGTCTGTCAGGTGATCCAGGGTCAAGTCCATAAACACATGGAGCTTACGTATGTTGAGCTCCATATATGGCTCCTTCATATATGGCTTCCCATGTGTCTCCAACATCACCGTTCTCATGCCCACAGTCCGAGGAGGAAACACAGTGAAGAGCCTAGTGATAGCAGACCTGGGAAGACCCAGTATGGTTATATCATAGGTGCCAAGGGAACACTTCTCTACAGCCATTTTTCTGTTTAATTGATTTGAAATGGACTTGGTGGGAAGGAACATCCCAGGTAATAAATGGATTTAATAACACCTCCCATGGTGGGAGTGTTCCAGGCATGCATGCATCTGTTATCTTATTAGTTTTTCATGGAGGGGTGGCTGCAGCCGTTGTCCCTGTGATGGATGAGGACCCTGACACGTGGGTGGCCACACGGAGGGAGATGTGCATGTGTTTTCTAACCTGCCAATGGCACTCTCGCCAGGACCCAGTAAGCTGTCTGGCAGGCTGCTTTCTTCCCTGGGCACTGCTTTCCTCATCCCATGCTACAACCCTCTTGGTTAATCAACTGTGTGCCACAGCTTTAGTGAGGCCAAGCATGCATTACTCCCAGCCACCTGTAGAGGGCGTAGCACGGGATTTCTAGTTAACGGGGCCAGCACTTTTATCTTTAGTCTGTCTTCTTGTCATCCCTTCCCCCAGTGTGTGTGTGTGTGGGGGGGAGGGGGCTTAAGTCCTGTACAGCAACACTCTCGGGGCCATCTTTCCAACATCCTGGCTTAAGTCCTGTACAGCAACACTCTTGGGGCCATCTTTCCAACATCCTTGGTGAATCAGGGCAAGGGCAGTGGTTAGTGGCATCATCCTTCTTGGCTGAAAGTGGCTGCCTCTCTCCCACCTCCCCCATCTCCTCAAGCCTACCTTCTTCCTCCTGCCTTCTCAAGCAGGCCCCATGCACTCGGGCCAGGACAGTGTCACAGAGGTCCACGTCTGTGATCTCCAGTCAGTTTACTCCTGGGTAGGCAGCTACCTGAGCACATCACCTCCCCAGTCTAATTATGGAGAGATGTGTTCTTTGCTTGTGTAGTGCAACAGAGAGACACTAATGGACTTTTGACAGGCCAGGGCTGACAGGGTCATCCACTGAGAGGCTGTAAGTGACCCCTAGTCAAGGGCTAGAAAGCACATCTCAGCAAGGGGGTCATTTAAACATGTCATTTGCAATGCCCCCTTCCTCCCTGACAGTTTAGAAAGATGGAGGAAATTAAGGTAACATAAGGAGGGAGGGACAAAGCGTTTTACCCTGGAGTCTGGCTGAAGTCTTTTGCCAGAGGAGAGCCAAGCCCTCCAGCACAGTTGACATCTGCGTGACATTGAGAGTGAAGACAGCTCTTGATTTTAGAAAGAGAATATAGATGAGCTAAAGTCCCACGTGCATGTGACCTTCTGGCCCGGCTTCATGCCTTTCTCTGGTGTAAATCTGAAGGCTGGGAATCTTACGAGCAAGACTGTGAACCCCGATCACAATAAGTGTCGTGTTCTCATAGCCCTTTCCCCACAGTTGTACCTTGTCAGACTGTAATCTCAGCCAACGCACTCAAGAGACCAATCTTCCCATCTCATTTACCAAAACAGAGCAAGAGAGTCAGTATCTTAGCAACCCTTTGAACAAAGGATCACAAAATCATACCTGTGGCTCCTGCCTAAGACTCTTCAGCAACCCACACCCACACTTGAGTGTAGAGCACCCCTTGTCCAAGAGTCTCTTTTTCTGTTAACCCCTGTGCTTAAACCTGTGTTAAAATCTCTTCCTAAGAAACGTTAGTGCTTCTTCACACATCAGCCCTGAACTTCTTTCCTGGAGTGCAGCCAACTACTCCGGCTTTATCCGAGTAGAGGTCTCTGAGAACTCCACAGGCTGCTTTGGGATGTAACATTGACACATTACCCACAGGGTAGGTAGCTTGACACCCCATGCAAGGATCTCCCCTTCGCGCAGCCTGGAGACTGTGACTGTGTTGAGTTCACACATCTCTTTTGATAGTTTTCCCCCTAAACTTGGTGAGTATATGTATTGAACTCAGGTTCAGAACATCAGGTTTGGTATCTTTACCTATTGAGCTATCTCGCCAACTCCACAGATAACTTTTAGCAACTGGTTTTCATCTTCCCTTTCCTCTCTGGACGTGTGTGATGCTCCCTAAAGCCCCAACCAACCTTAGGCAATAAGCACACTGTATGCTGGCATGGGGCGGGGTGGGGGGAGCATGAATCCCCTTGTTCCTCGAGATCCTAGACCAGAGGCGACTCACCAGCTTCTGCACACAGCACAGCCTCCCAGTGTCCTGTCTGAAACAGCCCTTGCCTGCTCCCTGGGCTGCTGATATTTAGGAGCATCAGGATAGGCGCTTTGCCAGCCTCTGGAGGAGGCTGAGGCTGAGAACACTGTCTAGTGCTGGTGAGGTGGCAGGTGCATCCTCTCTGGGACCTGAAGGCCAACTTAGTGTCTTAGCTTCTTTTGCTCCTTAATCTCATCCAGGAAGAAATATTCCGCAGCATCCTGTTCTCAGGCTCCGCCCCAGCAGGTGTGCAGTGCATAAAAGCTGAACTGAGCCAAGGGAAACAGCCTTACCTTCACCATGTTCACCAGGACCTCCATCCTCACCTGAACTGTAGTTACACTGTACACACGTTGTGTGGGAGCCTGCCCCTAACTGCCTGAATGGCTCCAGATAGAGGGCCTGCTTGGATGGTGACTCATTACTGAGGAGATGCAGACATGGGTGAGGTTTTCATTTTCTCTGAGCCCCGTTGTTTTCACTACTGCACAGGGTAAGATCAATTCAGTAGAGCATGGTACCTGCTACTCACTGGGGCAGAACGACACGTGTGAATGTTGGCCACTGCTTGCTGTGTGATTGCATGTGCACTGTGCTGTCCATTCTTCTGGCTGCCATGTCATTGCCAGGGGCTCATCATATGAGAAGAGGTGCCAGCTTCTGGTGCTGGGAGAGAGGGAAGAACATACACAGCAACAGTAGAGCCGTACTTGGCATTCTATAGAATAGTCTTTTGAAAACTTCTTGAGGGTCGAGGAGATGGTTCGGTGGGTAAGCATTTGCTACACAAGCATGAGGACCTGAGTTTGAATCCCCGGCACCCACTGAAAAGCTATGCATGGCTGTGAGCATCATAACTCCAGCAATAGGGCAGGGGTGGGGTGGGGTGGGGCATTGTTGCTGGGACTTGCTGGCCAACCAGTCTAGCCAAAACCTGGAGATCTCTAGGGCCTGGGAAAGACCCTAACTCAAGAGGGTAAGACTGAGAGTGATGGAGCAGGACACCTGACACCTTCCTCTGGAGTCTGCACACACATGCTCACACACACAGACACTCATATTCACACGCACTCACACAGACACACACACTCACACACATGCTCACACACATATACACACTCACACACACATACATGCTCACACACATTCATACAGACATACACAGGTACACACATACAAAGGCACACACACAGACTCTCATACACACACTAACACATACATACACACACAGACACTCACACATACACACTCACACACACAGACACACTCACACACACAGACACACTCACACACACATACACAGTCATGTACTCACACACACTCATACAGACACACAGGTACACACATTCACACAGACACACACACTCACACAGACTCACAAACACATACACACATTCATACTCTCACACACAGACACACTCACACACACAGATACACACAGACACTCATACATATCATCTCTCTTTTACACATACACATACACAGACATACACACAATATACTCATCCTAATCACAAATGCACACATATGCTGATCTGAAATGCAACTTTTTTTTTATATTGAGGTGCTGATGGTCTGAGTCTCTTATTTCTGTGTGCATTCACACACAGGTGGCCTTGTTGTATGCCTAGCTATCTCTTTCACCTGTCTGTAAAAGCAGATTTATCAAGATATACTCACATGCATGCCAACTGCCCATTAAAGCATGCACTTCAACAGCTTTTAGTTCATTAACAGGTAAGTGCAACTGTCACCAAAGTCAATCTTCATCACCTCACAGGAACTCAGTCCCTGGCACTACTGCTCCTGCCCTGCCTCTTCAGGCGCGGGATCTCAGCAAAACTACCCACTGCAGACACTGCACAGAATGGCTCACAATACGTGACCTCTGTATTTGCTGGGGCACATGGCAGCCCTCTGCTTCCTAGAGCAGAATAATGTTTTACCCTGCCTGCTACATATCCATGGGGGTGGGGGCATTCCCGTGTGTGTGTGTGTGTGTGTGTGTGTGTGTGTGTGTAAGCCAGACAAGAGTCTTGGGTGTCTTCCTCATGAAGGGCGCCCCTCCTTTGAGACAGTTTCTCACTGAACTTGGAGCTTGCTAGGCTGGCTGGCCAGCAAGTGCCAAAGAACCACTGGAACTCTGCCTCTCCAGTGATGGGACTGCAAACACAACCACACCCTGCTGTTACAGAGCATCTGGGGATCAAACCAAGTACAGCAAGCACCTTACCAACTGCATTTCCACCCAGCCCTCCCTCCGTCCCTCCTTCCCTCCCTCCCTCCCTCCCTTCCTCAATTTATTTATTTATTCACTCACTCACTCATCTATCTATTGAACCATTCTGGCTGTTTTTCCTTCCCAGGGTTCATCCTGACCTCATGATCCTCTTGTCTCAGTCTCTGGAGAGCTGGGACTATTAGTGTGCATCACCATGTGTAGGCTTAGATTCTTTTCAAAACCTACTTTATTTAGGGTTCTTAAATGCTTCATCCTCCCTTTTTTTATCGACCAGAGGTAGGGGGAAAGGAAGGTTAGCAGGTAAAGGGTGTTGTGGACCTGTTTAGAAGTAGTTCCTTGGGGCAGTTCACTCTTTGTTGTCAGGATACCAGCAGTCCAGTTCAATAGCAAACACCAAACACTAAACAGTAGCAGCTGCAGGATCCAGCAGAAACAGTAAGGCTCCACCGAACTGGCACAAGTCAGCAGAAGCTACCAGAATCAGCTGGACTACCACAAGAAGTTCTTTGGCACAGTTCTCTATACTCTACGAAGTAAAGACTAGTGAAGGCCAGTGAAGAGCATCCTCTCAAGTGTTTGTGGGGTTCCATTTATGCTTCTTCTGAACATCATGCACCCTTTCTGAAAACCTGTTTTCAGCTAAAAAGGTCACATGACTGATGTAGGGGCGGTATCGATTCCTTAATTGGTTCTTGACTGTGTCAATAAAGACAGCAGAAGCCAATCGCTAGGCGAAGGGGAAAAAGTGGGACTTCCAGGTCCCAGGAGGAGGAGAAGAGGATGAGAGGGAGGAGGCAGAGCAGACAGTGGAGCTGAGGAAGCAGCAGACGTTTAGGTCTTAGGGGCACCTATAGTTTGTAGCCTCTGCCCACGTTTAATCCCCCAAACACTCAAAAACGCCAGACAGAGTAGTGCATCCATATAACCTGGGATGCAGAGAAAGGCAGAAGCTCATTGGCCACCCAGCCTTGCCTATGTGGAGAAGTTGCAGGGCTTTGAGAGACACTTTCTCAAACACACAATAGAGGCAACGAGGGACGACACCTTAGCCTGTCTTGTTCTTTGCACACACTTGCCCTGAGCACCCATTCATCTCATACACAAACACAATCTGTCCTGCTTGGGTCACGTGCATTGGCACTCTGGGCTTCCTTCCTCTGGTTCATAGGAACCCTGCTGCTGTGAACACACAGGGGTTTCTACTTGGTTTTGTTTCTCTGCGACCAAGTGCTGTGGATGGAGCCACTAAGGTTCGTTTAACTGGTGTCCTACGTGGAGGTTGACAGCCTTGGCTTCAGCCCATGCAGCAGTTCATGCACACTGACACCCTCAGGGCTGGACGAAATCCTGTGGAGGAGTAGCCACAGGCCCCTTGGCTTCCAGCACACAAATCCTTTGCCATCTGTGCAGGTACCAAGTCCCCAGTCACACCCATAGGTGAGAGAGAAAGTGGCACTCAGAATGTCCCCAGGGCTTCACACATAAGGCTGGCAAGCTGGTGTGATATGCACTGTGCTGACAAAGTGTCACTTGTTGTCTAAGTTCACAGGGAAGCTGGCTCTAGAAGTGGGGCTGCCCCACCCCCAACTCTGTGACAGAGAGAGGAAACAACAAATAGCCCAAGAATGAAAACCTGGTGTTACTGAGAACAGCTGGGCAGTGAGCCATTTCCAGTGGAGGTCACTACACTTACCCATGGTAGCAGTGTCTCTTCTGGGGAGGGGAAGCTGCAAGGTGAGCATAGGAGCTCAGCCAATGCCTCAACTTCCCAAGTCAGTTCTGCCTGATTTGGTAATATCTCTTCTCTGTGGTTGTTATTTTATGTTGGAAGCTTCAAAGGAGGGGACATTTGACCTTGCCCAGGATCCTCTATTGGGAACTCCGGCTGGCTGCCTCAGTGGGATTTCCTCATCTTGTTTTGGCTGGATATTTTGAGCATCCGATGTGAAGTTTTCCAGTCTGTCTGTCTGTCTGTCTGTCTGTCTGTCTGGTGGGGACTCTTCAGCACCCAGCTGAACGGAACCTGGAAGTGAAGGTGGGGTTTTCATTTGAAAATGGACAATTCTTTACCAGAAGGAAGAAGGTTCTAGAACCCACTTGAACACAGAAAGCAGAAGACAAGAAGAGACAGGGGAGGAAGGAAAAGGCAGATGGTGCTCAGTATCCTGAGGCTGACAATGGTTCAGTGTGGGCTCCCTGGAGGGGAAGTAAGGTGCCCTGTTCCTCAACATCAAACCTGACCCGGGACCTAGAGTGGGGATACATCTGGGTAATGGCAGCAGCTGTTCTGTCTGGCCTTTTCTTATTAAGGCTATAAGAAGCAGCCCTTCCCTATAATTCAGTCACCACACACCCTTCAGTGTCAGTTTAATTAAGGTCAGGGCCAGCCACAGTTGAGATGGCCCCCATCACTGGCACTAAATCAATTCCTCATTTTGAGTCCGAGGCCCCTTGAAGAATGGTAAGACTGAGAAATGAATGTTTGCAAGAGGCAGCCATGGCCTTGAGATTGGCCTCTGCCCCAGGGGGATGCATTTCTTCCTGCCCTACTGCAGCCTGCCCTCACCTCAGAACCAGTTCCAGGGCAGAACCAGGTTGTGGGGAGGAGCTCAGGCTGAGGCTCTGTGAAAGAAGGATCAAGGACACAGGGACTGAGGCCTAGGCTTACTACCCATTCCTCTCTGCTATGCACACTGTGGGGGAGAGGAAAGCCAAGAAACATCCAAGAACTCCAAACTGTCTCTAGGAGCCCAAGGAGATAGGATGCTGGAGCCCAGTGTGGTATCTTGGATGGGACCTGGGCAGACAGCAGATACTGGTGGACATGATGGTGGGAGACAACGGAAAGCAGCCTTGTCCCAGGTCACAGTCCCACCCTTGGGATGTCTACTAACCACTGGCCCTTCAAAGATGAAAGAGCTAGCTGGCTTTTCAAATTACTCGTCAAATGCAGAGTAGCCTAAGTTACAAAGTGTATTTATTGAAAAGCATTCCTGTAAATCCACACCCTCCTCTTGGATAAGAGAGGCCAGAGGACAGTGGTTTCCCTTATCTTCCCCAGGGTGAGGAGGCTATGGACAGGCTAGAGAGGTGGGCAGGTCACTTGCTTCCAAAATCCTGGGCACCAGCTCTGCCACTGGGACTCATGGCTACTGTTAAAGATTCTTCAGGCTCTGGGGCCATTTGTGCTTCTCACAGCATGCATGCCAAGTCACCTCACTCTGAGATTGGCAGCTCATGTTCTGTTTGTACCAAGAGTGGGCTCTGCGTTGCCTCAGTGGTCACTTCTGGCCTTGGTGTGTCATCAGCAGTGACAAGAGACAGTGATGACTGTCATTAACCTCCCATGAGTGCAGAGAGGAAGGTCCCCTATGGCCAGGAGTTTTCTGATTCACCCACAGAGTGGGTACCGCTCTCATGGGTGGGATCAGGGATCCAGCCTTAGTGTCTATTGTCATGACTTACTGGACTTCTTAGTCCGATCCTGACTGTGCTCCTTGGGCAGCTGCCCAGTGTGCCCTCTGGGCTCTCATTACAATGCTCCTTTTAGACTTCACCCACCATCGTTACCTCTAAGGGTAGAGGAACCAGGTCTCCGTTCTTCCACTGGAGATAGATGCCACCCCTGGTCCAATCAGCAAAGCCTGAGAGGAGCCTGAGATGTGAGAGACTGTCCCTCCCAGGTCCAGGCCTGGGGTGGACAGATTCCGCCAGCGGGTGAGGGTGGGGTTACTCATGACATTCTTGCTCACTCCCATCCAAGGTTTTCTTGTATGCGTGTGTACATGTGTGTATGTGCATATGTGTGTGCATGTGGTACATGTACACTTATGCATGTGTATATGTGTGTATATATGTGTGCATGTGGTATATGTGTGCTCATGGGTCAATGTCAGGTGCCTTACTCAATTCCACTCCACCTTATTTTGAGTTGTTTTTTTTATTCTTTATTCATTTATTTGTTTTTGGAGGCAGGGTCTTTCACTGAACCTGGAGCTCACCGGTTTGGTTAGACTGACTGGCCAAGGCCCCAGGGAACAAAGATACCGTACTGGAAATGCATACAGGTGTATAGAGTGCTCATGGACATGCACAGCTCTTACTGCTGTTGGGAATTTAAACTCAGATCTCCCGGCTTGTTTTTGGAGCCGTCTCATCCCCTTCCCCCATCCCAGTGGGGGCTCTTAACTGCCCTTTTCTGCTTCGGAGATGAAGGCCTCAGAAAGACTAAAGCATTTAAAGTTCCTCAGGAGATCATGTGCTCTGTCGGCTGTGTGCTTAGGGTCATTATCAGGATGGATAATGGGGCCACTGGGCCAGCATCATGAAAGTCTAATGCTTCTGAGGAGTTATCAGGGAACAGGCAATCAGGGAGGAGGTTGGAGGGAAATCTTGCCAGGCACACATAGCAGCTGGATTGTAAAGAGAGGTAACACCCTGCCTCGCAGTGGGGGGTGCCTCCTTGCTTGCCTTGTTATCTTCCCCATCCAAGGAGAGGAAATAATGGAGGCGGAGGAGGGGGAGGGCCCAGGGAACCTATAGAAGAGCAGCTCAGAACCACTAGCTGTCTCCCAGTCCTGGAGCCGCCTTCCCCAACAGGGTGCTGCTCCTTAGTTTGGGCTTCAATAAAAGCCTGTTCTCGCTCTTCTGAGTCTCCATCCTCTTATCTCTGGGCGGACTATCCTCTGCCTCTGGAAAGAGTCTAGACTCCTTGGCAGCAGCCCTGAGACCCTAACTGTAACCTTTAGTTTGGGCTGTACATATAAACTCCAGGGGGTCGTGGTCACTGTGTGCTCCTCATTGGGCCACTGTTGACCTTATGGAGGCAAACAGGAGCTTCAGTCTTGGCTCCTGGACCTGCCCTAAGTGGGAGATCTTCTGGAGGCCTGACATAAAATCCGAGATGCTTAATGAGGCAAATATTTAATGCATATTGAACAATGACCAGAAGGATAGGTACTGACACCTTCCCTCTCAGCTGAGGAACAAGGGCTGATTTCTTTCTCAGTATCACAATTAGAAGCAATAGTGGTAAAACTTGAACCCAAGTCCAGCTGGCTCCCTGACAGGAACTTCATCACCACCAAGTCTCCTAAACCCACTTCCTTCCCCTGCCATAGTGACAGGCTTGGAGAGGGGCTGGGTGCAAGGCACGAGAACTGTTAGGATTCTGTCTAAGCTCTACCCCACAGTTACCTGGCAACACAACGCGCTTCCAAGATCTGCCAGCCTGACAATTTCTAACACTATGTCCCTGCAGGGTCCCAGGACCCAAGCTCCCTGGCAGTCCTGCCCGCCTGGCTGTCTCTCCAGTGGAGGTCCCGGCTCCCTTTGTGGTTCCAGCGTGTTCATCACGCTCCTGGTCAGCGCCCATTCATTCCAATTACCGGGTAAAGCATGACTCTCAATCTTAGATACTCTGCCAATAGATTTATCGATATTAAAAACACAATTACAAGATGCCAATTTACAATGATAAATGTCTTATCCCAATTTCTAACCTTTAGATAATGTAACGTCTGATTCCATCTTGATATGCGTCTCTTGCCCCGCCACCGCCTTCCCCGCTTGGGCGTCTCTGATCTCCCTAGCTCCGCCTCCTCTTTCCTCCAATCACAGGCCTCTCGCTGTCTCAATATCATTGGATAGGAAATAGCTTGCAACTGGCCCACTATAAAAGGGGCTTCTTGCCCCTCCTCTGTCTCTTATCCTCTTATCCTCCTGTTCTCTCTTGCGCTCTTGGGCTCTTCCCTTCCTCCTTCCCTTCCCCCCTCTCTCCACGTGGTCATGGCTGGCCTCTACTTCTCTACTCTCCCCTTCTCTCTGCCTTTCTCTGCCTCTACTACTCTCTTAACTCCCCTCCCCATGCCCTGAATAAACTCTATTCTATACTATACCATCATGTGTGTGGTCCCTCAGGGGGAAGGGATGCCTCAGCATGGGCCCTTAACCCACACACCCATAGAATATATTCTTCTTGTTGACACAAGAACAGCCTTGGCCCTGGGGGTGGCTGGGCTGCCTTTGTTGTGGGTCTTTGGCCAGTCAGGTAGGAATTCACAGGCCACTGGCTACTCAGCTGTGCTGCTCAGGTCAGGCCCAGGAAGGCATTTGATGAGCTTTTAACAATGCTGCTTATCCCTGCCTGCCGACTGTTCAGACTTTTGGGGTCTGCTCTTTCAATGCCCCGGTGTTCATCCTGCTGCACACAGCTCTAAGACAGTCTTGGCAAACTATGACTTGAGGAGCTGTCACCTTACCCCCCTGCCGGCCTCCAAATTACACCCACTTCAGCAAGTGTTTGCATCACAGAACACATACTAGACCTCCAAAAATCAAAATACAAAAAAAAAATTGTGGGGAGTCTAATTACTTCCAGGAGAGCAGCCAGAGACCAGGAATGATCCCTTAATGAGGAGGGTCTCTGTATGTGCCCGGGGTTGACCTACAGAGTCCCCCACTCTGGGCAGCTGTGGCTGCAGAGCCATAGCCTGACAATTTTGGAGGCAGAGGTCTGCTGTGTAATTTTATCAGGCTTCGGTCCTTCAGCTGTGACCCAAGCTGCACCCCTCTTATCTTGCAGGGACATTACTCCACTCTCTGCCTCCATTACCACAAGACCCCTTTTCCCTGATTCTGTGCCTCTCTTTCTTCCCACCAGCATACCAGTCAACTGGGCTGGGAGCCACTGTGCCCCACTACAACTCCATTATAACTGGTGACCCCTGTAAAGATCTCATTTCTTAATAAGGTCTGGTTCGCAGGTGCAGGGGTTAGGACTTCACACTCTCTGGGTAGAGTGGGGTCAATACCTAACCCTCAAAGCAGGAGTCACTCTTGAACCTGGGTCCTTGCTGAGCACTTCCCAGCTCATTTTCCAACTCAATTCACATCTTTTCTTTGCCTCCTGTGTTAGCTGCTATGCTATAGCTCCCTCTGCCACCTTTTGCTTTTTTTTTTTTTTGGTTCATGTTTGGGCTGCAGACAGGAGAGAGGCCAGAGTGTGCCCTGCCCCTGGCTCATGCATCTTATGGCTTCAGTGTCCCGCATATATCTACCCCTCTACCCACCCTGGTCTCACACACCATCTAGGAGTGGCCAGCCACCCCTGAGGGTTTTCTCTTCTGTAACTCCAGGAGTCTTTGTGTTTGAAGGAGAATATTTTCAGCAAAGCAAAAAATATCTGGGTGGGAAGGAAATTTTAGCATCTCAAACACAACTAATAATTGCCCAAGGCATCTGTTACTGAGACTATTTCTGGAAAGGTTTCCTAGTTGTTAGCCCTACCTTGACTATGGGGGATGGGAAGTGATGTGGGTCTGAGCCTGCAGAGCTGTGGCCCTGGCGAGGCTCCAGGTCTATTTCCTTTATTCAGGGCAAGCTGATCTCCAATGTCAAGTTCACTTTCCATTTCCTGCAACTCAGCAGAGAAAGACCATTAAGTCCCGGAAACGATGGATGCGGAGAGTGAAGCTGGACACTTGCTGAGAGTGACAGCTGCCTTCTACTTAAGTGCTTGGGACAGCTGAGCAGACAACTCTGGCAGCCAGAGGGGAGGGGACCCAAACCATTCCTGCTTGAAATGAGGGTCACCCCTGCTCCTGACGTGTGTGGTTTATAGCCAAGAGGAGGTGGGGCTTTCCTGGGAAAGAAGGTAGAGCGAGTGCCGCCTGTACTTCGTTCAGGGAAGAAGTTCAGACTGGGCAGAGTGCCACATGAGGGTCTGGCAGTACCTCCTGGATCTCTGAGGTTCATAGACTGGCTTTGCTGTGAGATCCCAGGCTTGGGGCACACTGCAGCTTGAAGTGTGGTTGGAGCCCAGCTTTCTGCAGCTCCCCAGGAGATCCTCAGACAGGTGGGGCAAGGGCAAGATTCTTTATTTGTGGGTGGGTCCCTGGAGGTCTGTGCCTCCAGGATTGCACAGCTCCTATCCACTGTGCCTGGCAGGACAGAAGTAGAGTGTCTCCTCTACTCTCACCTCTCCAGTCCCACCAGGGTCACTGACACACTCGCCCACTCCATGGTCTAGCATCCACTGACTGCTCTGTGCAGTGTTCCTGGCTCCTTGATTTTTAGGATTTATTTTGTCTCCTCTTTTCGGGAGAACCCCAACTTCCTAGAGCTGTGGGAAGTTTTCCTAAATTGTCCCAGGGTCTAGAGCGGGGCGAGTTTCCTTAGCACAGCTGGTACAGCACAGTTAGGGACATTTATCAAATGGGGAAGTCAGGCAAGAGGCTTGTAAGTCCAGGGACTGTGGGTACCATTTGTTCTTCAGCACTGACTCTGACTGGTGTACCCTGCTGGGAAAGTAGTAGGGGGTTGGGGGGGGTCATGGTTCTTTGTTCTTGCAGTGGATTTTGGAGAGCCCTCAAACCATTACTGTATTCCTGACCAATCTCCCCCTCCTCACCCACTCAGCCATTTGGAGTCTGCTACAAGCTGGCTGTCTCCCAAACCAAATGGTGGGGCCAGTGATTTCCCCAAAATGTTGGGTACTTTGCAGAATAGGCAAAAATCCCATGAACACTTGCAGGTGCACAAATGTTTCCACGGACCCTGTCTTACTAGACTTTGTGGTTAGTTTCTTGGCCCTTTAAGAGCAGAGCCAGGACTGTCACCAAGTATCCAGAAAGCTGTCATTAGAAGCCCTTGACAAATATCCCCTTCTAAGGTGGAGGCCTGGGAATTTCAAAGGATTTGTGGAGATTACTAAGACAAGAAAAGGGGCCTTGAAATATGACTGGTTGGGTGGTGGCCCCAGAGTCCTGCAAATACTTGCATTGAGTCCTGCTGTCTAGGCCACAGCTTTCAAGACCCAGAGTCAGCACACAGACCACCCAGCGAAAGCCATCCTGCACTGTCTTCAGATTGCCTCAGAGCTTCTCATGGTGTCTGAAGAGAGAGAGAGGAGGCCTTTTCTTCTTCTTCCTGAAGTTCAGGGGGGAGGTCCCCAGAATCAGCAAGCAAAATTGCAGGAAACCTAATTAAACCTGAATTTCAGATAAACAACAATAATTTTTTAGCATGAACAAATCTTATACATCATTTAATGCACATTTACTCTAAAAATAACATTATTCTCTGAGCTAAAATTAGGATTGCTGGATTTTACTCAATACCATTTTTTTCACAGATATTCCACATCTATCCATGCACCCATTCATCCATCCATCCTTCCACCCATCCATCTGTCCGTCCATCCATCCATCCATCCATGTATACATCCATCCATCCACCCACCCATCCATTCATCCATCCAACCATCTGTCCCTCTATCCAGGCATCTACCACCCATGCATTCATCTATCTACCCATCCATCTACTTATCCATCTACTTATCTATCCATCCATCCATCCATCTATCCATCCATCCACCCACCTGCCCATCCATCCATTCATTCATCCATCCATCCACTTGCCCATCCATCCATCCACCTGCCCATCCATCCATCCATCCATCCATCCATCCATCCATGCATTCATCTATCCACCCATACATCTACTCACTCATCTACCTACTTACCTATCTATTCATCTATCTATCCTCCCACACATCTAATCATCAGCCCACATATCCACCCCACCCATCCATCTCCCCTGTACATCCACCTACCCACTCATCTATCTAGTCATCTACCCACCTGCTTGCCATATTCTTATTCAACCATTCAGCCAGCCACTCACCCACTGACCAAATCACCCATTCTCACACATTTCTAGTCAGACAGCAAACATTATCCACAACCAGGTAGGCTATGGGCCTTTCATACCATGTGACAAGACAGGAACAAAGCCGTGGTAAGACAGGAATGAGCAATCTAAGGTGGCAGTGGAGGAAGCCTTCAGGGCAGCAAAATCCCTTCTAGCTGTGGGCCAGCAGCATGAGCAAGTGCTGTACCCTCTGTGAGTAAGTAGTCTTGTGTAGCGGGTTCAAGCTAGTAGAGTGTGACCATCTCCAAAAATGATACCAAGTGTCTTAGTCAGGGTTTCTGTTGCTATGATAAAGCAAGATGAGGAGGTAAGGGTTTACTTGGCTTACGCTTCCATATCACTGTTCATCATGGAAGGAAGTCAGGACAAGAACTCAAGCAGGGCAGGAGGCTGGAGGCAGGAGCTGATGTAAGGGCCACGGAGGGATGCTGCTTACTGGCTTGTTCTCCATGGCTTGCTGAGTCTGATTTCTTTTATAACCCAGGACCACCAAACCATGTATGGCACCACACACAATGAGCTGGGCCCTCCCCCATCAATCTTTCATTAAGAAAATGCCCTACAGGCTCATGTGCACACCTGATCTTATGGAGGCATTTTTAAAATTGAGGTCCGCTTCTCTCAGATGACTTCAGCTTGTTTCAAGTTAACATAAAGCGATCTAGCACACCAGGAACTAAGAACAGAGAGGTGCTGAGGTGAAAGGGATGATGGGAAAATGTCCTAGTAGTGAGAGAGGCAGAGACATGCAAAGCCCTACTTTGATATCAAGTTCCATCCTCCATGCACATCAAGGCTCCGTTCACACCAGAGGCAGGACCAGGCTCTCCTGTTGACATTTTGGGGATGATTTAGTCTTTGTTCAGAGTACATCTGACTTCTGCCTAATAGATACCAGCAGAAATCATGATAATAGAAATCTCTAGATGTTGCTCCATGCCTGGTATCTGGTTTGGGGAGGTCTCCATCAGCCGAGAGCCCTCGTGTTGGAGATTTCAAGGTGACCAATTAAAATAAATACAGCTCTTTCTTTTGAGAGGTTCTGAGAGACTTTTAGGAACTTGAAGATGCTGGAGTGGGGGCAATTTAAAAAACTAGGTTCCAACATACTCCCCATTTTAACAAGTTTGCAACACTGAAATCTCACCAAGCCACAAGCCAGTGTTTTCAAATATGTATAACTATTCCACAAAGCATTAACAATCTGAATAGATTACTACTCTTAAATATATATCAATAATATATATATATACGTATGTGTGTACAGTCAATAGCATATTGAATTTTTTCCACACTGTTTATCCAGCGTAATTTGCAGTTGGTCCATATTTGATTAAATACCATCATCTTTTATGTAGGAGTTACATAAGTAAATAGAAAAATCATTTACAGTCTGATGCTCCATGAAAAATTAATCTCAGGTCTGTCTCCTGCTTCACACTGGGACTTGCTAGGGACGTGTGGTTAATTGGATATGGGGAGCATGGGGTGGCTGGGGCGAGCCGAGGGCTTCATTTCTTTGTCATTTGGAAGATTCAGACATTTTCTACAAATGTGTGGGTTAAGAACTAGAGCTGGTGATTATCCCATCATGTATGTCTTCCAGAAGTTTCCAGGTAGCAAATTATAGCCACACTCTGGTTAGGACCCTTCCCATGGGAAATTAACTTCTTTGGTTTGACATGCTGATGTTTGGTGGCAAGTTGATCATGGATCAACCCAGGTGTTTCTGTGCACACTCAGTCTCAATCCTGGGCCAAGGGCAAGGGACAAGTTCTCAGACTCACAGTACCTGCCACTGTGGTGGCCCAGCTGTGCACCCATAATCTTTGAGACCTTCTCCTCTGGGCTGGTGCATCCAATCTTACCCACAGTACCCACAGAGGTGGTGCCCAGAGCTTTGTGGTAGAGGGACCAACCCAGGGGTGGGCAGGCGTGGTGGAGACCTAAAAATTGGTTGTCTCTCAGAGAGAAGTCAGAGTAGGAGAGTACCACTTGTCTCCAGGCCTGTGTTCTGAGCTCTCGGAAGTATGGAGCAGTTGCCATATACCCTTCTCCACTGGAGAACCCTTGAACTATTGTGAGGATGCCATCCACTGGGTGACTCCGCCCCATCCCCACCCCCACCCCCAGCATGGATGATTTCCTCTTGCCAGTTTTAGAAGCCAGAAGTGTGAACGACAGGGCTGGCGCCCTCCTCAGGCCCAAAGGGGCAGCAGCCTTGGCTTCTTCTTCCCTACCCATGTCTCTTGCCTGTGGGTCTCCTATCAGGACACCTGCCATTGGTTTTAGGAAATCCATTTGATCTCAAGACTTTTAACCAAACAGAACTTGTTTTCCCAAGTAAGGCCATGCTCACAGTTTCAAGGGACACTTCACATGGAACCCAGTTCTGCACTGAGCCTTCCATCTGATGCAGAGGATTGCTGCCAGCCCTCCCCCAGCTCCTTATGTCTTTCCCCATGCAAATCCTTCAGTCTCAGCTGCCCATCCCCCTTTGGTCCTGAGAAAACCTAGCACAGTCTGTTTGCGTTCAGCATGGCGCCTGACGCCGGTCCCTCCTGCCCGGACACTGACGACCAACATGCCCAGAGGAATCATCTCCAAGGATGTGGTACAGGTTGTTGTTGATCTCCAAAGCTATGCTCTACGCTCTCTCCCTCCCATGGGTGTGTGTGCAGCCTCCTTCTGTGCCTGCTCAGTTGTGGCGAATGTCTTCAGGGCAGGTGACCATGTCCTGTAAGGGACACTGTTTGTGCCTTGCTTTCCTCAATGTTGGTGTTAGAAGCCCCATGCCCACCCTACCTCCCACATCACCATGAAGGTGACCAAACACAGGACAGAAGAACAGGGGACACCCTCCGCTCAGGGGAGAGCTCTCAACCAGGAAGACTCAGTTTCATCTTTGGAGAAGTGGAGGAGAACAGGTGATAGGCACTTTCAACTCTGACCAGTGTGAAGAACAAGTCCTCTGCAAACACCCAGTAATAAATCCAAGGGACTTAGGGGAAATCCAGGCAATTTTATTCCCTTTCTACAGAACTGGTGCCTGTCCAAACAAAAGCAAAATATCTGACACACCAACTGAGCACAAAAATAGATCCTAATGAGTGTTTGCTGGATTATAATTTTCCTGGAGCGGAAGCTCATCTGTGGTGGTTTGAGTGAAAATGGCCTCTGTGGGTTCATAGAGAGTGTCAGTATTTGGAAGGTGTGGCCTTGTTGGAGAAAGTGTGTCACTGGGGAGGGGATTTGGGGTCTCAGAAGCCCAAACCAGGGCCAGTGAAGCTCTCTGTTCACAGCAATAGAAATAACTAAGACAGAAGTTGGTACCAGACACTGGGGGATTGCTGTGATAGGCAGAGGAATGAGGGTTTTGAATTAGGAAAGCAGTTGAAAATTTTAAGTGGGGCTTAATAGGCCATACTCATAGGATCATGGAAGACAGGAGTGCAGAGGACGATTTGAACTATGAGGGCCTGACTCAAGAGGTTTCAGAGGACATTACTGGTAAGTGGCCTAGAGACCATACTTGTGATGTTTTGGTAAAGAATGTCGATGCTTTCTGTCCTTGTTCAAAAAATTCACCTGAGGCTAAATAGAAGAGTTATAAATTAACAGTGCTGGTGGAGGAGATTTCAAAACAGCCTAGTGTTGACTGTGTCCTGTGGTTATTAGTGGCCGGTATTATGCAGATTTATAATAAAAAGGAGCAAGCTGAGCAAGGAAAAATACAAACTGCAGTTTGTGGAGAAAAGGGCACCAGGACATGTAAACAGATTAAGGAAAAGCTAGATGGAATGAAGGAGGAGGACCTCAGAGCAAGACTCAACCCAGCTATGCTTCTAACTTGTGGAAACAAATTAAAGAAAAATTTAAGGCCCAGTGTGGTGGCACATGCCGTCAATCTCGAACTCTGGAGGCAGAGGCAGCGGCAGATGGATCTCTAAGTTCAAGGACAACCTGGTCTACGGATTGAGTTCCAGGACAGTCAAGCTTAGACAGTGAAGGAGACCATAGAATGCAGAAAGCTGGTGAAAATGTATTTGAATGAGGGGGTCATGTTCCAGCCCCAGCAAGCAGAAGAACTTGGCAGCTTTGGCCTTGTGGTTCTGGCTTTAGAGGCAAGGATAGAAGAAGGTTATGGAATCTCCTCTGTGACTAAGAGAAGCCACTGAGACCAGGCATATGTCAGGGGTGTCCCTGCATGGAGGCCTAGAGAGACCATTGTGTGAAGCTGTGATTGCCCTGGAGACCCCAAGATGCTGGAGATGCCAGAGCTGTGGGTTACCTGCTAAGGAGAGCTGCTAACAGGGAGTGGAACCAGCCCACCAGAATGAAGTTTGTTACAGTTAACAAAGATGAAGGGAGTTGGAATCTGAAGAGTGCTTTGACATCGTACATAGAGATGGAGAGTTTGGAGTTGCCTGGCTGATTTTGGTCTTGCTTTGGTCCAGTATTTCCTCACTGTGCTCCCTTCCCTCCCCTTTGGAATGGTAATGTAGATCCTGTGCCATTGTACGTTGGAAGCACGTGATCTGCCTTTTGATTTTGATTTTATAGAGGATTACAGTTAAGAGATTGCTATGAGTCTCAGAAGAGACCTTGAACTTGGTTGAGACTGATAGACTATGGGTACTTTGGAAGTTGGGCTGAATGCTTTTTACATTATGATATAACTACAGGCCTATAGGGGCCAGGGAATGGAATGTGATGGCTTTAATGAAAATGGTCTCCATAGACATAGGGAGTGGTACTACTGGGGTGTGTGGCTTTGTTGGAGTAGGTGTGTCCTTGTTGAAGAAAGTGTGTCACTAGGGGTGGGTTTGGGAAATTTAGAAGCCCAAGCGAGGCTCAAAATCACTCTCACTTTCTGCTGCCTGCTGATCTGGGTGTAAAACTCTCAGCTAACTCTCCAGTACCATGTCTGTCTGCATGCCACCATGCTTTCTGTCATCACAATAATGCATTAAACCTCATGGAACCTGTAAGCCAATCCCTGTTAAATGTTGTCCTTTATAAGAGTCATGGTCATGATGTTTCTTCACAGCAACAAAATACTAAGGCACTAACCCACCAAATTCCCCATCTTCCCTAGAGGAAGAATTTCCTCTCCCTCCCTGATATCTGAGTTCAGATGAACAAGAAGCACCTAGGCAAGCCGGCATCCCTGTTAGGGAAGATGGGGACCCAGGGCCTCCTGCTTATGCTTGATCTGGTAAATGTGAGTCTATCCAAGGCACTTCTGGTTCTAGAAATAGGCCATTTGAATTTTATTTGGTACACCAAAGATGCCACACCTCCAGCCTGGTCCCCAGATCCTTCTATGAAGAGCTGTTCTGTGATTGGGTTACCTCACTCAGGATGATATTTTCCAGTTCCACCCATTTGCCTAAGAATTTCATGAATTCATTGTTTTTAATAGCTGAGTAGTATTCCATTGTGTAAATATACCACATTTTCTGCATCCATTCTTCTGTTGAGGGACATCTGAGTTCTTTCCAGCTTCTGGCTATTATAAATAGGACTGCTATGAACATAGTGGAGCATGTGTTCTTATTACATGCTGGAAAATCCTCTGGGTATATTTCCAAGAGTGGTATAACAGGGTCCTCTGGTAGTATCATGCCCAGTTTTCTGAGTAATTGCCAGAAAAAGAACACACTGATAAGTTGATATTAGCCCAGAAGCTTGGAATACCCAAGACACAACTCACATATCAAATGATGCCCAAGAAGAAGGAAGAACAAAGTATGGATACTCTGGTCCTTCTTAGAAGGGGGAACAAAATACCCACAGAAGGAGATACAGAGACAAAGTGTGGAGCACAGACTGAGGGAAAGACCATCCAGAGACTACCCAACCTAGTGATCCATCCCATATTCAGTTACAAAACCCAGACACTATTATCGATGCCCACAAGTACTTGCTGACTGGAGTTGGATATGGCTGTCACCTGGAAGGCTCTGCTAGTGCATGACAAATACAGAGGGGGACACTCTCAGCCAGCCATTGAACTGAGCACAGGGTCTCCAATGGGGGAGCTAGAGAAAGGACCCAAGGAGCTGAAGGGGTTTGCAGTGCCATAGGAGGAACAACTATATGAGCCACCCATTACTCCCAGGGCTCCCAGGGACAAAAGCATCAACCAGATAGTATACATGGTGTTATCCATGGCTCCAGACACATAGGCAGCAGAGGATGGCCTTGTTGGACATCAAAGGGAGGAGAGGCCGCTGGTCCTAGAAAGGTTTGATGCAGCAGTGTAGTGGAATACCAGGACAGGGAAGTGGGAGAGGGTTGATTGGGGAACTGGGGAGAGGAGATGGCTTATGGGACTTTCGGGGAGGGGGGGTGGGGAACCAGGAAAGAGGAAATCATTTGAAATGTAAATAAAGGCTATATCTAATTTAAAAAAAAAAAGAAGAGCTGTTCTGGTGTCTGGACTTGGCCTTGATATGAATAGTTTTCTTCACAAATCCTGGCCTCAGCTGTCATCCTCTGCTTTTTAAATCTGATTATCAGACAAGGTATATGACTCAATGCTTACTTGGCATGTGTGAAGCCCAGGGTTCAGTCCCCAGCACTGCATAAACCAGGCGTGACATCATGCAGCTGTAATCCTTGTGTTCAGGAGGTAGAAGCAGGAGGTTGGGAAGTTCAAGGTCACTTGCAACAAGCCCAGGCTAGGTGAGACTGTCTCAAAACAAACAAAACAATTTGCTCCTGGTGAGAAGCCATTACAAACAATTTGCTAATGACATGGGGGGAAATACTCTCTGTAAAAGTTCAGTTTGCTTAGGAACATGTCATCCAATCTTAAGCACTTGTAAGAGAAATCTGTGAGGACCAAGCCAGGGTGTGGGAAAAGGGTGTTTGCAGTACCTGTTGTAACGTTACCACAAATGACACAATGTTAAATGATGTGAGTGTGTTCTCTTTGCATCATCAGCATTAGAGACATAGAATCAGTAATCCCTGGGCTGCTCCTGCAGGAGCCTCTGTTCCTGTCTCTGCCTCGGCATCCAGATGCTCCTGTCTGCTCACCAACCAAACTGGGTGGTCATCAGTGGACTTTCTGACTATTCTGACCTCTGTCTTCCTCATATAAAGACCTTCATGGTGAGACTGAGTATACAGGGTAATTGCCAACCCCAGACCCTTAATTACATATCTGTCCTGCCCCCTTCCCATTTCAGGGTACTCACAGGGTTGGGGTCCACAGGTCTTGGGGGCCATAGACATTTTTAAGTCAGCCCAACACGGTATTTTTTTCCTCCAATTTCCACCATAACAAATCCATGCTATTTTATATATATCAGAAAGCTTGTACTGCAGAACTGAACACATAGGGTTGGCACCTTCTGCTTAGCCTTAAAGCTCCTCAGCCAGGAGTTCGAAGTCCTTTGCCATCTGACTCATCGTTTTTCCCACCTCTCCTCCTTTTAAACTGAGAATCTGTGGCCTTGCTTCTCAGCCTTCCTCACTGGGGCGGTCCCTCAGCCTCAGATACCCTCTCACTCTCTGACCTAGAATACTACAAACCTTTTACACACACACACACACACACACACACACACACACACACACACACACACACCAGATCTCCCGCTTTACTTCCAGTGGCCAGTTCATCTCCTGTTGGCCAGTCAGTCCACTTCCTTACTCTCCTGCCTCCCTGTCCTATTCAACACAGATGGCACTGTTCTCTGGTTTCCACTCCCTGTGAGCTCGCCCCAACCCTGTGTAGGCAGTTGGGGCATTTTGAAGCAGATTTTATCCCCAGTGCCTTCCAATGGCTACAACTGCACCCAGGAGGGCTATGTACCCAAGTAGCCCACTCATGCTTGCACTCGCTGTCCATCTCTTGTCTCTTTAAATTGTCCCAGACTGGCTTCTTGGCCTAGTCCTCGATTTCTGCTGAGATGTGTAAAGCTCTCCGCTCCAGCCCCTCCTCATCCCTTTGGTCATTTCACTCCAGCCTGACTCTTTCACTGCCTTGGGAACTATCTACTGGTCACTGTACTAACACCCCCCCCCACACACACACACATACACACTTCCACCATCCCAGATGTGTCTCATTCACAGGGCTGAGCCCTTAATAGGAACTCAGTAATCTTACTATGTCAATACTCTTTGGGATCAACAAGAACAGAGACACAAGAATATGAACTATGGAATGCTGATGGGGAGAGGTCCTAGGAGATGGTTCTATCTTGGACAAAGCTACCAACAGATGGGACCCTCAGAACCAGATCTTCTTGTAAAGGTGACCAAGTCCAAATGAACTAGGACCTTGGTAGGGAGAAGCCCTGGGCAGCTTATTTGTCATGGAGTGAGAAATATCCAGAATGTGCTAAACCCAACAGAATGCCTCCGAGCCAGCAGTGAGTCGTCTTAATTAGCACTCTGAGTAGGTTCAAGTGATTCTGCAAGTGTTAGTAGCTCCAATTATTCTTTCCCCAAAGTTACTGCTATGAGGTTACACAGCAAAGCCCCGTGGGAACTTCTAAGGTGAATAAGGGAGGTGTCCACAGGACTGTACTCACACTGGCAAAACAAGTGTGGAACAGTGAGGTTTGAGGACAGGGTCTCACACTGAGGAGTGAGTGGCCTTGCTCTGATAAAATCTGGTCCTCAATTCAGGACCAAGCTCTGAGATAATTACTGTGCTGAGAACAGCCTGGGACATGCAGCCTTGCCAACACAGACCTACTCAGGGTCTGTGAAGAGGTTGCTTCCTAGCAACCATGGACCAGAACATTTGGTTATCACACCTGTGAATTTGGGCAGGTCTTGGTTAGGTCAAGTGTCCACCCTGTCTCCCAGGCTCTGAAGACAATACAGCCTGTCATGACATCCCGGCTGTGGACAGTGTCAAGCCTAGGTCTTGGTGTGTGACTTGGCTAAGGTCAAACTGGAACAGGCTCTGTTTCTCCTGTTGCTGAATGGCTGGGACACTTCAGAAACCCAGGATGCAGAAGGAAGATGGAATTTCTGTCTGTTGTTGCAGTCAGAATCAATATATACCAGGGCTGCCCCTGAGAACCAAAGCTCTATCTCTATTTGTGTGCTGGTTACCGACAATCAGGTCTGGTCCAACCCAGGGCTCATAATTTGTTCAACACTCACGTTCTACTCTGTCTAGTACTGGCTCCAGCATCTGGTCCTGCTTTGCATCTGTAGTCTTGGGGTTTGTTTTTATTTACCCTCCCGATCAGTCTCTTTCTTTGGACCCTGTCCCCATGAGGCTAGGGAAGCATTAGTAAACAACTAGTCCATGCAGCCTCTTGAGGGTTGAGAC